>VMDO01000734.1:190961-253017 GCA_007922755.1 Pedetes capensis
TGTGCTTTAACCTACAGTCCCAAGCTGGTAGAACTATTTGTGGTGGCTATGGAAACTTTTGTTGTTATGGAATCTGTGGGTGGTGGGTTCTAATTTCGCAAAAATGAGTCATTGTTGGTGGGTCTTTGGAAGATTTTTACCCAGACCTGTCACTCAGCTAGCTCTTTGCCTCCTGCCCTATGATACTGTGAGGTTTCCAGCCATGAGTCCCATGTTTGCCACCTCCATGCCTGCCCTGCTGCCATTTTGAACTCATCCTCAAACTATGAGCTTCCAATAAATCTCTGCCTCCCATAAGTTTGTTTCTGGTTTTTGTTGTTGTTTCATTTTATTGCTACAGCAACAACAGCTGACTAATACACAAAATGACTTTTGTAACCTGCTGATGAAGTAAAATCGAATAAATTACATCTCTGAATGATGATATTTACATCCTCTTTCCACTTTTTACTCTCTTCGCTTCTAACTAATCTCTTCTATTCTGATAAAACAAAGTTTATCATCATTATAAAGATCAGTCCTACTCCTTTTATATTTCATTCAAAATTACAAAAAAAAAAATTCTATCAGATGAAGATGTTGTTGTTAGGTATCTTCAAGTCAGGACCAACTCACAGCAACTCTATGTACAGCAGAAGAAATACTACTTGACACTGTGCCAACCCCAGTGCCAACATTAGTCCTTCTCTGCCATTTATAGGGTTTTTAATGACTGGTTATTCTGGGGAGAGTGGGCTGCCAGGTCCTTCTCCCAAGTCTACAGCACCCAATGTTCCTAGATAATCTCCCATCCAAGTACTAACCAGGCCTGCTTAGCTTCCAAGATCTGATGACTTCGGACACTAGAGGGCTATGGCTGCAGGCTCAGATGAATGTAGCAAAAATTAATACAGTAAGGATGTGCCTGCTGCCATACCACTGTGGTATCTGAACTCATCAGATCTCCAAAACAGGGTCAGGCCTGGTTAATAATTAGATGGGAGACCACCTGGGAATACTAGGTGCTACAGGCTTGGAAGAAGGACCTGCCAATCCATTTCCAAAATCAATCAGCCCTTGAAAACTCTATGAATACCAGACAAGCACTGACGATTGTGTTTCACCTATTGTACATAGTGCCGTTATGAGTTGGACACCAACTCAACAGCATCTAACAGCAACAACAGTAAAGGTCTGTATTATACTTAGATTATACATAGTCCAATCTGCTTAAAGAGACTTTTCTATGTTTCTTTCCAAAAAGATGTTTGAACAAATAAAGTCAAGAAATAAACCAAAATATTCTATGTGACCACTTATGGACAGCACTTATCTTCAAACTATTCTCACTTTATATTTTTAACATGGATATACTCAATGATTAGTTCATTTCTCTACTTGCTACATTTTCTCTTTTTAGACAATTAGTTCTTGTCTTTGTGCTCTTTCTAGTAATGCTGCTATATAGAGACACCTGCTGGGAAATAAATGAACAGAAAATTCAAACCTGTTCTTTAGAAACAAGAAAAGCTCCCTTCATACAGTTTAAGCATGCTTTCTTCAAATAACATATTTTGTTTCAGGGAACACTTGGAAACACTTGGATATGAAATATATCAAAATATACCTCCATCTGGAGCTTTTCTATTGATCTGAAAATCACCACCTCAGCATGTAGTTTCTAGAATTCACATTTAAGAATACATGTTCTATCCAATAGGTATATATGTTACAAGAAAGTAGCAACAAATCTATTTCAACCAAGTCATTTATTATCTGCTTGCATGTTTTACAAAACTTTCACAGAATTATATTTTCAGTGTAATAATGACTTCTCTTCTTCATATTTTTACATCTCAAGTTTTGCTTAAACATTTGGCAGATCAAGGTACATTTTTATCTGTCATGAATTTCATGCAAACATTATGTATTAAGGGAAATAGTCTCTTGAAAGTCTGTTTAAATAAATCTTTGTTGTCGATCTTAACCTAAGTGATCTTCCCAATTGTAATCTAGTAAATTAAAAATGTTGAAAACTTTTAAGTGTCAAAAGTACAGAATTTAATAGCAAACCATCAGCCAATTACTTCAATTGTGTTTCAAACTCCAGGTGAAGCTTTACTTTTCAGAGCTATGTAGGAGAAGACATAAAGATGATGTGGGCATATCTAATCCTTTGAGTGGTTTTACTAATTTAATTTATGTACTCTGCTGAATAGCAAATAGTCAGTCAAGATTGTAGCCAGGTCTTGGAGTGCAGCCACTACAATAGTTCTCAAGTGATATTCCCCATAATTTAGCTGAACATGGACTAGTCATGTGTGGAAAATGGATGTTTGAAGGATTTCCAAGCACCTGTTTTATGCTGCCAACCAGATAGGGAAAGTACATTATACAGTGACAAACTAATATCTGACCTCCAACCAGGTGGCAAAGATCCTGACAATTGCTTAGAAGCCTACCAAACATACTGTTTGAGATGGGGTGAGCATTGCATAATTTCAGAAGAGAAGAGAAGAGAAGAGAAGAGAAGAGAAGAGAAGAGAAGAGAAGAGAAGAGATCTTGAAAAATTAGTAATGTAAAAGGAAAGTACTTTTTATACTTGCTATTGTTGTTGTTGTTGTTAGGTGCCATCGAGTCGGTATCCGACTCATAGCAACCCTCATAGGTTTTTCAATGGCTGACTGTTTCGGGATTGCATTGGGAGTGGATTGCCAGGCCCTTCTCCCATTTTTGCAGTGCTGGGAATTGAACTCCGGGCCTCAGAGACTGCAGCGCAGCGCTCTACCCACTGAGCTAAATCCCAGCCCATACTTGCTATTAGGTGTTGTTAAAACCTCACATTGTCCTATCCATATCTGATGTACAAACCCATTGCAAGATCTCTAACTGTATCTGAAAAAGAGAGTAGCTGAAAGGGTAAAAATAGACCATGAAATCAGAAAAATTGAGGTTCGTAGTCCAATAATAAGCTGATGATGCAAGGTCTTCAACTAATCTATGTAGAATGTCCCTCATTAGCATTAAGGAGATATTATTAATGGTCTTTGGGATGACTGATAGTAAATAAGAGAAGACATACAAAATGCTTGCTAGGAGATTTTGTTAAATCATTGTGCACATCATTTTTACTACTTTTGTGAGACTATGATGATAGTATTGTTTATATTCTTCAGAGAAAGTTGTAGCCAGAATCATAAATATTGGCTTTTAGAACACTATAACATCAGAAAAGTAAGATTGAAGGATATAAAATAGACACAAGTTTTAGCTATACTATACATTCTATGTATTATTTTCAGTAATCTTCAATGATATTCAAATTCATAAAATTCATCATCCTGGGTTCCCCTGCAGATACTTGGAATCTGTATGTGCATGAGTAATCATGGAAATTCAAGGCAAAATAATGAAAGAAATTTTAGTGAGAATTCTAATAAGTAAAGTGGAGATCCATCACTATGTGAATCATAACATTATTGTTTGTTGTGAGACTTGAGACTGGAAAATTTAAGCAATTGATCTAGGATTGCTATTGTTGTTAGGATAGTTGAATAAAAACAAAAAAAGCAACAACTGAACAATATTAGACACCCTACATAATACGGACAGTACTCACTGTTAGTTCTTGTATAAGGAAACTAAGAGAGCATCGTAGACATTTCATTTCTGGTTTTGTTTTGCATGTGATTGGAATATACTATATGCTACTGGGCATAAGAAAAGAGGACCTCAGAAAAGTGGGACCATTAACTCTGTGTACTATTAACCTTATTATTTCATTAAATGACCTTTCTCAACAACTATATGACCTACCAAGACCCTGATTTAATGCCAATAAGTATCCCTGATACAATCTTCTAACAAGCAAAGGTATAACAAAAGCACAATCTTAAAAAAGAAAGATGATGATGATGATAATCATGATAAAGATAGGTAAATAGGTAGAGGTATAATTATAGATACAGATAAAAATTATAAAAATGAATACACAAAGAGTCTTATTGCTTGGGTCTTAAAGGTCCCCCAAAGGCCATATGTCAAAAGCTTAGTCACTGGACCATGGCACCTATAGGGAGTGGTTAAAACTTTTGTGAGTTGGGGCCTAACTTGGAGGAAGAGAGGTCATTATGGGCATGTCCACAAAGGGGACAGTGAGATCCTGCCTCCTACTTTTCTCTTTTCTTCACAGTGGTCAGCAGCTTTGCTGGAGCACATCCTGCCCCCAGGACATTTGGCATCATCAGAGGCCCAAAGAAATGGTATCAAGTGACCATAGACTGAAGCCTCTGAAAAAGTTGTGAGAGTGATAGAAATCTGACTGGTACACAGGGTTTCCAGTAAGTGTTTTCCCTTATTTTGATCATGTGGGGGTAAAAAAAAACAGGAAAAAGTATAAGTCTGACAAAATCCTAGAAGGAGAATAAATTTGAATTTAAGGCTAAGAAAAGTTTAGCAGGAAAATACAAGTGTGGGAAAAATTTTATAGAAATATTACTTTCTTTCAACTATTTTTCTTTAGAAGTAGAAGGCAATTTATAAAATAATAATTTAGTGTTCTGTTTATGACTTCAACTAATCACTGTTCTGTGCAAGCCTTACAAACTGGACCCAGATATAAGCAAGACTGAACTCATTATTGTCCCCTGAAGACAACACGAATCTAAATCAGCTAAAATATAAGGCTCAAGGTAACTTTTGGGCTATCATAAAACTCATGGTGCTTGGATTACTCACTCTAATGCATAATTTACAAATCTCAGAGGAAAACTCTAAAATTCATATTTCTCCCCTTTTTCTCATTACTGGATTTGATGCACTTTCAAACCCAGTAAGACAGATTTAATACTTGTATAAAGCTGAAATTTTCTATCTGAGAGAATCTGAAGAATGGTTCCTATTTATAATAGTCAGCTTTAGATTGCTAAATGGGAAGACCGAAGGAAGAAGGTGCCCAAAGTCATCTGGGTTTCACATCAGAAAAAACAGTCTTTTAATGTACACCATAGTGCTGCTTGTACCACGAGGTTGCTTGATCTGATAAATTATCACTTCTTCTTTAGTGTAGTGTACATTTTTCTATGGTGGTTACACATTCATTTTCCTTTCTTTATACCTTTTGTCAACACATTTATGATATTATCAGGTTATGCACTGTGGCTATGAGAGGGCACTAAGATTGCTGGCGTATAAAAGGATGAGTGTGTGACGTATATGCCATTGTCATCATTCCTAAAATAGTTTACCAAACCATTAAGAGGAACTAGAGAAACAGTGGACAGGGATACAAGAGGTATCAGGAAACATAACAAATCTTTTATAATTTCTATAATAAAAATGTCCATAACATTTAAATCATATTAGAATTTAATCACATTAAATTTTAAGGATTTTCATATTAAAATACATAGACTGTTCAATACAATAGTGCAGATAAACATGGAGTAGAAAAGTAAACAATTGTATGAGTTTATTTTTTATGAGTGAGGGAGTGGCTGGGAATCAATTTATCTTCATTGAGAATGAAAAAACTAATCCAGATTCACTTAAAATGAATTTGTATTTTGACTCTCCTTTCAGCTCTTTTATATCTATAGTTTCATAACAATATATCTAGTTGTATATGTCATTTTTTATTTCTCCTGTTTAGGATCTTCCATACTTTTATATCTATACATCAATGACTCACATCAATTCAAGGGAATTTTCAGCCAATATGAAATCAAATTTTGGCTTTTTTATTGCATCTTGTTCACTGATGTCTATTTGTATAGCTAATTAAACCCTTCAATCCTATCAACCATATTCCTTATGCTTTCTCATTTTTTGTCTTTGCTTTTCTGTACTTCTTTTGAAATAATTTCTTCTAATTTATCTTCCAATTCACTAAATCTCTCTTTGTTTGTGTCCAATTTGCTATTAAGCAGGTACATTGGGTTTTTTATTTCAATTGTTTCTATTTTCAGGTCATATTTTACAGTTCACTTTTCTAGAAATATTTTCAAACTTTATTTTTTTCTCTTTCTAAATACAGAAATTATTGTTAGTTTTTCATTTGTCAATTATTTCAAAATTTAAAGATGTATGAGTCTGATTTACTTTTTAATTGATTTATAATTCATTGTATCATTTTGTCATGGGTGTTTGGTCTTTTTTACATTAGTATTTTCATTTTTCTCAGGAATACATTCATGCAAAATTCCTTAAAACTAATTATGACCTACATTCCTTTAATGACTATTCATATTTCTTCTGCCAAAGAACTGAAAGTACTATAAGCTTGGGAACATTTAAACCAAATCACTGATTTATGAATTTTGAGTACATTCAGGCAATGCTAATTTTCACTATAAAATACTAAGGTTGTTGTTACAATTTATAAAGTATTCTTTTACTTCACTGTGAGCAGCGGTAGCTTTATTTTAACTCGTCTTTGCTCTGAGAGGATAGTATTTTAGCTTAGGGCCACCAGTTTCATAGGTAAAGTGTTGCCTATTAGACTTTGTTTGGCTATAAGCTCTGATCTTTGTAATGTATGACATAAAATATTATCAAATGCTAAGCTCAGTTTCATTGTTGTTGTTAGGTGCCGTCCAGTCGGTATCCGATTCATAGCGACCCTTTGTACAACAGGGGAACACTATTGCCAGTGCTTCTCTGCTGTTCATAGGGTTTTCAATGGCAGATTGATTTTTGGGAGGGGGTTGCCAGGTCCTTCTCCCAAGCCTACCGCTTCTGGTGTTCCCAGGCGGTCTCCCATCCAGGTACTAACCAGACCCGACCCTGCTTAGCTTCCGAGATCTGATGGGATCGGATGCCACAGGGCTACAGCTGCAGGCCAGTTTCATTAGATTCAGCAAATATCCAATGGTTTACTTAGTTTGTTTAGTTCCTGCATTATTTTAGGTTATTATCTGTTAAATTTGATGTTCACTCAGTACTTTAAAACATATCTTAAAATATATTATCTAATTTTTTAGTTGTCTGTTGAGATGTTTGGTACAAATCATCTAGATTGTTGAATATGGGCATGGAGCCCTACATTTCTTTCCGCTCAACTACTATTTAGGGCCAAACTGCTTTAATCAACTAAGTTCTCTTTGCAACAAATTAAATTTGCAGGTTTTGTGAGGGAAACAGAAGCAGAACAGTAACATCTGCAATGTAAGGGTAGTGATAAATTTTATATAGAAAGATAAAATAAGCATTTATAAAAGTCTTTTCTGGTATTTTAAGTTTAATATATGAAAGACACTGACTTAAGCTAGGTTGAAATGATTTAGGCTAAGCTTCATGGATCTTAACTTGAGGAAATAAGACTAGTGTTAGGGAAAATCTACTAAGTCCTTGGGGCTGAAGTTTAGCTCAGTTGATAGAGTGCTTGCTCTCCACTTTCTAAGGATCTAAGTTCCATCCCCAGCACCACAAAAATGGGAGAAGGATGTGGCAGTCCACTCCCCAAAACAATCCTGGAACATTCAGCCATTGAAAATTCTGACAGTCACTATGATTTGGACAAGGCTACAGGGCACCTAACAACAACAACAACAGTTTCTTCCCTATGGGCTTTCTTTTTTAAGGGGCTAGAGTTTAGCTCAATTGGTAGAGTGGTATCCCACATTCTTTGAGGATCTGGTTTCCATCCCCAACACTGTTAGGGATTTTTAAAAGCACCTTATAAACAGGATCCCTCTGACCAGCCTGAGAAAGTGACATCAGGCCACATTTCACTCACTCACTCACTCCTACCCCTCCCATCGAGTGAACAAAGATGGCCCCTGACCAGCCTGACCTAGCCTCAACCACCTCAATTTTGATTGGCTAACCCTTTCCCCCTGATTGGCTGCTAAGGTACCCCATTTAAATAACTGCCCCTACCTGGCAGGTATGACAGTTTACCTGCCATACCTGTCAAGGAATGTGCCCTGATTTGCTGCTCTCAGTACACATCCCCTCCCAGGAGCCTATATAAGCAGCCTCCTGGACCCCACCTTCACCCTCTTGATTTAACCTGCTACCGGACCCCATCACTTTTATCCAGCTCCACAATCCTGTGGAAGACCGCCTAGCAAGCCGAGGGGTCAAGACCAGGGTCCCCAAAGCACCGAAGGCTACAAGCAAATCACGAGGAGCCTCCCAATTCCTCTCATCCTTGGGAAGGAGGGAGGCAGAGAAGGCGAGTTGCGACAGTCAAGACCACCAGACCTCCAGCCCAGTGGAACACCAACTGCTTGTAGCCATGCCTTTAAGGTTGAGCTGTACTGTCAGTAAGCCTGCGGCATTCTATGAGCTAGCACTTGACAGGGGCTGCTTGCTGGTTGCACCTCACTTGGGGAGCAACCCAATAAAATTTCCCACTCCTGTTTTTTAGTAGAAGGTCTCTCGAGGTCCTTCTTTGGTGTCTCTAGCCACCACACCAACCGTGTCCAGTGGGTCCCTGATACTTACTTGGTATCAGGGCAAGGCTCTGACCTCTGCCGGGCCTGAGCCCAACTGTGACACAGCACCACAAAAATGAGAGAAGGATGTGGTAATCCACCCTCATGAGGATTGCTATAAATCAGATCTGACTTGATGGACCTAAGAACAACAATAAGACCTTTAGTTATGTTACCATCCAAACTGCAATAGTAACTTTTTTTCTGAATGGACTTTATATAACAAGGAATTTAGAAGCATTATTTAAGGTCATCTTCACAAGGGTTCTGTAATGATGTCTCCCAGATGATAGGATGGGTGCAAAACTCATTTAAACAGAAATTTATTCATGCTCACAACTCCTAGTTAAAGGAATTGAGATACAAATTTAGGAAATCCCATTCTAGAACCTACTAGACTCTTCTTTAAGGCCATCAAGTGATAGATCAGATGTTGTCATGCTCTCTATAATAATAAATAAGATAATCTGTCAGTTTTTCCAACTCTATGAAAAAAATACAGATGTAGAATTAAACTTGGAAATATATTATAACTTGTGTTTGAGAGAAAATAAACATCTTGCCTTATTTACCTTCACAGTAGTAAAAATCACATATTCTTATTTTTTTCTTATGTGAGATAGTAATTTGGAGGTTTTACTTATTATAACCCAGTCATTCTCAATACAATTGGACAAGAATTTCACTGTTTTAATTCTTAGATGTTGGCTTACAACAAAGAGAAAAAAAGAACCAATGTATGTGAAATTATTAATCTACATAGACACTAAATTCTAATTAACCATATGATGAGGTAAATAAGCTAAGCTATTAATAATTGACTTCTTTTGTTAAAAGGAAATTCCAAATATATTTAAATCCTCTTAAATCAAACAAAATTCTAAGTGTTTATTTTCCACTCTGAGATTGTCTTTTGGAGTACAGCTCAATCCACCAAGGCCATGGACTAAGGAATGTACCCTTAGTATTCCTGGTTAACAACAGTTAACCTGGAAACCCCATGAAGGTCTGTGTAGTCAGACTGTTATCATCAGCCTGAATTTTAAGACTAACTGAAATATTTCCAAATTAAACTCTTGTTGTTGTTAGGTGTTCTCCAGTTGGATCCAACTCATTGTAACTCTCATAGGGTTTTCAAAGGCTGATTATTTGGGGATTATTTCAGGAGTAGATTGCCACATTCTTCTGCCATTTTTGTGATGCTAGATATTGAACTCGGGTTCTCAGAAAGTGTGAGCAACTCTCTACTAACACAGCTAAACCCCAGCTCCTTCAAATGAAACTAGTTTATTTTGATGCAAAATATGTTAAAATACTAAATACTGCCTATAAAATGATTGATGCATGGCTTCATAGATGTACTTAGGGTTTTCACAGAGAATCTATTGCATAAATAAGATTATTTTAAAATGCAGTAAAGAAATATGAAAAAGAACAAGGACCACTCTGCAGCAACTTTAAACCACTGTAAAATGTTGCAGTTTTTGTTAGGTGCCTTCCAGTCAGGTCCAACTCACAACAACCTTCATAGGATTTTCAATGGCTGATTGTTTGGGGATTGCTTCTGGAGTAAATAGCCACATCCTTCCCCCATTTTAACTTCCCACTTTACCTCTGAGAATAATTTAAAATAAAAAATTCCCCAAATAAGTCAACACCATCAAAATATGAGACTCTAATAAAAAAAAATTGAAGAGAAAAATTTTGTTTTTTGTTTTTTTAAGTTTTTTTTTTCTTTTTGTGTGTGTGTGATACAGGGGGTTGAATCCAGGCCCTTGCATGCACTTGCATGTTTTGCAAGTACTGAGCTACACCTGCAGCCCTTTTTTTTTTACTTTTTGAGACAGGGTCTCGCTAAATTATGCAGACTGCCTCTAGTCTTGAACTTGTGATCCTCCTACCTCTGCCTCCTGAGTCACTGGAATTACAGGTATGTGCCATGCAGCCCAGATTATTCAACCATTTGTGACTCAAAAACTTTCCAGTTCTGTTTTTGAGCTCAGATAGGGTCATGATGTATATTCTATTTACAAATGGCTTATTTTTCCTGTTATAAATGGAGAAAACAAGCCAGTAAGTCTTTTACTTTTATTTCTTACATAAAACTGTATATTGTTTTTCTATACATCTTCAAAAGGAGGAAACTATAGTGTATATTAATCTTCCACATTAATTATAAATGAAACAATAGGCCTGGGAATTTTTATCCCTATTGTAACCATAAACTCAAATGAATCAAACAAGCTGCCTTAAGACAGCATGACTAGTTGATTTAAGATTCAAATGACTGAGAGAGCTCACCAAACTTTCATTCCTTGTTTTCAGAATACTTGACACGTAGTTTTTCAAACCCATCCAAGGCATTATTAAATGACATGAAAGGTGTTTACTGCTTCAAAAGGCAGCCTACCAGAATATTACTTTTTTCCCCTCTGAGCTACACTGTACTTTAAGTAGCACTTTCTACAAATGTATCTTTTCTAATAAGAAGTGATGCTGTGGTCTCAAATAAAGTACATGTATTGTGACAAATATTTGGGCCTTTGGGCTATTTATCTAATGCTGAACTTAGACTCTATACTTCTCCATATCTGTATGGCTCATCTTTTGTTCACAAAATACATAAAAATATATTATGAATAATTACTGGAAGAAAAGAAACATATTCAATTCTATTAGATTGTTACAGTGAAGGTCACTTTCAGTAAATGCATCCTGTAACATCTTTTCGAACACCCACAAATGGAGAGAAAACTGTCTATGCTACAAATCCTATATCCCCTCTCCAGAAAAAAATTATTTCCTCTTTTCTTCCCTAAGAACTCACTGAGCTTAAATGAAAATATAAGAAGGCAATTTAAGATGGAGTAAGTAAGTGAATTAGTGCAACAAGAATTTAGGACTCAATTAATAGAAAACATTGTGCAACGTACAGTGAAGAAAAGCAAGGTATACTGCCTATACCATCTCTGTTCTTAGTAAGTCTCTAGTTTGTTGATCTCTGAGCATATTTTCAGCGTAGTCTTAATTTGAGCATGAATATGTTGGCCTTTTCCTTTAACATCACACTCAGACTGGCTAGCCCCCTTCATTCCTCTCTATTCCTTCCCTCTCTTTCCCAGTCACCACAACAGTGATCCTACATCTGCAAACTGGTGTATATGTCCAACTTTACCAAGAAAATAGATGGTATTAAAAAGATCTTTTCTCTTTCTACATGTTTCAAAATCCCTTTTATAATAATCAGTTCTCATAACCTCAGTGTCATTTGATGCTGCATTGACCAAAGGGTTAGATCCTTTTTTTTTTTTTTTTTTTTTTTGGTGGGTCTGTCCATATCCATTATCCCTCCCTTGTTTAAACCATTTCTTATCTCTGCATCAGATCTTTCATTATTTTTCAGAACATATGTATCTAGCTAAACATCTACCCATTTGTCCCATGATTACATCCATGCATAATGCCCTCTTTTCAAATGAAGTATAGCATTCTTCATCCAGTTGGAAATTGAGAGCTCTGTTCAAGTTGCCCAGACATTCCCTCCAACATAAATGAATATTTATTCTTTGAAACCATCCTAAATATTGACCTCTTGGAGGAACCATTTAGAGTTTCTTTCTCATCCCATCCCCAAAAGAATTAATCATTTTCTAATCTGTAATTCTACAATGTATTTTTCATTATGCTTTGTTCATGTGTTGATGTCACTCATATATACATCTCTCCTTCACTAAATTATGACATCTTTCCCTTTCCTTCAAGAAATTATGACATCTTTCTGAGTATAAGCATTATTTCCATTATCCTTCCTATCCCAATCATTTCTGGCATAATGTATGATACATCACAAGTGCTTAACATGTACTTTTTGCAGTATACTAGTTCCGGTTCTCAAGAAGGTTACCTAACATTTTACAACATTATATTTGTATAATACTTGTGGAACATTTGTATTTTTACAGGTGAAAACAATACAATGAACTCAGGAAATAAAGACATTTTCATAGTACTTTATGAACACATATCGGCTAGTTCCTCAATGTTTCAGAAAGAAATTAAGCTTTTTATTTGCCTTGTAACTATTCTTATAGTTATTTTTCCTTTTATGTAAAAAGTTCTCATTACAAATTCAATTGAAAGGAAATGTGCCAAATTTAATTCTTATCTCTGTGAGATATTTTTGCCCAGTTCCATGTGAACGGTCATTTCAGCAAATGATACTGACATGCAGACACTTAGCCACAAGGAAAAAACTGACTCCTGACTTCTTTTGCTGATTGACACGGTTTTGTTAAGTGTAAATAAGGAAAATCATGTCTTCAAAAGCAGCTGTGAGCGATCATCTCTCCTTAATCTCTGAAAGACTTTCTTTGTCTACATTATATATGCAACAACAGAAGTTACTAACAGAAAGTTCAAATACCTCGTAACTTAACTTGAGCGTGAATTATCAGAAAATCAAGCAGGATTCAGAAGAGGGCGGGGAACCAGGGATATCACTGCTGATGTCAGATGAATATCCGCTGAATGCAGAGAATATAAGAAAGATGTCTATCTATGTTTTATTGACTATGCAAAGGCATTTGATTGTGTGGATCATAACAAATTATGGATAACACTTCGGACAATGGGAATACCAGAACACTTAATTGTGCTCATGAGAAATCTGTATGTGAACCAAGAGGGAGTTGTTCAAATAGAACAAGGAAACACTGAGTGGTTTAAAGTTGAGAAAGGTGTGCGTCAGGGCTGTATACTTTCACCCTATCTCTTCAATTTATATGCTGAGCAAATACTCCAAGAAGCTGGACTTTATGAGGAAGAATGCGGCATCAAGATTGGAGGAAGACTCATTAATAACCTGCGTTATGCAGATGACACAACTCTGCTTGCTGAAAGTGAAGAGGATTTAAAACATTTACTGATGAAGAACAAAGATCATAGCCTTCAATATGGGTTGCGACTAAACACCAACAAAACAAAATCCTTACGACTGGGTCAGCACGCAACTTCACAATAAATGGAGAAAAGATTGAGGTTGTCCAAGATTTTGCTTTGCTTGGCTCTATAATCAACACCCATGGAAGCAGCAATCAAGAAATCAAAAGAGGCATTGCTCTGGGAAAAGCTGTGGCAAAAGATCTCTTTAGAGTATTGAAAAGCAAAGATGTCACATTGAAGACAAAGGTGCGTCTGACTCATGCCATGGTATTTTCAGACGCATATGTTTGTGAAAGCTGGACATTGAACAAGGGAGACAGAAAAAGAATTGATGCTTTTGAATTATGGTGCTGGAGACGTCTATTGAATATACCATGGACTGCCAAAAGAACCAACAGATCTGTCCTAGAAGTACAACCAGAGTGCTCCTTGGAAGCAAGAACGGCCACACTGAGTCTTACATATTTCACACATGTAGTCAGGAGAGATCAATCCCTGGAGAAGGACATCATGTTTGAGAGAGTGGCAGGTCATTGCAAAAGAGGAAAACCCTCCACCAGATGGACTGACACAGTGCCTGCAACAATGGGCTTAAAGATAAATAAGATTGTGTGCCTTGCACAGAATCAGCAAGTGTTTCGATCTGCTGTACATAGGGTCGCTATCTATGAGTCGGACTCGACTGGACGGCACCTAACAACAACAACAACAACAAGTAGTAAATAGTATTAGAAAAGACATAAGTGAACAAGAAATACCAAAACAGCAAAACAATAAAACCAAGAATTAGTTCTTTCAAAAGATCAGTAAAGTCGGTGAACCTCTACTTAGATTGACTAAGAAATAAAAAAGAAGACTAACTAAACTAGAACACGAAGTGAAAGCAGGAACATTACTATGAATAAATAAGGAATAAAGGTAAAAGGAACTATGAGCAACCATATGCCAACAATTTATAATTTAAATGAAATTAACAAAATCACAGAAACATAAAACCTGCAAAAAGTAAATCATGAATATAAGAAAATCAGAATAAACTTATAACTAGGAAGGAGTTTCATCAGCAATATAATAATTTCTCCCAAGAAAGAAAAGCCTAGGAGCCAGGCATGGTGGCATATGCTTGTAATCCCAGGAGGCATAGGTAAAATGGTTACAGTCTGTGGCCAGAGGCAACCTGCATAAATTAACAAGACTCTGTCTCAAGGTAAAACTTTTTTTAAAAGGAGCTAGGGTGAAACTCAGTGTTAGAGCTCTTGCAAAGTATGCACAAGGTCCTGGGTTCAGCCCCCTAGAAACGAAAATTAAAAAGAATACTGATGTGAAATTTTTCAACAAAATACTTGGTGCTCTGGTCTGATTATTAATTATCCTCAAATTCATGCTATAATCTAACCTCAATGTTTTGCTATTAAGAAGAGGGGTCATTGCAGCTGGGAGCTGTGGTGCATACTTCTAATCCTAGCAACTTGGGAGGCTGAGGTAGGATGATTGCTAATTCAAGGCCAAAGGCATCCTATGAACCTTAGTAAGACCTTGTCTCAAAGTGAAAAAAATTAAAATCAGGCTGTAGGTGTAGCTCAATGTAGAGTATTTGCCCCTTATGTACAATGTCCTAGTTTCTATCATTCAGTACTGGAAAATAAAAGAAAAAGAAAAAAAGGAGCCATTTGGAGATAACAAGGTTATGGGGATAGATCTATCATGAATAGAATTAGTGCCCTTATAAAAGAAAGCTGAGGTCTTATATCCATGTGCCATTCTGCCACATGAGAGGGCAAGACTTCACCCAGCACCAAGTTCCTTAATATTAACTTTCCAGTCTCCAGAACTGTGAGAAATATCTTCATGAGGTTTATAAATTACACAATCCAGGGTATTTTGTTAAGATAGAAACTGATACTGAGAAATAGAAAATACTGTCACAAATATCAAAAAATGGGTAAGTTGCTTTGGGACTTAGTAATGGATAAAGGTGAGAAGAATTTGAAGGTACATCCTAAAGAATGCCTACGTTTATGTGAGTAGAATATCAGAAATAAGTGTAGTGAGAGTTCCAAAGATGAGAGCTACAGAGATTACCTAAAAGGTCCTGAACAGAATGTTGATGGAGGTTTAGATGGTAAAGGAAATTCTGAGAAGGTCTCAGATGAAAATGTTGACGTTGCTAGGTGTCGTCAAGTCAGGTCCAACCCATAGCAACCCACAGAGGGTTTTCAATGATTGGGTTTTTTTTTCATCATTGTTTCAAAAGTGGGTTACCAGGTCCTTCTCCCATTTTTGTTGTGGTGTGGATCAAACCTGGGGCCTTAGCATGCACAGGACAGCACTCTAACAATTGAGCTAAACCCCAACCCCAGGTGAAAATGAGGAACATGTTAATAGAAACTAAAGAGAAATACCACCTTCGTTAAAATGTGGCAAGGAATTGATGGAATTTTATTCACGTCCTAGTGCTTAAAGGAAGGTAGAACTTCTAAAGGATCAAAGAATATTTGCTGAAGCAATATCTTAGGAAAGTTTTGAGGGTCCAGCATGACTTCTCTTACCTGCTTATAGTAAAATGGAAGAGATAAAGACAAAATGTATAATCAAAAGGGAAACAAACATTAAAGATTTGGAAATGTCTATGTCCAGCCATACTGAAAAGGATGAAAAAGTATGCTTGGGAGAGAATACCAGGGGTCTGGATAAGAAAATATTTGATGAGGAGATGACTATGGATAGAAGGAAGCCAGATGCTATTACCAAGACAAGGGAAGGATGTACCAAGAGTATTTCAGAGATTTTCGGAGTTGTTCCACTCATCACTGATCCAGAATGCAAAGAGTTTTGAGAGCAGAAAATTTTCAAAGACCCCTGCCTTGCTTACTGGTGGTGTTGTTAAATGCCATCACATCAGGTCCAACTCATAGTAAACCTATGTACAATGTAACAAAACACTACCTGAAGCCATTCCATGCACATGAACATTTTAATGCTAAAGCCCATTTATGTAGTCACCATGCTAATCCAGCTAGTAGATGGTCTTACTTATTTTTGCTGACCCACCACTCTCGAAAACATGATATCCTTCTCCAGGGTTTATTCACTCCAGACATGTCTAATATATGTAAGACGCAGACTAGTCATCTTTGCTTCCAAGGAGTATTTTCATTATATTTCTTATATGATAGATTTGTAGTTGTTTTGGCAGTCCGTGATGTAATAAATATTCATCTTCAGCACCATAATTCAAAACCATCAGTTCTTCTCCTTTCTCCATTATTCACTGTCAAGTTTTCACAAGCATATGATGCAAGTGAAAATACCATGGCAGGAGTTGGGCACACCTTCATCTTCAATTGAAATCTTTTCCTTTCAACACTTTAAAGAGACCTTCACAACACGTTTTTCATATACAATGTGTCTTTTTATTTCTTCATTGCTGCTTCCCTGGATGTTGATTGTTGAACAAAGTAAAACAAAATCTTGCTCAATCTCAAGTTTTTTCTACATTTATATGAAGTTGCTTACTGACCCTGTTGCAAGGACTTTTGTCTTCTTGATGTTGAGATGCAATCCACACTGAAGGCTTTGTTCTTTGATCTTCATCAGTAAATGTTTCAAATCCTCTTCACATTAAGTAAGCAAAATTCTGTCATCTGTGTATTGCAGATTGTTAATGAGTCTTATTCTTATGCCATGTTCTTCTTCATAAAGCCCAGCATTTCAGATTATTTTCTCAGCACAGAGATTGAAGAGGTATAGTAAAAAGGTACATCCCTGATGCATACCTTTCCTGACTTTAAAACAAGCAGTACTTCATTGTTCTGTTTACACAAAATGCCTCCTGGTCCATGTACAGATTCCTCATGAGTGCAATGAAGTGTTCTGGTATTCCCATTCTTCACAATGTTATCCTAATATTTTGTGATCCACACAGTCAAATGCCTTTTCATAGTTGATACAACATAGAGAGACATCTTTCTTGTATTCTCTGCTTTCAGCTAATATCCAATTGATATCAACAACGATGTCCTTGGCTTCACATTCTCTTCTGAATCAGCTTGATTTTCCAGCAGTTCCTTGTCAATATATTGCTGCAGTTGCTCTTGAATGATCTTTAGCAAAATTTCACTTGTGTATGATATTAATGATATTATTTGATAATTTCCATTATTGATTGAATCTCCTTTCTTGGGAATATGCAGAAATACGGATCTCTTTCTGTCAGTTGGCCAGATATCTATTTTCCAAATCCCTTGGCATACACAAGTGAGCATTTCCAGTGCTGCATCTGTTTGTTCAAAGATCTCAATTGATATTTCATCAATTCCTGGGGGCTTCTATTTTGTCAATGCCTTCAAGGCAGTTTCCACTCCTTTCAGTATCATTGGTTTCTGATCATATGAAATCTTTTAAAATGGTTGATCATCACCAATTCTGTTTGGTATAATGACTGTGCATTCCTTCCATCTTCTTTTGAAGTTCTCTGCATTATTTAATATGTTCCCTGTAGAATCCATCACTATTTCCACTTAAGGCTTGCATTTTTCCTTCAATTCTTTGAGCTTAAGAAAAACAGAACATGCACTTCCCTTTGGGCTTTCTTTCTCCAGCTCTTTGCTTATGTCATTATAATATTTGATTTTGTCTTCTTGAATTGCCATGTTGAATCTTCTATTTAGTTTGTGAAGTTCATCACATCTTCATTTCACTTTAGCTACTAGTTGTTCAATGGTAAATTTCAGAGTATGTTTTGACATGTAACTTGGTCTTTTCTTTTTTTCCATCTTTTTAATAATTTTTTGTTGTCCTCATGAGTGATGTTTTTGATGACATGCCACATTTTGTCTGTTTTTCAATCATTAGTGTCTAATGCATCAAAGTTGTTCTTGAGATAGTGTCTGAAGTCAGGTGGGATATACTCAATATCATACCTTGATTCATGATCACTTATTCTAATTTTCTTCAGTTTCATTTTGAACCAGCAAATGAGCAGTTGATGATCTGATCCATAATCAGTGCCTGGTCTTGTTGTGACTTCTGATATTGAGGTTTTCCATCATCTCTTTCCACAAATGAAGTGAATTTGATGCTTGAATATTCCAACTGATCAGTTCCATGTGTACAAATGATGTTTATGTTGATAAAAAATTATTTTTAATAAAAAATACACATTGATCTGATATAATTCTGTCATGTGATCCCAGTATCGTTTCTGTCACCAAGACCATATTTTCCAAATACTGAGTCTTGTTCTTTGTTTCCAACTTTTGCATTCCAGTCAATAGTTATTATCAGTGCATCCTATTTACATGTTCAGCCAATTTTGGACGGAAGAAAGTGATAAACATTATCCCTTCCCTTATTTGTGGCCTTAGTGATGAGTGCACAATTTGAATAACAGCCATATTAACCAGGCTTCCTTGTAGTATATGGATATTATTCTACCATTGACAACATTGTACTTCAGGACAGATTTTGAGATGTCTTTTTTGATGCTGAATGCAACCCCACTTCTCTTTAAGTTGTCATTTCTGGCAAAGTAGGCCATGTGATTGTCTGATTCAAAATGGCCCATGACAGTTCATTTTAGCTCACTCATGCCCAGAAGGTCAATGTTTATGTGTTCCACTTCACCTTTTTTTTTCTAGGGGTTGAACCTAGGGCCTAGTGCTAGCATGCTTTGCTAGTGCTGGACCACTGAGCTGCACCCCAGCCTTTTTTTTTTTTTTTTTTTTTTTGCTTTTACACAGACTGCCTCTGGTCTCGAACTTGCAATTCTCCTGCCTCCCCATCCTGAGCCACTGGGATTAAAGGCATATGACACCTTGCCTGGCCTCCATTTCACTTTTGATGATTCGTAATTTTCCTAGATTCATACTATGTGTATCCAATGTTCCAATTATTAATAGGAGTTTACAGTTGTTTCTTCCCATTTTTAGTCTTGCCACATTAGCAAATGGAGGTCCCAAGGGCTTTACTCCATTTGCATCACTAGGGTTGATCCTATTTTAAGGTGGTAACTCTTCCCCAGTCTTTTCTTGAATGCCTTCCAATCTGAGGGGCTCTCTTTCCAGCACTATCTTTGACAGTGCTTCTCTGCTATTCACAGGGTTTTCTATGGCTAATTGTTTCAGGAGTAGGCTGCCATGTCCTTTTCCTTAGTCCGTATTAGTCTGGAAGGTCATCTGAAACCTCTCCATCATGGGTGACACTGTTGGTATCTCAATATGGGTGGCATAGCTTTCAGCATCACAGCAACATGCCAACACCCACAGTATGGCAAATGTGCATAAAAATGGGGGCATTGTTGTGTAACCCTCCTTAACTGGCCCAGCTGTGTCTTCTGTGGGCCCTTATGTGGCTTGGGCCAGACTCTTTGAGGGCACAAGTTGTAACTCTTGGTGTTGTCCACACAGTGGAATCTATATAGGTGCACACAGTGCACAATCTAGGGTCTCCTGGCTAGCTCTATCTGCATTTCAAAGGATTCTTTTAGGGCCACATGGATAGGACCATTACAGATCACATCCAACAGCAGGACCTACTGGAGCCATGGAATGGGCAGACCGTGAGACTCCAGAACCGTAGAGCCATCATTGTGCAGCACCAATCTTAAGGAGCCTAAGGTGTATGACTCCAACCTGTGAAAGCTGATTCATGGGCATTGCCTAGCAAAACTATGGTTGACAGGGCTTTTCAGAATCTTGGGAACCCAGCATACATGAGTGTGGGACATGAGTCCAAAATTATTCTCAATCCATAAGATTTAATGTTATTTGTCCTGCTGGGTTTTGGATTTGAGAAGGACCAAGTGTCCCCTTTTCCTGTTCTATTTCTCCCTTTTGAAATGGAAATGCCTGTCCTATGCCTGTTCCAATCTGCAGCCATAGCACTGTGACATTCAATCCCGTCAGATCTCTGAAGATAAGCAGTGTAGGGCCTGTTTAGTACTTGGATGGGAGACTGCCTAGGACCAACAGTTACTGTAGGCTTGGGAGGATGACCCAGCAACCCACTCCCAAAAATCAATCCACCATTGAAAACCCTATGAATAGCAGAGAAGCACTGACAAAGCATTTCACCTGTTTTTTGTAGGATCACTATGAGTCAGATACTGACTTGACGGCACCTAACAACAACAACATGCCTGTTCCAGCATTGTATTCTGCAAACATGTAGTTTTTTATTTTTTTATTTCACACAATGACAGCTGGAGACAAATTTATTTTGGTATGAACCATAACCTAATCTTACCCATATCTGAATTAAATGATATTTAGATGAGAAGGCAGACTTTAAACTTCTGAGTTGATGTTACAACAAGTTAAGACATGGGGGGATTGGGATGGAATATATGTATTTTCTAAGGTGAGAAGGACATGAATTTGAGGTTAGTAGAGTTTAAATACTATGGTCTGAATATTTGTTTTCTCCCAAGATCCATTTATTGAAAGCCAATCTCCAATGAAATCTTATTATGAAGTATAGTGTTTGGGAGGTGATTAGATTACAGGTGCAGATCCCTCCTGAATGTGACTAGTGTTATTATAAAAGAAGCATGAGTAATTTTAGCCACCCCTTTGCCCTTCTGCCATGTGAGTACACATAAACACTCTCTCAAACATGGAATCTGGTAGTACCCTGATCTTGAACTTCCTAGCATCCAGAACAATAAGCAATAATCTTCTGGTGTGAATCTACCCAACCCTATGTATTTTGTTATGGAAACCTTAACCAAACTAACAATATAAGATAAAATTCAACATAATATTAAATAGATTCCATACCAGGACCAAGTAGGATTTATTCTTAGAACACAGGGGAGGTCTCCCATGTGAAAATTAATCATTGTGACATGCCACATGATCACAGTAGTGACAAATAAACATAATCATCCTAATCTATATAGAAAATACACTTGAAAAAATTCAATAGACTTTGTTATTAAACCAAACATGGAAATTTCTATATATAAGCAAAATGTGGAGATTTCACTAAAAGACTAATTGAATGGATAAATTCCATAATGACAGGATACAATACACAAAAATCAGTAGTATTTTAATATGCCAATAACAATATTGCTAAGAAAAAAGCATGAAAGCAATCCATTCACAGTACTTACAAAGACTATCTAGGAATAAACTTAACCAAATCAGTGAAAGGTCTCTATAACAACAAAAATTTAAGTGAAAGAACTTTAAGAGGACACAAAAAAGGAAAAACTGTCCATATTCACGGATTGGAAGAATTAATATTGTTAAAATAGTCCTACTACTAAGGTAAATTACAAATCAATGCAATCTCCATCAAAATACCAAAGACCTTCTTCATAGAATAAATTAAACAAACAAACAAACAAGCAATCCTAAGATTCATATGAAAGCACAAAGACTCTGAATTGTCCAATCAGTCTTGAGCAAAAAGAACAACTCTAGAGGTATCATGCTACCTAATTTCAAAATATGCCACAAAGCTTAAATAATTGTGTGATATTGGCATAAAAACCAGATACACAGATACACAGACTACTGAAGGAGAATAGACTTCCCCAATAATTCTTATGTATCTATATCCAGCAGATTCTCAACACAGATGTCAAAAATATACACAAGAAAAAGGAAGCCCCTTCAATAAATGATGTTGAGTAAATGGAAATTCACATGTAGAAGATTCAAATTTGACTTCTGTCTCTTATGTAAAAAAAACCTTCACAATACATCAGATTTAAATATTATCTGCAACTAGAGTCTAGTAGAAGAAAGCACAGGGTAAACACTTCAAGACATTATTGGCAATGAGTTTTTAAATAAGACCTCCAAAAAACAGGAGAAAAAAAGCAGAAGTAGAAAAGAGCCTTCTACACAGCAGAGGAAACAACAGAGTGGAGAGACACACTACATAATCAGAAAAAATTTTTCTAATTATTAATCTGCCAAAGTATTAAAATCCAGGATATATAAAGAACTTTTAAAATGTCAATAACATTAAAAATACAATTTAAAAATGGAGAAATGATATGAATTGATGTTTCTCAAAAGAAGAGAATCAAATGGCCAGGATATATATGAAAAATATGCCAAAAATCACAAAAGATCAAAAATACAAATCAAAACCACAATAAGATGCCATCTCACTCCAATAAGAATACCTATTACCCAAAGACAAAATATAACAAGTGCTGACAACTATGTGGAAAAAAGGATTAGTTGCACACTCTTGATGAGAATGTAAATCAATACAGTCACTATGGGAAACAATATGAAGGCCCCTCATCAAAGTAAAAATAGATTTATCAGAAGATCCAGCTAACCCATTTCTGGGTTTATATTCAAGCAAACAAAAGCAGTATGTCAAAGAGACACTTGCACACCCATGTTTATTGCTGCAATATTTTAAAAAGTGAAAATATGGATATTAAACTAGATTTCTATCAATGGCTGAATGGATAAAGAAAATATGCAAATAATAAAATGGAAGGTTATCAAGTGATAAAATACACTCTTCTATCATTTGTAGAAAATGAAAGGATCTGGAAGATATGATGCAAAATATAAGAAGTCAGACACAGAGACAAATACTATGTGTTCTCTCTCTTATGTAGACTCTTACAAATTGGGTCAGAATGAAAAATAGTGACTACTGGAGGCTGGGAAAGGTTGAGGAGGAGCTGTAGGAAGAAATTGGATAATGGATATCAAAACAGTTGTAGAAATAAGTTCTAGTTTTCCACAGCACTACAGGTAACTCTAGTTCACAATAATCTAGTATATACTTTACAAATAAGTAGAAGTAAGTAGTTAAAAGTCTTTAATCAACAAGTAATGATAAGGAGATGGAACCATTACTACCCTGATTAGATCAGTACATATTGAGTACATGTATTTAAATAGCACACTGTACTTCATAAATATGTATAATTATTTTGTGTTAATCAAAAACATTTAAAAGCATGATATGGAAATGTTAACTATTTAGACTTGATCATCATTCACTGTAGGCATTTATCAAATTATTGCACTCTACCCTATAAATTTGTACAGTTAAAATCAAAATAAAATAACTAATGTGGCACTGGCAAAAAGACAGACATACAGACCAATGGAACAGGATAGGGAAAAAATAAACACCCTCATACATGATCAAATGATTTTTCACAATGACACCAAGGGCACTTAATAAAGAAGTGACAGTTTTTCCCACAAATGGTGTTAGAAAAACTGTAAATCCAAATATAAAACAATGGTGTTGACTCCCTCCCTTATACCACATACAAAATTTAGGTCAAAATGTATCAAAGAACTAAATTTGAAACCTAAAAATATAAAATTCTTAGAGGTAAACAAGCATAGAAGAAAGCTTCATGAATTGGATATGGCAATTTCTTGGATATGACAATAAAAGTATAGACAAAATAAAACAGTAAGTTGGATTGGAATTTAGCAAACTTCAAATCTTTTCTGCATCAAAGAGCACTATAAATGAAGCTAAAATCAATCCAAGAAGTCAAAAAAATGTTTGCTAATCCTACATATGATGAGAAATTAATATCTATAATAGATAAAGAACTCCTGCAATTCAACAATAACACATGCAAATAATCTAACTAAAAATGGACAAATAATTTAAAGACATTTGTCCAAAGAAGACGTATGTATAACTAATAAGTATATGAGAAGATGATGAATATAATTAATCATTAGGAAAACATAAATCAAACCACAAAAAAATAAAATTTCACACCCATTAGGATGGCTATTGTCAAAAATCAATCAATTAATCATCAATCAATTAGTAACAGGTGTTGACAAAGATATGGAGAAAGTAAAGTCCTTGTTCATCACTTTTTGGCATGGTGCAGCTGCTTCCAAAAACAGTATGGCAATTTTTAAAAGAATTAAACATATAATTACCATATGGCCCAGCAGTTCCATTTCCGGGTATATATTCAAAAGAAATGAAAGCAAAGACTCAAATAGATATTGTACACCTACATTACTAGCACAATTATTTACGACAGACAAAATTTAAAAGCAAGTGCCAATTCATGAATGGTAAATAAAATACAGAGTGTGACAAAATGCTTATATATCTTAAGATGAAAACTTTCAATTTTGCTATTTTAAAAATCCCTCATATGTGTGTTCTATTAAACACTGTCTCATGTGTACATCATTGGGCAGACTTCTGTGGCGAGTGCATAAATTGTCCCAAAATAATAGCAGAAAAGGGACTTGTTGCTGTCTGAGGCCTCCAGGATCTTCCTTTGTGCACATCACACTTAGTATCACTTGTCTCAAACTTACTGGCATGAATACTGGCAATTGTTAGGTGTGTTGGAGGTTCTTTTGCATACTCAAGCCTCCATTACCATTGCACTTCCACATTCTCAAATTTCAAATAACACATCAAAACAGTCTTATACTTCTCCAAAAACAATCGTGTTTCTGCATGTTTGACTATCTTCTAGCATTCATTTGATTAATGCTATCTTTTGAGTGAACATCATACTATAAATTACTACTGTAATATAATTCAACTTTAAAAAGTAATACATAGATAATATCTCTTAAAATGTATATACATTTTTGGTACCCACAGTATAGTATGTACTTACAATGGAGTATTATTTTTTATCTTCACCTATTTTTGTTTCAAGCCTGCAGCTGTAGCCCTGTGGCATCGGATCCCGTCAGATCTCGGAAGCTAAGCAGGGTGGGGCTTGGTTAGTACCTGGGTGGGAGACTGCCTGGGAACACCAGAAGCTGTAGGCTTGGGAGTTGTTGTTAGGTGCCCTCGAGTCGGTATCCAACTCATAGAGACCCTTATAGGGTTTTCATGGCTGAGTCCTTCGGGATTGCCTTGGGAGTGGATTGCCAGGCCCTTCTCCCATTTTTGCGGTGCTGGGAATTGAACTCAGGGCCTCAGAGACTGCAGTGCAGCGCTCTACCCACTGAGCTAAATCCCAGCCCGTAGGCTAGGGAGAAGGACCTGGAAACCCCCTCCCAAAAATCAATCTGCCATTGAAAACCCTATGAACAACAGAGAAGCACTGACAATAGTGTTTCCCCTGTTGTACAGAGGGTCACTATGAGTCGGATATCGACACGAGGGCACCTAACAACAACAACAACATTTATGTTTCAAATGTTTCAGCTTCTTCTGCTTCATATCTGCAATATAATATAAACCTGGAGACATACCCTGGGGCCCAAGTTCCTTAGTCAGTCTTCTTTCTCTTCTCTCTACCACCAAGAGTCACATATGTATGTATGCATATATATATATATATGTATATATATATACACACATATATATACACACATACACAGACACACACACTGAACAGCACCTAAAAACTATGTGTGTGTGTATATATGTATATATATGTGTATATATGTATATATACACATATATATGTATATATATGTATATGTATATATATACATATATACATATACATATGCATACACATATATATACATATATATATAGTTGTTGTTGTTAGGTGCTGTCAAGTCGATGTCTGACTCATAGCTACCCTAAGTACAACAGGAGAAACACTATTATTAGTGCCTCTCTGCTGTTCATAGGGTTTTCAACGGCTGATTGTTTTTTGGGAGTGAAGGGATGAAGCCAGGTCTGTCTTCCAAACCTACAGCACCTGGTGTTCCTAGGCGGTCTTCCATGCAAGTACTAACCAGGTCCTACCCTGCTTAGCTTCTGAGATCTGATGAGATCAGATGCCACAGTGGTATGGCTGCAGGCATATGTGTGTGTGTGTGTGTGTGTGTGTGTGTGTGTGTGTGTGTGTGTGTATACATAGTGTTTATATGTGTGTGTCCTTGTGTGAATGTATGCATGCTCATACACATATATAATGGGCTTAATTATATTTTGTTGTTGTTAGGTACCGTCGAGTCGGTATCCAACTCATAGCGATCCTCATAGGGCTTTTAATGGCTGACTGTTTCGGGATTGCCTTGGGAGTGGATTGCCAGGCCCTTCTCCCATTTTTGCAGTTATTCCTGGGAAGATGGAATATACATAGATTTTTTAAAATTATATTTAGAAAATAGAAAAAAAAAATCTATGTATATTCCATCTTCCCAGGAATAGAATTCACATATTTTTATTGATGCTTTTTCATTGTCTCAACTCTATTTAAGGATCCTTGAGTTGTTTCTTTTGCTTTCCCCCTTTTGTTTACTGATAAGAGATGGATGATGACAATAAATGCTAACAATTAGCAATAAATAAAATTGCCAGTGTAATTTAGTAGAAAATGTGTCCCGTAATATCAAAACATTCATTATAAAAATATACATTGAAATTCCATTGGCTGGGGTTTGTTGATTTATTGCATTTAGGTACAATATAGAATACAGATACACACTAAGTTTGTACAGTGAAGGGTTAGTATGATACCAAAACGCCTCTCTGGTTTAATAAGTCGATATTCTGTTAAACCAAATACTTAAAGATACATTATGCTATTTTCCCTACATTTACATAGTTGAAGATTTTCTTAGTAAAAAGTAAGATAAACATTCTGTCAACAGAAAATGAACAGAGATACTTCTTTGATTAATAGCCCTGTATTTCCAAAACTGAAGATGGTTGATACCTGGAGGAAATTTCAGAAAACTCTTTGGCACAACATCAAGCTACAGTGTAAGTTTTGTTTTTGTTATAACTTCTCTGCCTCTCATATTTAATGTATTTAGAACTTATTCAATTTTTGCTTTAGGTTTATTGTGTTTTTGCTATTGCAAAATGGAATAGAAAACATAAATTGTCCTATTTAAGACAAATGACATAAACCTCTCCACATCATAAATTTAACTGAGGGTACATTAGAAGTAATATTTCCATGTGTTTTTGCTACCAAACAAATTTCCACCAATGTAAATTCATTCCATATATTGTTAGTTCTTTTTGTCAGATCATTGACTTAAAAATATGTATAGTACTTACTATCCCAAATTTTCTTTTATACTACTCTTGCTGATTTAGTATTTATTTTTTACAGTGGTGGTAGGTCTTAGGATCTTTTTTCTTGGCTTTTTGTTCTTGCATGGTTTTATTGCTCTGTTTACTTAAAAATGTGATAGGGATAATTGAATCAACTTAAGAATTTTTTTGTTTTGAGTTAAAAGCCACTTTGGAAATAATACGATGTAATCTTTTAATTCTGTAGTTGAAGGTCCAGAAGTAGAGTATTAATTTGTAATAACATGTCAAACTAAAAAACATGAGAACTGGGTCATCACTCAAGACTTTCTGAAAGTGTGACAAATACACTCTTATCAATTGAAATGTCTGAGCCGGGCGCTGTGGTCCACGCCTGTAATCCCAGGCACTCAGGAGGCGGAGGCAGGAGGATTGCAAATTTAAGACCAGAGAAACTCTGCATAATTTAGCGAGACCTTGTCTAAGAAAGTTTTAAAAAATGGGTTGGGGGGGCGCAGCTCAATGGTCCAGGACTTGCAAAGCATGCAGGTCTGAGGTCCTGGGTTCAACCCCAGCACTGAAAAAAAAAAAATTGAAATGTCTTTCTGACAATACATACTCCCACAATATTAGCTTTACATGTTATTTTTATATAAATGTATGCTGCCCTTGGATATAGGGGCTGGGGTTGGTAGCATGCTGCTCTGCATTCTCTGAGGACCCAGGTTTGATCTCAAGCACCACAAAAACTAGAGAAGTTCACTTCCAAAACATTCCAAAACAATCAGCCATTGAAAATCCTATGAGAGTCGCTATAAATTAGAAACAAGTCGAGGGCTCCTAGCAACAAACTTTGAATATAAAATAAGAATAATAATGGTTATTTAAAATGTGACTAATAACCTATGCTGAAATTAATTTAAAAATCATTTATTTTCTGTATGAATCATACCCCCATAGTCACAATAATCATCTAGTGATTTGTCTTTTGAAGCACAATATTCTTCATATAATTTAGGGGTATTGAAAGCCAAACAAAATTAAAACTTTTTGTTATGAAATGTTTACAAACTCTCTCTGTATTGAACAGTGGTGAAATAATTTGCTCTAGAAAGTACACAAAATTGTGTATTTCTCAATTTTATTAAAATTTTCTTTCTGAAGATGTTACTTTTAAGCCCTTGAACTAAAATATAGATTTGAATTATAGCAACAAGAGCTAGGAGTTTTAGCATTTATTGACTGCCCACTAGTTTCTGGACTTGAAATTTTACATATATAATATATATTCTCATTTAATCTTCCTTATCTTTATTTCAAAAACGAAGAAACAGATTTAAAGAAACTACATAATTTGAGGGCTGGGATTTAGCTCAGTTGGTAGAGCTCTGCTCTGCAGTCTCTGAGGTCCCGAGTTCAATTCCCAGCACCGCAAAATGGGAGAAGGGCGTGGCAACCCACTCCCAAGGCAATCCTGAAACAGTCAGCCATTGAAAACCCTATGAGGGTTGCTATGTGTCGGACTCGAATCGACAGCACCTAACAACAACAACAACATAATTTGAGTGACATATGAAAGCTAAGCAATGAAAAAGTTGGGAAATTTCCCAGAAAGTTTCCTTATGGACATTCAATGATCATTATTTGAATAAATGAATGAGCAAATCAATCTTGCTCACTTAAAAGTGACATCTTACTCTCACATCCTCTGTAAGGACTCAATTGCAATGCTTTTTGATAGCATCTATAAAGCAATAGCACAATAAATATAGGATATAGATAGAAACTGTATGTAGAGAGGGCAGAAGAAATAACAAGCATATGTATTTTATAAATCATGCCAGATTTTATTATCTACCATCAGACTCCTGATTGCTAAATCGAGGTTCAAAAAAGCCTAAAGATTTATTTTAGTAAGGGTATTTAAACTTGTCATTTATTTATAATCAGTTTTATTTTATAAAATTAATATTAGTTTTATTCCTATATTATGACCAGATGGCAGCTACTGTTTAAAATAACAAGTGATTTACATATGCATACTTCTATATAATATAAAATTTAAATGTACAATTTAAGAGTAAATATGTACTTAAAGTATGACTATGATTAGTGGGCTGGGATTTAGCTCAGTGGGTAGAGCTCTGCGCTGCAGTCTCTGAGGCCCCGAGTTCAATTCCCAGCACCACAAAAATGGGACAAGGGCCTGGCAATCCACTCCCAAGGCAATCCCGAAGCACTCAGCCATTGAAAACCCTATGAGGGTCACTATGAGTCGGATACCAACTCGACGGCACCTAACAACAACAACAACGATTAGAGAAAGTAAAGAAATTTAGTGATCAATATGTTGCGATGCTTTGTTAGGAAGTTCTGTGACAATCAATACCATCAGATCTTGGAAGCTAAGCAGGGTTGGGCCTGGTTAGTATTTGGATGGGAGACCATCTGGGAAGACCAGATACTATAGGCTCATGAGAAGGACCTAGCAATCTACCCCCAAAAAACAATCAGCCATTGAAAAACTTATGAATAGCAGAGAATCACCAACAATAGTGTTTCACCTGATGTACTTAGGGTCACTATGAGTCAGACACCGACTCGATGGTACCTCACAACAACAACAATGGAAGTGTACTTAGGAAATTTTCTTTTCTTCCAATTGAATATGACTATTGTCTTAGTATATTTTCACTGCTAAATAGATACTTTAGACTTAGAAATTAATAAGCAATAGACTTTATTACTCACAGTTTAGAGGCTGGGAAGTCCAAAATCAAGATGCCAGTAGATTTGGTGTCTGATGAGGGTCCATTCCTCCTTGCTGCAGTCATCTGTGTATCTTCACATGATGAAAGGGACAAATAGACTCCATGGAATCTATTTTCTAAGGGCATTAATCCCCCAAGCACCTTTCAAAGGACCCACTTCTCAATGATATTGAATTAGAGATTAGCTTTCAACAATGAATTTGGGAAACACAAGCATTCAGACCATATCATTCCACCCCTGTCCTCCCCAAGTTCACATTATTCTCACATACAAAATGTATTCATTTCCTCCCACTACCTGCAAAAATGTTAACTCACTACAGCATCAACTCAAAAACTAAAGTCCAGAGTCTCATCTGAATATCATATAAATCAGATACGACTAAGATTCAAGGTATTATTCATCCTTAAGCAAATTGCTTTCAGGCTTTGAGTTTACAGAAAAGAAAAAAATTATCTGTTTGCAAAATTGAATGCTGGACGAGGCATAAAATAGACATTCCATTCCAAAGGAGGAAATAGAAAGTAATAAAGGGGTATCCCATTTGAACTTAGTCCAAAACCTAACAGTGCAGATTACATTAAATCTTAAGGATTGAGAATAATCTTTAATTTGATGTCCCATCTTCCATTCACCTGGTGGGTCATGTTGGGTTTCTAAGTCTGAGAAACCCCATCCCCACAGCTTTGCTGAGCACAGTCCACTCTCCACTGGCCATGGGTTGATGTTCCATTTCTGCAGCTCTCTGGGACTGGAACTGCATGCTACTAGCTCTACCATTCTTGGGACTCAGGGGTGGCCTGTTCCCACAGCACCCATGTGAGCCCTAACTGAGTGCTTTAATGGCCTGCCCCTGTGGCAGTTCTTTACCAAGTCTCCAGGGCTCCCTGAGGCATCCTTCAAAATATACATAGAAATAGTTATGCCCCTGAACTTCTTCCAATCTGTGCTCCTACAGAGATAGTAGCCCATGGATACTGCCAAAATTTAGCTCCTGTGTCTTCCAAGAGGTGGTCCGAGCCAAACCTGAGCCTGCTTCAGCCACTTCGGAGTAGACAAGGAGTGCTGCATTGGATTTCTGGTAGATTCTTCCTGACTTAGTCACCTGCTAGAAGTCCAACCTGTCAATACTATTGGATTAGAGATTCATTTTCAACATGACGTTTACATCAGAAACCTTTAGACCAAGGCAAGTATTTGATAATGGTGCCCTGTTCTAGGTTTTCATTGCATTGTCATTTTTCTCTTTCTGTTTTGTTTTGTGTCAGAGAGTGGCTTATATTTTAAGGTCCTTAAACATGGGAAGACAGTGTTTTTATTCTTAAAATGTTGCAACTTCTTTAAATTCAGAATCATGGATAATATGATGATCTTCACTGGCCTTTTCCTCAAATCATCCTATTTCTCATTGGCCTAATTATTCTTTCCCTAAGAACATAAGCAAATTGTATTCTAAATAACCTTTATAATACAAAACAAAAAATCATGTTTTACAATAAGATGTACTATTATGAAATATTAAAAATTACCAGCACTCTAATTGATACAAGCATGTTTGCCTCCCATTAAACTTGTTACTGTGATCAAAGGATCAAAGAAGCATATTAAGACATTTCATTGGCCCTTCACAATCATTCTAGCCCCTTGAAGAAGATAATATACAAAAGGACCAAGTTTTGTGCTTCAGAGACTTAAGGCAAAAAAGATTCAAGGAAGAAGCAGAGACCAAGAGAACTGGAGTGAGAAGGAATGCTTCTCAGAGGAGGCAGCTTTGGGAGCGCTTTTGGAGAATGTGAGGTCTTGGCCAGAGAGACAGAACACTGAAGGTTTCAGAGGCAATGAGAGGGACAAATACAGATAATATAAGAGGTAAAATATAAAAAGTGAAAAATATTTAAAGGCATAAGTTCATGTTTGCTAACATGAAATAAAAGTGATAAATATTTATAGAGGCTGTCTCTTATTTTATAAAATTTCTCCACAGGAGAAGAAAAACATGAATTTAATTATGGAAAACAATCATTGAAAATAGTACGAGGAAATGACTACTTTGTCTGGAGGGCTTGGAAAAAAGTTATACTAAACTAAACTGCTTGTAAGCCAAGGAAAAATGAATGTAGAATATTCCTTGGAAAGAACACAAATATCCAGTGGGAAATTACCAGAAGGAAGCTTTTCATTCCTACTCCTGGGTCCAAAAAAACAAGAAGACTAGTTAGGCATCCCCTATATGATTACATTTCACCTATGACTTAAACATGAAAAACACATAAAACAAGCATACTATTGTAAAGAAAAGTAAGAAAGTCTTTGAAGGAGAACCTTTTCGCTCTTTGATTTTTTATAAGCCATACAAGGTACACTAACTGTACAAAGTAATGCCTTTCATTATTACATTTCTGTGTATTTATATAATGTACTTTGAGCATTTTCACCCCTTCTCTTACTCTTCTCTTTTTATATCCTCACAATTTCCCCTTGCAGTTTCAAGTCCTCCCCCAGCCCCGCCAGGTTCCACATATGAGTGAAAATATGTGATATTTGTCTTTCTGGGTCTGGCTTATTTCACTTAACATGATGATTTCCAGTTCTATCCATTTTCCTGCAAATTATGTAATTTCATTCTTTATGGCTGAGTTAAATTCCAATGTGTATACATACCACACTGTCTTTATCTACTCATCTGTGGACAGGCATATCGGCTGGTTTCAGAATTTAGCTACAGTGAATAGTGCTGCAATAAACATAAGTATGCAGACATCTATGTAATAATCTGACTTTAATTCTTTGGAGTATATACCCAGGAGTTATATGGCTGTATCACATGGAAGCATTATTTTCGAATTCCGTAGTGGATAGACTAATTTATATTCCCACTAGCAGTGGATAAGACTTCCTTTTTTCCCCTACATTTGTGCCAGCATTTATTATTGTTTGTTCTTTGAATGCGGTGAGATGGAGTATCAATGTAGTTTGCATTTGCATTTCCCTGATAATTAAGGATATTGAACACTTTTTCATGTATCATTTGGCCATTTTTACTTTTCATTTGAAAAGACTGTTTCCACTGCTCATTTGTTGATTGTATTAGTTGCTCTTTTGTTGATTAAATTTATGAGTTTTTTATATGGCCTGGATATTAATCCACTGATGAATATCTTATAAAGATTTACTCCATTCTATAGGCAGTCTCTTCACTAAAATCAATATGCAAAAATCAATATCTTTTCTATACACTAACAACAAACTAACCAAAAACAAGTCAGCAAAACAATTCCATTTACAATAGCTTCAAAGAAATAAAATATCTACACATAAACCTAACCAAAATATTAAAAACTTCTAAAATAAAAACTATAAAGCACTGACAAAAGAGATTGCAAAAGACACTAGAAAATAGAAAGACCTTCCATGTTCATGGATCAACAGAATAAATATAGTTAAAATGGACATATTATCAAAGCAATATACAACTTCAATGCAATCCCCATCAAAATTCTAGTGGTATTCTTCACAAAAATAAAAAATGTAATCCTAAAATATACAGAGAGATACAAAAGACCCTGAACAGCCAAAGCAATCCTGAGCAGCAAAAGCAATGTGGAGGAATCACAATACCTAATTTCAAACTGTACTAAAGAGCCATAGTAATAAAAACAGTATAATGTGGGCACAAAAATAGATGCATAGATCAATGGACTAGAATAGAAGACCTAGAATTAAGTCCAAGCAAATATATCTATTTGATTCTTGATAAAAGTACCAAAAACATATAGTGGGAACAAAAGCACCTCTTTTACTAGTGGTACTGACTTTTCAGGAAGGTTGAAACTAGATTGCCATCTGTCACCTTATGCAAAAATCAACTCAAAATGGATCTTAATCTAAGACCTGAAACATTGAAGCTATTGGAGGAAAACATAGAGGAAATACTTGAAGATCTAGGCTCAGGCAAAAGTGTTCCGAACAGGACTCCAAACCCTCAGAAAATAAGAGGAAGAACAGACAAATGGGAGCACATTAAATTAAAAATCTTATGCACAGTAAAAAAGAATCCCAAAGAATAGATGTATTTCTCTGTGAAGTTAAAAACATGGAGAGGAAAAACTTACATTTCAATCTCCCAGTTATTTTTAAGCAAAGAAAAATGAGGAGAGTGTGTTCTTAAAAGTAAAATTTTAAACTATAGCTTTTGGAAACATGAATGAAAACAGAAAAGTCTTTGGGCATTTTTTTAATTTTTGTTTTGCATTGCTATTTTAATGAAATGTCATTTAATGAAATGTTATATTGTTTTCTTAAGCAATTATGAAAAGCAGTTTATACTTATAGAAAATGTCTTTTTCATTATATTCTTGACATTTTGATGTCAAATTGAAGGAAATTTTGACATATCAGGTCTTCTTTAAAATAATGAAATCAAGTACCTTAGGATTTGAAGGGAGGGAAGGAAAGAAACAGAAAGAAAATTAATCTGTAAAGATACAGACCAGGTACACTCTACAATTTGTTATTAGTCAACACTTAGAAATCTGTTTATTTCTTATTAAGCAAAAGGAATATTAGAGGTAAAGGGCCACAGTTTTATTTCCAAAGGCCTGAGAAATATGCTTCCTCTCTGAAGTAAACAGTGTACCAGCAAGGACTAAATTATGTGATATTATACCTACTGTTCTATACCTGATATGACAATAGTTGCATGAGGCCCCAGACAGTTCTGTTCTAGCTAGCCACACAATGAAAGTATACAGAGCCAACCAAACCATATTAAAAATTACTGGTTTTCAGGACATAAGTCCTGGACTTCCTTGAGGAAGACTTATGAAGTGAAGAAGGTATTATATTGTTCTTGATTAATTAAAAAGAAACATTTAGTTGTACACAAAATTTTCCAGTAAAATCTATGCAATGTGAGTTCCATCAATCATCAATCTTTCAAGAACTATGTTGCAAATTCCTTTATAGAATGATGGAGATGAGGATGCAGAGAAAGAGAGGGAAAAGACAGGAGGGGAGAGAGAGAGAGAGAGAAGAGGGAGAGACTGATTATGAGGGAAAGTGGATGCTGAGATCATATAAGCTTAATGTCTCTATTTTCAAGGGGACATCTATGTGTGACTTTTGTTGAGCTTCAGAGATGGATATCACTAATATGTTGTTGTTGTTAGGTGCTATTAAGTCAGTATCCAACTCACAGTGACCCTACATACAACAGGTGCAACACTATTGTCAGTGCTTCTCTGCTGTTCATAGGGTTTTCAATGGCAGACTGATTTTTGGGAGTGGGCTGCCAGGTCCATTTCCCAAGCCTATAGCACCTGGTGTTCCCAGGCAGTCTCCCATCCAAGTACTAACCAGGCCCAACCATGCTTAGCTTCCAAGATCTGAGAGGATTGCATGCCACAGGACTACAGCTGCAGGCATCACTAATATGCCCCAGAGTATAGTATCATGGTTAGAAAAGATGTCAGTAAAATATTTAATAACACTTTTCTTTGCAAATAGGTTTGTTCTTAACAAAAGAATATAATTTTGTGGCTCTTTTCTAAAGGTTTTTGAAAAGGAATATTCATTGACTCTTCTTTGCCATTTCAAATTAAATCAAAACATATTCAGGCATCTACTTACTATGTGAAAACTTAGCAAGGTAGTTGAGATGAGCTAAGACATCCAAAGAAGTGTATTGTTAAGTAAGCACCACATGGAAGTTGAGTAAATGCTAAATGTTTTCAGCAGGATTAAATAGTAAGTACATGAGAGTTCAGTCAAAGTAATTTTAGTAATTTGGGTTCTTCTACCTCTCAGAAAAAAAGTAATCTTATCAACTGAAGTGTAAAATGTAGTTTGTTATGCATAGTAAAAATTTGTTAAATATTTTAAATAAATGAAAGAATGAGTAAGTGATAAACAATATTAAAGATAGTGAATCTGCATCTTCACATGGCTTATGAAATTATTATTTCATTTATTAGGGTGTGTATATGTGTAGTGTGATTCTAAGTTGTCCTTTCTTAAAATAAAATGAAAAGAATTTTAAACGAATTCTTGGTATAAAAAAACTAACATGAATACAAGAACTCTTAAAGTAGATATTTGCCATAATTCTGAATCCTATGACAGAGTCAAGATATAGTGCATCATTTTGCAACACAGAGTGTGGATTTTCTGACATCTGTATTCCAATTCTAGACCTGCAATTGTAAGCCATAGGTCAATAAAGAAATAATACTATCTGTTAATCAACTTGCCCTGCTATAATTGTTGTTGTTGTTGTTAGGTGCCGTCGAGTCGGTATCCGACTCATAGCGACCCTCATAGGGTTTTCAATTGCTGAGTGCTTCGGGATTGCCTTGGGAGTGGGTTGCCAGGTCCTTCTCCCATTTTTGCGGTGCTGGGAATTGAACTCAGGACCTCAGAGACTGCAGCGCAGCGCTCTACCCACTGAGCCAAATCCCAGCCCCCCTGCTATAATATGGGTATTAAAACTAATTTATAGATATAAGTATAAAATATAGTGGTCTTAATTATTATCATTAGTGACTTGTGTTTTTATTCTGTATCCTGCATTTCTTATTTGAGGCACTCTGACCCAGGACATACATCAACTCTATCAGCTCATCAACTCTTTCCTCCATCATTTGTGAAATGCCTATTGAGTAACTGATAGGTAGTGGACCTTTAAGTAATGACAGCAGCTACTGTGTGGTTTCACAAGGGACAGATTAGATACACTTTGAGAAATATAAGAAGAAAGGAGATATGAAACAACTGAGCTGAAAGTAATATACTGGCATGATTTTCATTGTCTAACTGTGTAATGAACATTAATCCTTTTAAAATACCATAATCAATACACATATCAAATCACTTAGTAGCCATATAATCATCTGTAGCATATGGAACAAGTCATGAAGAAAACCAGAAAGATACTCAAAGGGTTAGTACAGTGTTCACATAGAAAATGTTCAGTGAAGATATTTTGTTTTGTTTCAGTAACAGAAATTAGAATGTAGTATGATTCGATTGAAGTACAAATTATGCTAATGTGTTACTCTTGGTGCAAACTAAGCTTTTATTCAGGAGAACAATATGGAAATTATGCCTAGAGTTGACAGGTACATGCTATAAGAGAAACTATATCCCTCCTCCTTGACCCTCTTCCCCCTCCCATCTTCTCCAATCATCACTTCACTTTGCTAGATCCTTCCCTCCTCTTTCCACTCCTTAAATTGCCCCTTCTACACTAAGTTTAATTGAGTTTTTTATTATGTTTCAATTTATGTGTAGGATTTTTTCCTTCCTTTAAGTTTGATTCAGCTCCCACTATAAATGAGAACATATGGTATTTCTCTTTTTGGGCTTGTGTTCATTCACTTAAGATTATGTTCTCCAATTTGATCCATTCTGTTGCAAATGACATTATTCCATTTTTTTAATTGCTGGGTAGTATTCCATTGTGTATATATGCCATAATTGTTTTTATCCATTCTTCTGTTGATGGGCACTTTGGTTGATTCCATATTCTTGCTATTGTGAAAAGTGCTGCATTGAATCTGGAGATACAGGTGTCTCTGTGTTATGATGACTCATCTTCCTTTGGGTATATTCCCAGTAGTGGTATAACTGTGTCATATGGCAGATCTATTTTTAGTTTTCTGAGGTATCTCCATATTGATTTCCAAAGTAGTTGAAACAATTTACTATCCCACCCAAAGTGTAAGAGGGTTCCTTTTCTCCATAACCTCAATGGCATTTGTTGTTGTTTTATAGATCTTGGCCATTCTTACTGGAGTAAGGTGGAATCTCAGCATTGTTTTGATTTTCATTTCCCTAATGGCTAGGGATATTGAGCATTTTTTCATGTGTTTCATGGCCTTATGAACGTCAATGAGGAGGGATGAAGGGGGAGAGTTCAACCTCAATGTAAACAGCACAACTTTATGAGTATGGTGGGGATAAAAAGGGGGGAAGATAGAAATAAAACCTAATAAGAATAGCTAAAATAATTAAAATAATAATAATAATAATAATAATAATAATGTCAAAGACTGGCAATAATGTATACAGACTAGATCACTCATCTAATACTCCTAAGAATGTAAAAAGGTAGATCACTATAGAAAAAAGTTTGGACTTAAATCAAAATCAGGATGCACATATATAGGTAAAAATTCTCAAAAAAAGACATGCAAGTAGAAAGGAGACCCTTAGTGGGGGGAGGGGATAAGGGAGGAGGATCATGAGAAGGTAAGGGGGAAGTTATGTGAGCAATGTACAATGAAATGCATATATGGAAATGTCAGAATGAAATCCATGTCATAATGAGAACCATTAAGTTGTACATTAAAAATTTCCAATAAAGAAAGAGAAACTATAACTTCTTTCAAGGTAGGGAGAGAACCCTCTTAGTCTCTCCATCCTCAGAGATGTGGTACACTAAATGTTTAAAATACTCATGGATGGGAAAAAGGATTAGAGACACAGTGGGAGAGGAAAGAAGAATTCCTTCCTGAGCCTGAGCCAGAGAGTGGGGATTATGTTGTCAATCATTACTAAACATGAGAGGGTAAGGGGGAAGTTAATGTGCAATGTACATTGTGCAACAATGTACAATGAAATGCATGTATATAAATGTCATAATGAGACTCATTAAATTGCACACTAAAAATTACTAATAGAAAAATTTAAAAAATAATGTAGCTGCTTGCAGACATTGCCTGAAATGATTTTTAAAAATATACACTGCAAGATAAAACCCACAGAATTAGGAATCTGAGCAGTTTTTTAGGAAGAAAGATTCCCAGGTGTTTCCTATGCTTCATAGGATTAGTTTCCTTGGGAGTAGGTAATGAAATCACTGGGTCACAGCCTGAAATTCCCTTTGGAGGATGAGACTGGCCCTCATCTCAGATCTTGGATCATGGAATAGAGGCGGGAAGGGTGGACCATTGACATAGTCCAGTGCTAGTACATTTCTATAGCATACATCTGTTAATCTAGATCAGATATCATGAAATGTTTATGAAGAACCCATGTTCAGTAAATATATAGGTTGACTGACCTCATCCTTTTATTCTTAGTGAAAGAAGACAGTTATGAGAAATGCAGAGGCATTCCTCCTCGACCTCCCAAAGATTCACACTGAGCACTTTATTTGGAACTTGACCGAATTTACAACTTCAGAGGTACCTGCGCCTTCGAGAAGGAATGATGAAACCCATTTAAAAATCTTCAGTTGTTACCATGTCTTAGCGACCGACCTCTTGGTTCTCCATAGCACTGTGAAATTCTCCCTGTATCATCAAATATAAATATGCCTCAGGGTCATGCTAACTTGCCAACACTGGGTATGAATTAGAAATTTCAATCTGGTATATTAAAATATATGTATGCAAATGTTAAATAAGACCAGACAGATTACCACCCCCCAGATGTTCTCAGAAATGAAGAGCATTGTATCATGAGAAGAAAAAAGCAGGGTTGCGAGAATTGCTTTTTCTTTAGCCAAATGTGGTTAGTAGTTTTATGGTTTTGATATGAAATGTACCCCAAGAAACCTCACGTGGTGAAGGCCCAACTCTTGATAGCCCATTGAGCTATGAATTCATTCTTGGGTTAATCCATTGATGAAGTTAGTCCCCTCATGATCCAATCACCTCTCAATAGCGCCACCAGCTGGGGACCAAAATTTTGACATGCCAGGTTTTGGGGGTAGGGAGAACAGGATATTTCATATCCAAACCATAAAACTTATTGATCACATGCTGACTAAAGAAAAGGCAAGTCTAGTAATGCTGCTTATTGTGGGGTGGGGAGTTAAATTTGAATATACAATTGGAATAACAGCAATAATAATAGCATTTATTAAATTTCAGCTATGGGCAAGATACTTTGCAAATCATCTTTTCTATATTATCTGCTATACTCCTAATAATCACTTTTTGAAATAAGTACTATCAACACCTTCCTTTCTTATACATAAGGAAATTAGGCTGAGAGAGGTATAGTAACTGGCTCAAAGTCTGCAATTATTTATGCAATACTGTCAGGGAAGAACTGAGGGTTCATCTTCCTACAGTCTATGCTGCCTTTTAGCATATATGTAGCAATTAAACTTATGCACACAAAAGCAGTCCTGGAGAATAAATGCCTTGGATATTACAGAAGGATAAAATCATGTGTGGATAGCCTGGTGTGGGAAGCTAGATGTCAACCTCACCAAGAATCAGAAAGTGCCCCACCCTACATCTATGCTCCAAACTCCAACTACACAGCTCCAGGAAAGGAAAAAGGTGGCATAGTGGGAAGGGCTCAGTCTATTTATGTGAATGCATGTGTGAGGGTGTGTGTGCATGTGTGTGTGCATGCTGGGGTATGGGCACCCTATTTACCAGCATTATCCAAAGATATAGAATCAGTTGCCTTTAAAGAACATGAGTTCTCTGTTTCTGAAAGCCTTCAGAGCTGGACAAGATGACAGAAAGGGACTGTGGCTAGGATTTAAGCACCAGACAGATGTATGGACTGAACACTTAAGTATCTTTCCAACCTTGATATCCTGCTCTCATGATGTGCTCAAATGTTCAAATAAAAAATAATTCAATGTTGTTAGGAGAAGGAGAAAGGGAGGGAATGTATATTTCCTAGTCTCTTTAGCTTGTAGTAAACAGTTGGAAGATGCGTCAAGAGAGCAAAATTATATTTAGACTGACAACCCTCACCCAGTGCACACCCCAGGCAGTGTTCTCATGTCACTGAGAAACAAACTGACCCACCCAGAAGAGAGCCTCACTAATCTTGATGCCCAGAAGCTTGACGTCTCCCTGGAGAAGTGAACAGTCAAACGGAGCTTGTCACTGCTGATTAGTTGAAAACAAAGAAAAAACTAAAAGAATAAGCAAAAAAGGAAGATATTCCTTTGCCAAGATGGCAGATCCATCAGCTGAGCTGTACAGCTGGAGGGTAAAGGTAAGTTATCATTACTGGCAATTGTCACTACTGGCTGGAGTTTGAAAACATTCTGTGGCATAAAAGCAGGCAAAAGGAAGCACCATTTTTTGCCTCTGAAGGGATTTCCGGCTAAAGGAACAATAAGTATCAGCCCTTTTCTGGGGTCCTTTCCCTTAACATATGTGGACTCTGACTGTAGGCAGCCAACCTGGGCTTCTCTCCAGTCAGGGGCATATGGTGAGGTCATAGTGACTGACGGGGCTGAGACAGAAGGCTATTGATTTCAGAGTCAGAGAGAATAAACCCATCAAACACAGGGGCACAGAAACTAGGAGATCAGAACAGCCCTTTGCATTTCTTGCTGCAGTTCCTGTGTTTCCCCAGCTCCTGGCTCAGTGACTCATCAACACACAGAGAAAGAATCCAGAGTGTGACAGAAGAGGAGTAAAAAAATAAAACTGAAATATTTTCAAATAGTGCTATGAATTTTGCAGAGTGCAAGAATTGTTTTACACAGAGCAGCAGTTTATGATTATTGAAGCACCAAAGAACAGCACTGCCAAGAATTTCCCGAGCAGTGGGGCTTTTCTGACAGGAACTGCGCAGCAATGCTGGCCCAAGAGCCTGACGTCATCCTGTATTGAAGAGGGTGCCTTTGGGTTGAACGTGGCTGAGACTGACAGGAGAGGGATTATGCAGGTATGTGAGAGCAAGAATACATAATTTACAGAGAGTTTCTCACAGAGTCAGGAATTATAGTTCACATGAATGCCACAGCTTTCGGGTAGCACAGAATTGAGGATATAAAATACATTTTCTGCCAGGAAGTAATATGTTGCAATGCTGACCCAATTTGCCACCCACCTAAGTCCATTAGGAAACAAATGAAACTGTCTAAATAAAGATAGGTGGCTAATCGAGGTTAGGATTTCCAGAACAGAAAAAGCTGAGACTCTAATGAAAGAAGCTTCCTAACCCCACGCATGGAGCAAAGGAGCTGGAACAGGGGACATGAAATCTTTCTGTTCTGCACGACAATAGCACCATCTGACAAGTCAAACATCTGTCCAAATGGCCAAACATATGTGCAGCTCCATATAAAATGACAAAACATAAACATTTAATTTAAAGGTATGTGAAAGGGAGATCCAGAGATATTGGGATAAAAGGAAACTGTTCCAAGACTTTAAGACCCACTCTGAATGCCAAACAAGTGAACAATCTTTGATTTTTGGATTGCTGAAGAAAAAAAAAAAGAAGAAGAAGAAGAAATACTAATTTTAGAAAGCAACAGAATGAAAATTGTCACCTAAAATATGTATCAGAAAACTTGGCTTCAAGATTATTGCTCTCCATGATCAGGTGGTCAGAAAAGCAATGCTGGCTGCATTTTTAGTTGTTTACCTTGAAACCAAATGTATTCTTTTAAATCCTAGCAAAATCTACCTTTCCCCTTTTGTTTCAGTGGCTAAACAGCTATGTAAATTAATTGTTCTCAGCTATTAAATTAAAAAGTAGAGTAAAGAAGAAAAGTCGAAATAACATAGTTAATGAAAAACCACGAACGTTTTAAGTCTTTGATGGCACAGAAGAACCTCTGGTTTATTAGGAAATGCCACCTGCCAGCAGCTAACATTTGGACCATGTCTTATATCACTGTCCTGGCCAAACTGTGACAAAGCAGAGAAATTGCTAAAGCAAAAACAAAGACAATAAAAACAAAGGTTTTCTAAATTACTGTTGCCTGTGTCATTAAATTTCATATTGTGCATGGAATATAAATATATCACTTTGTTCTGCATGACAAGCAGAAGTGAGCATTCATACATTACTCAGCCACTTAATTAAGTGCCTGGGATATTTGCAGTTAGCAGAAACTAATAAGGGAATCACATTTAAATTCAAATCACTCCTCAGGGTAGCTATCTGCAACATAAGCAAAGCTTACTGAGTAGACGTTCCACTAAATGCTCAGCTAAAAGCTTAGATTCACTGTATTTGTGAATAAAGAATAATTCTACGTGTGATTAAAGGTGAGAGTAAAATAAATAATTCTGTTAAGGATTTTTGAGTGACATTTTATTTCCCTTGTTTTAAATACCCATTTTGTCTATTATTTTGTCTGCTAGAACAAGGATATGATTTAAGGCTTTGCCAGCGAAGAGCAGGAGCTTCCATAAAAAAAAAAACAAATGATGAAGCTGACCCTTTCCATGGCAGCCTTTCAACAGACCTGAGAGTAACAGTCCCTGCACCACAGACAGTAAACAACAAAACTATAAAGTCTCCATTCAGAAAAAAAAACGAGCAGGAAATAACGTGATGGAGGGTCACAGGAGGGGAAGAAAGAGGCAGAGAGAAGAGGGATCACGCTTTTATAACAAAAAGCCAAGCCAGTATTCCAAACTCTGAGGAGCTGCCACTGCCCCAGAGAGGGTTTATTTTAGCCATTCATCTTTATAAAATTTAACTTTTCTGGACTAAAATAGTCCCATATGGTTTCAAATCTGCCCTTAATTCCAAACAGCCCCCACACTGAGTCTCTTCAAAATTTCAAAGCCATCTGGTGGCCAGGGGTACAAGTTACCTCTCTCTATCCCTTCTCATTCTAAGTGTGCTTTTTTCAGCTTTAGCCAACTGGACTCGCAGGCCCGTAAGGGGTCATTAAGGGCTGAGGTAAGCTATATAAAAGACTCTGATACTTGAAGAGAAATATGCCCTTACCCAAGGTGCTTACAGAAAAGTGAGTGGAAATGCTTGCTTATACTCAGATTGAAATTACATAATTTCATCAGCCACTGTGCATCGTTTTGCTACCGAAGACATAAATTCTTAAGTTCCATATTGCATTCCCAAGTAGAAATAAGTCAAAGTAAACCTGAATATTTTAACATTGCATTTAGAATGAACATAATATTTTTGGTTAGATGGAAATTTGGCATCTTCTCCAGTCATAAAATCTTTGAAGCATAAATTCTGATCATCACAATAGGTACTGTCACACAGCATCACCTCAGATATCATCAAGGTACCATCTGGCATTAGTTATACAGCAGTGGGTGGAGAAAGTGTAGGTCTCCAGCCTAATTCTTAAAAATGTAGAGACCAGTATTCATATCAACATCAACAATCATAAGACAGCTCCAATATAGGGTGTATTTGTGGGAAAAAAAAATGAAGATTTATATAGGAAACCATTTTCCTAGTTACATCTGTTGAGAAGGCAGGGTGACTTACATTTTAGTTACATACCCTTTTAAACAATTTGAGTTTTTTGCCATATGTATGTATACATTTTGTTAGGGAGAATAGTGATTAGACTAAAAAAACATTTACCCATAGATATCCAAATTTTCCCCCCATCACTTCTCTTAATGTCACGGTGAGAGCATCTTTAACTATTTACATGCATCCCTGAAATTCATCCTCCTTTCTCAGTCTATAACCATACATACCTCAACTTTCCAAATGAAGTGCTTCCAAAGATAATTCCTACTCAGATCCATCATTCTCAATGGAACTGATGAGAATAATCTCTTATCTAGGAATCTTATTTGAGTCTTAGATATAATTATTTATGCTCACGAATATTTTTGTTGTTGATGTTAGGTGCCATGGTGTCGGGTCCAATTAATAGTGCCTCTCATAGTGTTTTCAGTGGCTGATTTTTTCAGGACTTCTTAGGGAGTGAATTGCCACATTCCTCTCTCATCTTGAATATTAAGGATAGATATTTAGATGTTGAAGAGTCAATCATGATGGAGTATCTATGATATCAGATAGTGTCAAAAATCTGAGACTATTAATGCAGTAAGAGTTAATCTTTTATCTTTTTTGGTGGCTTTTTATTTCTTTTTTACTTTTCTTTGTTTGTGTTCGGTTTTGTTTGGTTTGGTTTTTGATTCTTTGAGACAGGGTCTCACTATGTAGTGCCGGCTGGCCTTGAACTAGCAATGGAGCCCAGGCTGTACTCAAACTCTAGATCCTCCTGCCTCAGTCTCCCAAGTGCTGGGATTTTAGGGGCGTACCCCCAGGCCTTGGTGAAGTTTATCCATCTTTAATATCACAGGCTAATTAGAGGCTCTCTTACACAAAATAAAGGTCCATATTCCTTCTATTGTGTAACTCACGTGCATTATTACAGGGCTAGGGTTCTTCCACATTAAGTCAGCAGACTACTAACAAAAAAAGTGAAGGATAATATGAGAGGTTTTATGAGGTAAGAATCAATCGAATCAGTAATAATAACTTCTAACCACACTAATTTGGCATCATAAAGTCACATAGGTTTGCCTATATGCAAGGGAAATACAATTTAAGTATTTTCAGAGGAAGAAAAGTTTGATGATTACCATGAAGTTTGGATAACTCTTATACTTTCTTCATCCTTTCCATGTAGCCATACCTCTTCTGACCCCATGACTTTGCATCTCTTCCCAGGATAGCAACCAGTGTGTACTTCCCCACTTCACTGAAACTGATTTTGGCCATATGATTTGCTTTTGATCAATGCAAAGTCAACAGAAGTCAAAAAAGAAGAGGTTTTAAATGTGCTAAAGGAATTTGGTCTTCCTTTGCCTTCCTCCCCTTAACTTTGAGAAGAATGTGCACTAAAAAGAATGACAGAAAGGTAAAGTAGGTCAAAACTTGAGTAGATAAGTGTCTGGGGCCAAATCCAGCCAATGTACAGCCTGAAACAAAGCCCTTCAGTTTAGCACAGAGTAGATCAGCTAAACCACAATTGGCCCATAAATATATGAATGAGAATACTTTTGTTATGAGTTCCTGAATTGAGGAAGGCAGTGCAATAATTGGTTATACATCATTACTGCAGTAGGAGCTAATGGATACAAACATGTAGCAGTCTCTGCTTCAGCTGCTGTGAGAAATTAGAATTTTAAAGTACTTTCCTGAAGATCATTTTCCAAAAAATATTTTGGCTGCACAGTAACACTAGACATTGATATACTTGAATAAATATTGAGAGAATTGTAAAATCTATTAAAATTTAGTGCATAAAAAATGAGTTAACACTGAGAAACATAACCTACATAACACAATGTTGTTGCTACATATTTTTCAGGGACTCTCCTGAATAATTTATTGTTCTGAGATGCTATTTCCTGTTCATTATAGCCTGGAAGTACATTTGTGAGGGTTAAAAATTTTTGACAATCATTTTCAAAAGAGTAAAAAAAGCTATAACACTATTGGGAATTTACCCAAAGGGAGATGTGTCATCATACCACAGAGACACCTGCATCTCCATGTTCAATGCAGCACTTTTCACAATAGCAAGGATATCAACCAAAGTGCCCTTCAACAGAAGAATGGATTAAAAAACTATGGTACATATACACAATGGAATACTACTCAGCAATAAAAAAAATGAAATAATGCCATTTGCAGAAAAATGGATGGAATTGGAGAAAATTATTTTAAGTGAATGAACACAAGCTCAGAAAGAGAAATACCACATTATCACTCATATGTGGGAGCTGAATCAAAATTATAAGAAGGAAAAAATCCTATGCAGAGGTCAGAACATAATAATAATAATAAAAGGCTAAAGTCGACCTAGCAGAGAAGGGACAATTTGGGGAACACAATAGAAGGAGGGACAGATCTAGCAAAAGGAGAAAGTCCTGGGAGAGGAGGTGGGGAGAAGCAGAAAAAGGAGGAATGAGGAATGGGGGAGGGGTGACCTCAAGGGGAACAGCCCAGCTTTAATAGTCCTGGAAATAATTATAATAACACCAGTAATACCAAAGAATGGTAATAATATAGATGGACTAGAAAATTCATGTAATAGTACTGACAATGTAAAAAGAAAGTTCCCTACAGAAAAAATTTCTATCTTAAATGGAATTGGAACCCAAGGATATATAGAAAAACATTACCATAAAAATACAAGCACATGGACGAGAAGCCTTTGGTAGGGGGGTGGGATGGGGAGAGGAAGCACACAAGAGGGTAAGGGGGAACTTATCTGTACACTGTACAACAATGCATATATGGAAATGTCACAAAGAAAAGCATGTCAGAATGAACCACATTAAGGTATACATTAAAAATTTGCAATAAAGAGAGTAAAAAATAGTATATATTTAACTACTATAACTATGGATGGTCATCTGAATGTGATTTCTTTGTGTCTGACAAATATTTAGATTTTTACCTTTCAAGCCAACTTTAGAACATTTACGTCATCGATGGTTAGAACTTTCAACAAAGTGTGATCAGAAGATTTGTTCTTACACTAGTTATAAGCTGGATAATATTAGGCATTTAAAATGTACTCCTTAATTAAATCTTCAAAATGTTTGTCTTCAGTATTAATCTTTATCCCTATTCATGGATGATGTTTTATTTCTAATATTTCCAGTGTTATGTCTTACTATGTAATGGCTGAAAGGTTATGTTTAAAACTAAGGGACTCTTTCTCCAGCATTCACATTTCTTCTTATAGATAGGCTGTGTCTAAAACTAGTATAAATTTGCTAATTTGGGCTAATAACTCTGAAGCTAAATAATTGGCTAAAATTAAGCTTAAGGATGAACAGGAGTGATACATTTTGTACCTATATGGATATGGGTGATTTAGCTTTATTTTCTTAATTTTATGATAAAATTTCATAATAATGTAACCCATAAAAGAGAAAATAATTCATAGACATAGGGAATCTAATGGAAGAAAGAGGAAATTCATTTGTAGAATAAGAATTAATAGATTTTAAATCCTGAATTTATCACAACTTATTGAAAATCAATATAGAAAGATAGCCAAAAAACCTTTTTCAATATGTCTTTAAACCATTACATGGAGAAAAATGAACTTAATAGATGACATCATTTTGAAGAAAATAATTTTCAATTTTAGGAGCTATTAAGTTCAATAAGTAGGTATTATATGTTTAACCAATATAACACAGAATACACCGTAAGAACTTTCTGTACCTGAAGTGTAGTCAAAACCTAACTTCTCACCCATTTACCTTAATAACAGAACAAGACAAAGTAAACCAACTCAAGATGAGTTTTAATTCTTGTAAAAGTCAATTAAAATTTTAAGTCAACCACAGAATGGTGAGTTCCCACAGGGATTGAAGAATAAGAGCATAGTAAAAGGCTTGCAATGGAAACCACACACTCCATACACCATGAGCTCACTGGAATTCATAACACCTGCTCCACCTATTGAGTCACCCTTGTGGGTGGGTGCTGGAAAGGGAAAAGTGGGTGACAAATGTAATTTCCATGAACCAAAATAGGTTCTGGCATATTTAGCTCATAAGACTTTTTTTTTAATTTAACTTTTCTGAAGAAAATTTGGGAAAAAAATATGTTTACCATGCAAACTTTTTTCTTAATATAGAAACACTTCTATGAAGGTTGAGATATAATTCTAGTTTCTATTGTAATAATTCAAAATATAATTCAAAAAATAATTCAAAATATAAAAGTATTTCTCTGTCTTGTTTGTTTTAGAGACTGAGTCTCCTAAGTTACATATGCTGCCTCTGGCCTTCAACTCACTATCCTCCTGCCTCAGCTTCCCAAGTCACTGGGATTACAGGTGTGCACCACCATACCTAGCTCTCTGTCCATTTTTAACAACAGCAGTACATAAGATCAACATTTTTCTCAAGATGACCATTTCTTCCCTTTCAGTAAAGAATGATCAAGAAATGACAAATCAGCTTTAAACAGGTCTTAAATCAGCACAGGAAGTGAAGTAAGCTTTTTCCCGCCCAAAGTGCAAACATATCTGTTACCTTCCTGAATTCTTCATGTGGAAATTGCAACAGCAGAGCCAATTCTTAGAGCCAATCATATCTTTCAATCATTAATCTATGGATAAAAATATTAAAAATTAAATAACATCAGATATACTGAACTCCAAAAAGGTCATTTTGTGAAATCTTCACTCTTTAAGACAAAGTTGAATCAGGAATTTATATTATCATATCTATTTGAGGCTCACCTTGTCAACTATTTCTACCGATTTCCATGTTACATTAACTACTCTCAATTCTATATAATAACTATACAACTAAATCTCTGTTTAACAAATGTTACTTTTATTTGATATTAAAAGTAATTTGCCAGACACCATTTCACATGCCTATAATCCAAGCAACTCAGGAGACTAAAGCAGGAAGATGAGTTTTAGGCCAGAGGCATTTTGCCCAACTTAGCAAGATGTTGTCTCAAAATAAAAAGATAAAGAAGGTGTAATTGGTGTAGCTATGTGGTATAGCACTTACCGAGCATATGTGTGAGGCCCTGGGTTCAGTCCCCCAGTACTGCAAGCAAACAAACCAATGAGTTAATATATGTAAACTTTTTCTGAAAATGAGATTTTCCCTCAAACTCTATTTTGTAACCTTTTGAAACTCTATTTTCTTTTTTTCCTAGTGATAACTTACTATATCTCAAAGCATAGTATCTATCATTTTGTATGCTCAACCTCATTGATCTCTCCCACTGACCCACTATCCTTTACCTATGTTTATGTGTTGTTGGTTTTAGGTGCCAACAATTTGGGCCCAACTCATATTGACCCCATGCACAACATATGAAACTCTACCCTACACTGACATGCCTGGCACTATGTCAGTGCTTCTCTGCTATTCATAGGGTTTTCAATGCCTCATTGTTTTTTGGAAGTGGGCTGCCATGTCCTTCTCCCAAGGCTATAGCACCCAGTATTCCCAGGTGGTCTCCCACCCAAGTATTAACCAGGCCAAACCCTGCTTAGGTTCCGAGATCTAATGAGATCAGACACCAGGGTGGTACAGCGTTAGACTCCTGTTTATGTAAGAAATATTAAATGTTATTATTTCATATAATTAATTTTAGGGAATAATCTATTTTCAAGCTGAGGGGTTTCTTTTGAGAATTCTATTAATATAAAACAATTCTTTATTTATTTGGCCCAATGCTCTGTTCCAGTACAACATATTCTTTCAAGTTGTGATTTTTATGCCTTTATTTGAAGTAGATGTGAGCAGTCTGACAATAGCACTTTCCTGTTGTCCTCACACAGATACAGCATTCTTACATCTGGAGAAACTCCCTGATGTAATCCAATATCTTTTATATGTGAAATCATCATGATTATCTTTGTCCTCTTATGTTAACATATTGTTCTTCCTATGTGGATGCTTGTAGTGTTATATATTTATTTTTAAATAAAATAGGTGTAGGTGTAAATATAAGTAATATCAAATAAATTCAGTAAATGTTTCCAATCCAAAAATTCAAGTCTAAGTTTAGAATAGTGCACTATAATCATTTATTTAATTAGCACTTCATCCGTTCTGCTTTTTGACTCTGGAAAATTTTTTTCAGAAATACATTAATGTCATATTTGTTGAGTCTTTCTTCCATATCACGTTTCCCATTTGAGTTAGAAAAATCTTTCTCCAGTTTTTCAACTTCTTCAGTAATATAATTTTCCAGTATGTTCATGACTATTACTCATTGCTCTTCCCATTCTTAACTTAATACTTTTGATTCCGTTTCATGTACTGCACTATGCACTTTTTCTTATCTTGTGCTGTTACCTTAGCTTTTAACTCCTTAGAAACACAATTTTCTTTTTCAAATTTTCTAACTGCTTATTCTGTTTCTTCAGTACATTTATTTTATAGGGAAAAATTACTATTTGTTTTTCAGACTTTTTCTCATTCTGTTGGGAAACTACAAGTATATAAAGTTAAAAATATATCTTCAAACACCCACAAATCTCAAGGCCCCTGAACACGGACTCCTTATATCATTAAGGGGAGTGCATAGTCTACACCAATGTGCTATTATCTGTCTTCCCTTAGAATGATCATTTACATGATTTATCCATCTCTTTTGAGATTATATAAAACCTTGCTTCAGATAGATACAGCTACATATATAGATGGATAGATAGCTTATTACATTGGAAGTATTTTAAAATGTGACTAAGATGATGATGTGCAGCAGAAATTATGATTTCAAGCTAAATATTATGGCATATGCCTGTGATTCCAGCTTATAGGAGGTGCAGGCAGGAGGACTCAAAGTCCAAGGCTAGAGTAGGCTACTAAGCACTGAAAGAAAAGAAAAAAGAAAAGAAACAATGATTTCAAAACACTATTGTACAACTCCCAAGCCCATGTAGAAAGTTACAAATGCTGAATGACATTGTTAGTGCTTTATGTATATTCCTAGAATTTTTCAAATATCCAGTAAAAGAATATAATAGAGTTCATTTGATACCTACTATAAAACACAAAATAATGAAAATTTACATTCCAGAATAGTGAATCTAAACTTTCAGGAGATAAGAATCACTTGACCTATTTATAGAATAGAACATACAGTTAGTGCATATTTATAAAATTAATTTATGAAATTGATTTCAAAACGTGTTCCTAGATCATAAACCCTCTGTTTTTGATTGGAATTTCTTTAAAAAGTTGTTGGCAGCAGAACTTGTAACAAATATTTCAAACTGGAGACTTAATTAATTGTAGAGGCAATGTTTGGACAACTATTGCCAAAATAAATAAATGCCACCCAGAACAAAAGCCGTTCATGCAATTTGCATTGCATTAGCAATTCTCATTTTTATCATCAATAATTCTTTCCTAAGAATCCATTATAGAGTCAGACTCGGTGGTGTACACCTGTAACCCTAGCAAATCAGGAAACAGGTGGAGGCAAGAAGATCCATGATTCAAGGTCAAAGGCAGCCTGTGTAACTTAGGTTAAGAGAAACACTGTCTCAAGAGGAATAAAATGAGGGGGGAATGCAGCTCAGTGGTAGAGCATCTGCAAACTATGTGCAAGGTCGTGGGTTTAACCTTCCAGTACCACAAAAAAAGAAAAGGAAAAAGAAAAAAGGAAAAGAAAGGAAAGGAAAAGTGGAAAGGAAAGGAAGGGGAGGAAAGGGAAAGGGGAAGGAGAGGGAAGAGAGGGAGGGAGAGAGAGAGAGAGAGAGAGAGAGAGAGAGGGAAACGGAGGGAGAAGGAAAAACAGAAGGCAGGCAGGCAGGCAGGCAAGCAAGCCAGCCCATTACAGGCACAGCATTAGTATCACTCTGGGTGCTCCAGATGTTATAAACTATTTTTCTCAGGTGGTTGGAAGGAAGGAGACAGGCCAAAGGAAAGAGGAAGCAAAAGGTTAGTTTTCCTATCATTTTTCCAGCTTTATTCCATAGAGGAATGTATTTCTGAATAAATGAGAAGCCTTAGAGCCACAAAACATCAAGAAAATACACTCTGCCATTGAATACCAGATAGGGACAGCAACCATACCATTCTGGTGTCCAATCTCAGAAGCTAAGCAGGTTCAGGCCTGGTTAGTACTTGGATGGGAGACTGCATGGGAATACTGGGTGCTGTAGGCTTGGGAGAAGGATGGGGCAGGCCACTCCTGAAACAATCAGCCTTTGAAAACCCTATGAATAGCAGAGAAGCACTGACATAGTGCTGGGCATGACACAGTGTCTGATAGTGTTTTGTTCTGTTGTACACGGGCTAGCTATGAGTCAGACATTGACTTGTCCCACATAACAACAACAGTACACTGAAGAAGTTGCTGCTGTGTCTGCAAAACTCAAAATGGAATGCCTCTTACGAAACAAAAGGTAAGGCCTGGCCCCTTGGCAAATGCCTGCAATACCAGTGACTTGGAAGGCAGAAGAAGTGCAAATTTGAGGCTAGAGGCAACCTGGGTAATATAGCAAGACCCTGTCTCAAAATAAAAATAAATTTAAAAAGGGCTGGGAGTGTAGCTTAGTGGAAGATCACTAGCCTAGTGCCCCTGAGATAAGACCTTGGGTTCAACCCCCAGAATAAAAAAAGAAAAAAAGAAAAAGAAAAGAAAGGAAAGGAGGAAAACTGGAAAGAACAAAAGAAGGAAGGAAAGAAGGAAGGGAGGGAGGGAGGGAGGAAGGAAGGAAGAAAAAGATGAGAACTTTTTTGAGATAGAAATAAACTTTCATCAGGCACATGGAGCTCATCTGTAATACCAGTAACTCCAGAGGCAGAGGAAGGAGGATTACAGGTTTCAGGACAGAGGCGGCCTACATAATTTAGACAATCCTGTGTGAAAATGAAAAATAAAGAGAATAAAAAAGGTGTTGGGGTGTGACTCAGTGGTGGATTACTTACCTACAATGCACAAGGTCCATAAAAAACCATCTCTCAAAGTCTCAAAACTCTTCTCCTTCAGATGGTAGCCACAACATTGCACACTTTTAGAAGAGTCTTTCACTATAAGAACTAATCTATTTGCACATAAGACCTCCAGACCTCCAGGTGCACATTCCACCAGACCTCCAGCATTTCCTGAATTATGTGAATTTATGGAACAACAAATAGCATTGGGGAACCCATATTAATAGCTTAGGTAAAATTTTGGCTATTGAGGCAAAAATATCATAAATACTCAATTTAATGATATTAGGATCTCTCCAGTAAATAATCTAGCATTTATGTTAAGGAGGGACAAAAATAAACCTAAAATAGAATGGGATTAACAATAGACAAGTTATACCAGAGGCTAAAGAAGAACCCAAAATATTATTGTTTCAGCTACCCTTGTCCAAAGATCTTAGCAATATTCCAGTAATGAAAGCTAATAGTCATTACTAGAGTCAACATATTGACTAGTTCATATAATCTGTTCAGATATTTACATCTACTTATTTTTTTTTGTTTATGAATTTCATGCTTAATAGATTGTTTTCAAGTACTTTTAGTTTAAAGTTGATTCTGCTTCCTAGATGCTGACTTTGCACACTGGAAGAATTGCTATTCTAAATGAAATTGCTGTGGTGGTTGTTGTTAGGTGCCATCAAGTCAGGTACAACTCATAGAGACCCTCATAGGGTTTTGAGTGGCTGATTATTTCAAGAGTGAACTGCCACATTCTTCTCCCATTTTTGTGGTACTGGGTACTTAGAAATTGTGGAGCAGCACTCTACCAAGTGAGCTAAACCTCAGCCAGTCTAAATGAAATAGTAATGGCTAAAATTTCTACCTTACCAACTCAACATAGATTTAGTTAAGTTAGTTAGTTAGTTAGTTAGTTAGTTCTGTCTTTATTTTTAAATTTTACTTATTTATTTAGTCATATGCTGTTGTGATTGTGTCCTGAGCCTTCACTACACAAAGGCAATTCTTGCTGAATGATGTAGGTAGGATTTAAGAAAGTATGTAGGATATCCACTGAGAATTGGTGTAAGACCTAGATCTAGAACACTAGATACCAAAATAAGTTGAGTATTATTAGATTACTAAATGACCTATTTTTTTCTATCTTCATTTCTCAATAGGATTTAATGAAATAATTGTAAGCAACCATAACAAAGTACAGAAATCAGGGAGCCACACATATCTGTCCATTCCTATTATTTCTACCCCCTGCCCATCAAAAAATAGTTCTGTTACTTTAGTTAATCTTCTATGACTCATCATTCCCAAATATCTGTCCATATCAAATACAAATTTTTCCTTCATTTGCATCCATCCTACATCCCTGACAATAAATAATTCCCTTTTTATCACTTCCTCCACAAAACCATTCCTCAAATCATTCTTGACTTCTTTCCCTCTTCATCACCTTAACCTTCATACTCTATTCCTGAGTATGCCACTTTTATACATCTGAAAGCTACAGAGATTCTGAAGGTATAGGAATGTCATTTAAAAAAAAACTATTTATAATGATTAATGATCTTCATTTGTTTAATGGGCAGTAATTATAAATCTGAATAGTGTGAGCTAAAATAAATTAATGTTCTCATTTAAAGGATATATGGGCATGTTCCAATGTTTTCCCTCCCAAATTTACTCTGCAACATTGAGATAACCTACAAACTTCTGTACATATCTAATGCATTACTAACAAAACTGGATCAACAATGCTACCACGGGTATCTACCAAACAACAACTAATGAAAATGTCTCCAAAGGAGTATTTCTGCTTTATGAACATAAAACGATCAATCTAAAAAAATAGATTGGCAAGGAGGTAAAACTGCCATTGTTTGAAGTATTTTTTGTCAGAGTATAATTTTTTTTAAAAATGTATTGCTTGAAAATATACTCCTGGTTTTATGTAAGAATTATATTTTTATGCTACGTATTCAGTTTAATCATGCTAGTGAAATGATTGTATCGAACCAAAGTGGGCATTCTCAAGCCATTTCTATGAACTATAAAGGGAACACTTATACTTAATAGCAGAGTATAATGTAAATTATAGAATCTTTTTAAAAGTGGCCATCAACAAATTAGCAAGTACATCCTGGCAATAGTTCTTCAGTGACACAGCTCCTATGTTTTCTAGGGAAAGACTGTGTAGGAAACTTTAATAATATACCAAAGTTCATTTAGCAAGAGGAGTTTAGCAAAAAAATCTGTCATCATAAGAGATAAAAAAAGAAAAGAAAAGTAAGACACTTGAAAGAACATCGAAACCCTTCATTGTGTTACAATGATACCAATTATAGAAATCCAAGTGATTTTTAATCCCTCTGGCAATGTTATATATAAAATGTGTAAAATGTATTCTCAAGCCTTGAATTGAAAATTTGCTTCTCTTCAGCTCTTCTCATAGGCTGAGAAAACAAAAAATCTATAGGGACAAAAAATAGTGTGACATGGACAATAAACATGATTTTTGTTGCTGTTAGGTGCCATCAAGTCAGGTCCAACTCATAGCAGCCTTATGTACAACACAACAAAACATTCTCTGACACTGTGCCATGCCTAGCAATATGTAAGTGCTTCTCTGATGTTCACAGGGCTTTCAATGGCTGATTATTTTGGGATCCTTTTGAGGGTTGGGTTGCCAGTTCCTTCTTCCATTTTTGTGGTGCTGGGAATCAAATCCAGGGCCTCAGAGAGTTCAGACCAGCACACTACCAACTAAGCTAAATCCCAGGCTATAAGCATAGATTTTTGGTTCTTCCATTCCTTCATTTTGTACTCTGAGGCACCTTTGTAACCCTGTGTTGGCAAAGAGAGTAGAATTTCCCCAAAGTAATACTAGTAATTGTGGCAACATTGCACAAATAAAGAAATTCATTAGTTTTAGGAAGGAGCCATTCCCACTTGGCAGTTCACTCAGCTTTGTAAGATGCATTTGCACCCAGTTCAGCCATCAACCATCACACTTCTGTTCACTAGAGACACTACACAGCGAGCTGTCTGATTCTGAGCACAGACTTTCCAGAAAACTTGGCAGGGTTCTCTCTGGGCCTTTTAAGTAGGATTGTGTGAGGAAGCACAGGTAAATGCAGATCAGAACAAAGAACAAGAAAAATATGTGCTGTTAGCAGAGTGCTAGGCTCTTAGTAGGCATTCAAAATATTAAATTAGTAAAAACCACTTCCAAATCTTACATATCCTATAATCACAGTCACTGGCTTAAGAGTTTCTATGTCTCTGTTTTTAACAATCCACAAGAAGATGTTAAAATGAAAAACTCCAGCATTCCCACATCTATACACATGCAAATCTGCACTTGAGTTCAACCCTACACATTAGTATTTGAAGAATATTAACAATATTTATAACTATCAGTTTCAATTTATAGTATAACATAGTACATTCCAAAGTGCTTTCTTATAGGAAGTATGTACGATCATAAATACTGTTTATTAAAGTTTAAACCTGTGTTTTGAAAGTAACATTGGAATTCTCCTTTCCCTCAAATCACAACCTTCTCCAGATTTTTCTGAGAAGTCCCTGCAAAGTAACAGGGACATGAAAGATAAACATCACAGAACACAGTCCCACTGGTATGCTAGTATGGGAATGGACCTTTTAGTTGGAAGAGTGTGGAAGATAAAGCTTCTTGTAATTTCCCCTTTTAATTGCATTTATTAATTTAATTGGCATACAGTATAATGAGTTTCATTATTGGGTCTTCATACAATTGCATACTGCACTTTGCATTTGTTCTCTCCCTCTTTAGCTCCCTACATTACCCCCACTTCCTGCTTACCCCTCCCTCCCCTCTTCCTACAGGTCCCCCTCCCTTCCAGATTAGTGTCCTGGTATTTTCCAGTTTTCCAAGGTATCTTGGTAGATACAATTATCATAAATACACACACACACATACACACACACACACGTGTACTTTTTTCCTTTAACATAGATCTAGCTTCTGCATATGAATGAAAACGGGGTATATTTCTTTTTAGTCTGGGTTATTTCACTTAAGATAATAATCTCCAGATTATTACTCTTATAGACTGTGGCAAAACATTGGAAGACAAAGTCTAGAGCATTGTAGCCCTCTCCTTGAAATCTGTCCTTTATCCAAAGAATTTATGAAAATAAAAAGGAATGACATTTACTGAGCATAAATTACAAACAATGCATGAATTTCATGGCTTATGTATTTTATATTTGATTCTTACACTAGTCCTGTCAGGTGGTATTTATATCAATGGACCAATGATGCTCAGAAATATCATGTACTGTGTTCAAGTTCACACTGTTAATAAGAAGGTTCTTCCTGACTCAGTGACAGCTCTTGCCATTGAAGTAGCCCATCCCTTGAGTAGCAGCCAGCTACTGAGGTTTACTCTGACTTCTAGGCTTTATGGAGAAAGACTCCCAATTCCTTTTTAATGTTCTGTTCAAGTAAAACGTTAAATAAGATTTTTTTTATTCCAAGCAAGACTATCATTTAAAGAAAACAAAATGAAGACTTTTAATGAGAAAGAAGCCAGAAAAGGGGAAAGAGGCAAAACAAGGAGTTCTTAATCCTCAAGATGTCTGCTTTAGTAAATATGAAAAAAGAAAGAGGAATATTTAAACCCTCTCTTCTCTGAAGGATCCCATCATTCAAAGCAGACATGGCTCACAGGTGTAGGGTTTCAAAAAGGAGTGTCAAGATGAGCTAGTGTTTCCCAGTGTTCATATTTATCCCGTGATTGATAATTTAGTAATTAAATTTCTAAAATGGAAAATAGAACTTAAGTGGTCTTACAAACCAAAGCTACTAGGTAGAGCCATGGTGAAACAGCATTTTGCAGATAAAAAATGGTTGAATAATGACAATTTCATGTGGTTCAACCTAACATATTAAATTGTTGACACCAATCCAAACAGAGGAGGAGACTCCAACGTGTGTTCAAACGTATCAACAACTCTGAATTGTTTTAAAATATAGGTTGAGACCTGCAAAAATCTCTCTAACTAAGGTTGATAAGTCAGTTTTCAGGCAGGTAGCCCAGTGCTCTGAAATATTACTCAGAAAACAATCCTTTGCATTGGTAGCAATTTGACACACTGTAAAACCAAACACAATGTAAACAGAAGTTCCAATTTCATGCCAAGGCAGTTTCTCAGGCTAAGCTAGCTGGTCTGCTCTTAACTATTCTCACAGTTGTGGCAAGGCCTTAGTGAGGACATCAGTATAATTTATATTCAGCTAATAATTGTGTGAAAGTACTGACTTATGGGCAGGCCTTCGAGGTTTAGCATAACTAAGCCTGAATTAACATGTTTGCAACAAGGGCTGAGGCAACTGCTCACTACACTGGCCAATTCCAGCATACAACCAACCCCCTTAGGTTTTCTACCACATGCTTGAGACAACTGTTCTCCATGGCAAGGACAGAATATATCCTGTAGGCTTCCTATGTCACAAGAGGCTGAAACAACAGCATTTAAATTTGATCCTTGGTGCCAAGGGGAAAATAAAAAGCTTTCCAATTTCAGGAGAAGAGTTGGAACAAAATTCGGCTAATATCACTGTCATGCTTAGAGGAACAAAGAGGCAGACAAGCCCAAGAGGAGATAGTCACAACACATAAGAACTCTGGTTCTCTTAACTGAAATTGACTGCCAAGTCCTCTTATCCAGCAGTCACTGTGTTGTACACTCCTAGGAAATCCAGATCATCCACAGATGGGCAATTGTGGAATATGTCTTCCCCTTAGAGTATATTGGATACTTCCCTTTTGCTTCAATTCTTTCCTAAAATTTAAAGAAAACACTTAAGTTTTCTAGGCACTAGGTTCTATTCCAGATATTTGAGGACTAAAAGGAGAATTAACCTCAGAAGTATTTAGCAAAAACCATGATGTCTGAGAACGAAACCTCTTGATAAGGGTTACAGATTTCAAATATACAGAAATCAAGCAATTAAGACACCTTCAAATGTATGCTAGTTAGCTTTTGGGTTGTTGTTCTTAAGTGTCATCAGGTTGGTATCTGACTCCCAGCGACCATACATACAATAGGCGAAACAGTATTACCGGTGCTTCTCTGCTGTTCATAGGGTTTTCAATGATTGACTGTTTTTGGGGGAATGGGTTGCTCAGCCCTTCTCCCAAGCCTATAGCACCTGTTGTTCCCAGGTGGTCTCCCATCCAAGTACTAACTAGGCCCGACCCTGCTTACCTTCCGAGATCTGAAGGGATTGTGTACCACAGTGGTACAATTGAAGGCGGTTTTTGTGTGTCTGGGACAAAATGAATGACAGAAACAAATTTCAGAGAAGGATTTATTTTAACCCATGGTTTTAGAGGTTCAGTCCATGTCGGTAGAAAGGGCACGACTGAGGATGTGGCAGGAGTGTAGTAGAGGAGAACTCTTTATATTATAGAGAACAGGAGGAGGAAGAAGAAGAGAAAGAGGAGGAGGAAGAAAAGAAGAGGAGGAGGAGGAGAGACCTCAGAACTGGAGCTGGGGAAAACTTTCAAACACCCACCCCCATTGACATACTTCCACCAGCAAAGTCCCACTTCCCAAGTTTCCATAGCATCCCAAAATAGCACCATCCACTAGGGACCATGCATTCAAACATGGACTTTGGAGGTTAGTTTATATTCAAATCATAGCAGAAGCAATTTATAAAGGTATAATTTATCATAATTTAACTTCATTTATGAGTATTAATATATAGCATTTTAAGATTTTTGCTTTTGCTTTAAGCAGCATATACCTCACTGTCCAACTATACCTTCCCACCTCCTCCATCCCTCCACTTCATTTTATTTAGAGAGAGAATTCTTGAAATAAATCCCCTGAGGGGTAGGTATGCACATGTTACTTTAAATACAACCTGCCATTTATTCACAAGTGTTCCCTTCAAAGTGGCCCTGTCAGATATATGTCTCATTATGACTTACAAAACTAAAGCTGAGTGGGGACTTGGTCAATAAAGTTAGTAAGGGAAGAGAGTCCAAGAATGTATTTTATACATTCATAAAATTATAATATTTCCTTATCCCCATGTTGACTGAGATTGAATACATTTTCATTAGATTTCTTTGGTATAAATTTTCCAAGGGCATGGCAGTTATGTGATCAAAAGGAGAAAGTACCTGATGCCCTTTCAGTGACAATCTGTTCTTTGAAAATTCTATTACCAGATTCTGCCCACACCAAGGGACTAAACTAGAACATGTTTGTATTATACAATTAAATTATTCATGCCTGAAAAGAAATAATCTATTTCTCTTTTTTAAAATTCAGTTAATAAAAATTGGTTTTCCCAATTTTATTCATAACAAGTTTTTAATCTAACATACTTGGATTAAGTCATATCTTAGACAGTGTAGTATAAATATGAGTTTATTCCCGCTAGGTGCATTTTGTCCATCTTTTAATAAAGCACACAGATTTCCTTTTAGGAAACTGGAATGCCTTTTATTTTTATTCTTAACTTCCCCCTCCATATACCTGTACCTTTTGCAGTTACTACAGTAGTGTAGTGGGCAGATTGTACCTTCCTGCCTCACTGATATTGAGTCTGGCCATGACATTTACTCTGATCAATGGAATGTTAGCAGATAAGACACTGAGCCTCCAAAGTGTAGCAGCTGTGTTCTCAGCGATTCTCAGCCTGTTATGAAAAGAAGATGCCACACTCAGCAAACAGGTCCCAGAACACGAGAGGAAGAGGTGCCTCTGGCCAAGCCTGTGTGAGCCCAGTCAAGATCAACCAAATCCCCAATATTCCACAAAGACATGAATAGGAAATAATTGCTTATTGTTATATGGCAATGATATTCTGTGATTGTTTGCTATTCAGTATCACTTGCACCATTTCTAACTGACACAGGAAATAAGTCTTCCCTTTGTGAATCCTTGTGAGGCTTTCAGTAAAGATTCTCAGCTTCTACTAGATAAGAGATGTGTAGTTGACCAAAACTAGGCCAATCTCTCATTTCCATCAATCAGAGTAATGAAATACCTGAAGTTGTTTTATTTGGGAATTCTAAGAGAATCTAAATAGTCTACAGCCCTACTACCCTGACATCAGATCTCAGGAGCTAAGCAAGGTCAGGTCTGGTTAGTACTTGGATGGGAGACCTCCTGGGAATACCTGGTGTATAGGCTTGGGAGAAGGACCTGGTAACCCATTCCCCAAACACCCCAATCACCACTGAAAACACTATGAATAGCAGAGAAGCACTGATATAGAGCTGGACGTGGTATAATGCCAGGTAGTAGTTTTGTTCTATTATACATAGGGTTGCTATGAGTCAGATGCAAATCCCAGCACATAACAACAAATAATTCTTGAGTTTTCTTGGTTACTTCTCCAGTGTTTTGCTTTATCCCAGTAAGCTACCACACATTCATTAAATTCATTATATATATTGAGGTACTAAGCAACTGAAACCAGGGCATTGCACATACTTTTGCAAGCACTATACCACTGAACTGCACCTTCTTATCCCCTTTTTTATTTTTTTATCTTGGGGCAGGGTCTCATTAAGTTACGAAGGCTGCCTCTGGCCTTGAACCTGGGAACCTCCTGCCCATGCCTCTTAAGTCAATGTGATTATAGGTGTGAGCTGCTATACCCAGCTTTCAGCTTTCATTTTTTCCTAATGATTAATTTTCTTTTTCTGATAAGTCAAAAATGTTAACTACTAGAAGGACCCCAATGTTAATCTTTAAATAAATTCATTAAATAGCAAAAAATCTAGCATCAGTTATAGTTTCCAAGATTAGTCAAAATTGATCATGAGGCAAGATGAATAAAGCCGGGTCAGGGGCGCATGCCTGTA
>VMDO01000735.1:0-261520 GCA_007922755.1 Pedetes capensis
TGTTGTTGTTGTTAGGTGCCGTCAAGTCGGTATCCGACTCATAGCGACCCTCATAGGGTTTTCAATGGCTGAGTGCTTCGGGATTGCCTTGGGAGTGGATTGCCAGGCCCTTCTCCCATTTTTGCGGTGCTGGGAATTGAACTCGGGGCCTCAGAGACTGCAGCGCAGCGCTCTACCCACTGAGCTAAATCCCAGCCCACAAAGGTGCTTAATGCAGCTTAAAAGGCTGTTGTCAGCCACTCTTCCTACATAACCTCTGGGGAAGCATTTGGGCTCCAGCCCGGGTCATGGGGGATTGATTCCCTCTCAGCATCAACTGGCAGCCACATTCAGAGGCAACCCCTTTTCCTATTTTGTGCCAAACATGTAGTGGAATAGAGAGAACAAACTTTATCCCCAGAGTTCCTTGAGGTCCCAGCTCGGTGCATCCATAAACATAAAATAGGAGGCCTGAGTCCCTGCCTTAGGGCCACACGCTGCGGTATAAGTAGAGTGACCATGTGATTCATTGTCTGGAAAAATATATTGCACAGAGTACAAAGAAAGCACTTGTAATAATTCTCCTGAGACAAGAGCACTAACTGTGGCTGTCCTCAGCAAAGAATGGTCATCCTGAGTGTAAGACAGACTGCTGAAGTAGAGAGAGAATCCAGCCAGGCTGCACAGTTTGGGAAACCCCATAAGGAGGAGGAAACAACCTCCCTGCTTCTCTACCTTTTTGAAAACTATCTTAACAGTTTTTCTCAAGAAAGAAGGAGAGAAAGAAGGGAGGGATGGAGAGACAAAAGGGAAAAAATGAAAGGAAGGGATGGAAGGGAGGAGGAAGAGAAATGAAGGAGGAATCTTAAGATAAAATATATCAAATCTATTACAAGTAAACAATACAGAAAAGTATCAAATATAAGACAAAACAAAAAATTTCCTGAAAATATCACCAGTGTTGTGCAGGGGGGAGAGTATCATCATCTGGTAAAAAATCAATTTTTCTACATTTTCATACTTGAAGAATAAAAATAGATTAGTGAGAGAATGAGTAGGAAGAAAATAATTTCATGAAGAAGGAATCAAATGTTATATACTTGTAATAAGAGGGGTTGAATTTAATTTTACATGGTACATACAAAAAAGGAAACTAAAATGAAACTGAGGGAAATGTTAAGCCTCCCATAAAGACTTCTTTATCACAAAAGAGATGAGTTCCTAGTTCCATATTCCCCAGGTCCCTACAACACTGCACAACCTGACTCTTGTCTGACCTGACTCCAGACACCTGTTGGAATAATTTGGATTAAAGAGAAGTGGGGTTCCACCCAAAGGGGGGAAGGCAGCCTTGGGGGGCTTCTGCCCCTCAGATCTCTCCTGAGGTTCTCCTCTGGGATCTTTCACTGACAGTTTCCATCCCTTGGATGGCGGAAGGAGTCTGTCACAGAGTCAGTGTATGGTTAGGGAAGGTGTCAGGCCAGGTGAGTGGCTATGCACCCTCCTTTCCTGGATGGAAGGCACCCTTAGCAAACCAGGGCTGTAAGCTACAGGGGCAGGAAAAGCCACCTCCCCGCCAAGTCCCCACCGTTTCTTTTCTGCAATTGTGTCTCACGTTAGCCTTTCTTGTCTTTGAACTGTTTTTCAGCTCTGCTTTGAAATAGAGAGCAATGGTGCAATGTGTGAGTTTTGTCCAATTTTTAAGTGACAACAAGCAAACAATTTAACTTAAAGTGCTCCTATCAATAACCTTCCCAAACTGGGCACAGTGGCACAACCTGTAATCCTAGCAGCTTGGGAGGCAGAGGCAGGAAGATTACAAGTTTGAGACCAGAGGCAGTTTGTATAACTTAGTGAGACCCTTTCTCAAAAACTAAAAATAAATGGGCCGGGGGTGCAGCTCAGTGGTCCAGCACTTGCAAAGCATGCAAGCATGGGGCCCTGGGTTCAACCCCCAGTACCACACACACAAAAAAAGTAAATAAATAACCTTCTCAGACTCCAAAAATCTCCAGAAAGGAATGCCCACAAAAATATTGCAATCTATGTTGATCTTAAAAGCACAGCCAAAACACTCATATTTAACATATTTAAGAGACCTGGAGTTCAATCTTAGATGTGAGCAGGCAAGTCTATTTCCATTTTAAGAAACATAAGAGGACTTCTGAAATTCAATTAGAAGAATGCCAACCACTTTTCTTTGCTTTTGAAGATGAGAAGAAATGGCTCAGCAGCCCAAGCCGCCTCATGGTCTTTGGCATCACCCCCTCATCTCCCTCATCAAATGAGAGGGTCTTGGGGATGCAATGCCAACTCCCTCATGGATTTCCCTGATGGGGCCAATGTGAGTGTCCTTGGGGATCTTTAAGGCCCATACTGGACCCAAGAGTCTTTGGGTACCCAGAAAAGTATTCCAGCAAACCTCTTACTGACATCACAGATTAAAATTAGAAGAGACTTTCCTGCCAATGACAAGTATTAAGCAGTAGAATGCTACCTTATAGCTACCACCGTCTCTAAAGCAGCAGTCTGCTACACATCCAGGTTGCAGTCTATAGCAACAGGGAAGAGCTGACCATGTGATACAGACTCTGTATCCAGAGCCCCCAGATCCTCAAATCTATTGTGAAGGAAAACCAAAACCCTGGATCCCACCTCCTAGTCCTCTTGATAATTGGCTGCATGAGCACAGACAAAGAGCTAACTTCTCTGATGCTCACTTTCCTCTTCTGTAAAATAATGAGAATAATAGTGTGAGGTTCCTAGCACTTCTATGAATAAGTAAAATGACTCATCATACAAACCACTACATCATACAAACTTGCCTAATATAGTATCTGGCATGCATTGAGGACTCAAATAATGCACACTTAGTGTAGGAAAATGTGACCTCATCATTCTTTTGGTCATACATTTTTGCAGCAATTGTCAAGAGACAAATTATAATTTATTGAAGAAATGTTCAAATACACATAAAGGCCATGCATTCACATTTGGAATGTACCTGGAAGTACATGAAATAGCCAAAGCTAGGTAGCACTAATGACCCCAATGACATCTGATATGGTGTCACAGTGGACCACTGGCAGCTCTGGTTCGAAGCCCCCTGCCACCTTCCCTCTCAGCTCTTTCCTCTTGTGCCTCGCCTCAGGAACAGAAGATTTTGTCCCTGCTCTAGTTTGGTTGCATTCACAGCCCAAGAAAGACCTATTCCTATACCTCAAGTTTGCAGAGAATACCCCCACATACTCTTACAGTTTCTAAACTCTAATAACAGACTTTGTAACACTCCCAATTTCCTCCACACTGGTCCCCATGTGAAGGCTCTTCTTCACTTCATATATAGAAGTGGCTCTTCTATATATCTCTATAAATCAGAGCGCAAAAGCCACTCAGAACCCAGAGATTTCTTAGAGAAGCAAATTAAATTCAACTGTCATTTGGAAATTATGGAGACAGAGGGAGACCAAGAGCATATGATTCAATTTCAATGTCTTCAAAATGAAGTTCAAGGACCACTACATCAGAATCACCAATTGAGATTCACTGATCTAACTATTGGAAGTGATTGATGATCAGAATCTCAGGAAAGAAAAAGAGAATAGAAACAGTGATCCAAAAATCCTTCTCTCACTACCTAAAGACTTACACATGATGATCTTTAAAGAAGATATTTCTGTCAGCTCAATGAAGTGTGTGCTGAATAATCCCAGTCCCAAGTCTTCCTGACTTGCAAATAGACACCCTTAAGAGGGGTTCCCTTCAGAACCCTCTTTTCTTCTGTACCTTTCTTCTTCTAAGGTGGCTTCTTATGGCTGAGTTTATTTTCCTGATAGATTTCCTTATCCTCTATAAGTCAATGCCCTATACCAAGTTGACCTTGATGAGGTAGTGTACATAAGAAGAGGGAGAAAGAAAATCTCAGAACCTATACTTTATTTCATTCTTTTTTTCTAATTTCAAATCTGCAGGTACTATGGCTCTCAATAGCTTATCCATTTGTTTAAGACCATTAAAAGAAAAATGATCAAATAATAAATCCCTGGGCATAAACATGACAAAAGAAGAAAACAGATGACAGCTGGAATTCATTTGTAATACTGTACTATTCTAGCATGCCATTTTTCAACCTTAAGCAAGGATGTTTGATGGCTTTAGAAAAGTTCTCTTCATGAACCTTTTTCTCCCTTTCTAATTCAAATTGCTGGCTTTTGTTTGATCCCTGGCTTTCTTACAGTGCTTTTGTAACACACCCTTCTATGTTTCTATGTTTCTAATCCAGGGTCCTCCTAGATGGTGCTTTGCTCATGGTAGGGGCACCTGCGGCTGGTAGCAAGCATGGCCTCTCAAGGACTAGACAGAGCTCAGCATTGCAATGTCTGTTCCCTGCTCCCCACTCCCTGATCCCTGCAGAAATCCTCCACCCTAGATGTGTGAAAGGTACTACTTTGAGTCCAACTATCTACAAATGTAGCTTAATACTAAAATCTTACATATATAGCACAAGAATTAAAAAACTTCTAGTCAAACAGAATGAAATCCCACCCCTAAGGATTGTTCCATAGCTGTGAGATTTGAGGCTCTTACCTTTCAGTTTCTCCATTTATAGAATGTGAGGGGCACCAAAACCCACCTCCCAGGGTTGTGTTGATTATGAAATAAATAAGTTTTGGCAGGCTTGGCCTCGCTCATACTACATGCTCTATAAATGGTGGTCACAGACCTACAGATGTCTATGTTCTTCTTCTTACTCCTGTCTCTTGCCATTTGTGTAGGCAAAGAAATGCCTCTGGCCCTAGAGCTAAACCAGATCAAAGACAGAGGGGATCCTGCAGTTCCATAGCTGTGACACCCACTTGAGAAACTCCCTCTTGCCCATCCAGTCTCCCAACATTCCTGGGGCCTCTTCTCACAGCTCTGTCCTTCCCCCAGGTGCTTTCTAACTCATCTTTCTTTATTTCTATCACTTTGTGACCCCCATGTCAAAAGCCCCTTTAGAAAATATCAGTGTTAAAAAGTCCTTAACACATAGAAAGCATAAAGACAGTAGCACACAAAGAAAAATTGGAGTCACCCACTCAGGATTAAGAGTGAAGAAAAATTAAACGGTCTTTTCAAATGGCCAATGGAGCAAAAGATCATAATATTGATGGAAAGATGTACAGAATTTGTTTGAGGGATGAAGAAATAAGGAAGGGCAGTGAATATAAAAATGATTGCAGCCTTTTGATCAACATTTCTATAAAATGACAAGCATTTACTAACTAAATATTGGTGGACCTTATAGAATCTATAAAACTGTCTCTACATACAACTTTCCCTGATTTCATTTGGAGTGGGCTATATTTATTCATTATAATATTGAATAAATACCATAATTCTTAGTTATAGGGCCATAACAATATGCAATTTCAAAAATCACTGGAAAAGGCTGTCAGATCTGAAGTAAGCCAGGCTCTTCTCTCTAAACATGATAGTCTACAAACTATTCCAGTAATAATATCTTTTATGAATATGCCTAGGCTGGCTGGGATAAGTCGTGTCTTGAAAATCAATGTAAAACACAACTTACCTGGCTTCAATCATCAGCATTAGGAAGTTCTACAGTTATTAGTTTCTTTGCTTCTGTGACTTGACTTTGACAAGTATTCTCCATCAGTTGATCAACATTCCAGAGAAATATCCGCTCTCTTTTGCATACAAATGTGCCCAGAATACTTACCACTTATACTGTCCTCTTTTTCTCTTTTAGGCTTCCTCTCTAACAACATTCCTAATCTTTTTTTTTTTCCTATCTACTCTGAAAAAAAGCCTTGGGGTTTGCATGACACCAAAAAGAATTCTGAAAATTTAGTACACCTACATCTCAAAGAGTTCAACCAAACAACAAAACAAAGGCAAAACAAAACAAAATTCCCACGTGTCTATTTCTCTTCACCAAAATCCATACATTTCAAGCAAAGATTAAGTGAGATTTTTAATGTTCTATCTCTGCAATCACTTGCTTTCCCTCTAGGGTTTTCTTTGTCAAAAGATATAACCTGCTATTTCTATTTAACATACTCTTTTGTTTATCACTATCTCTAAGATGATAAGCAGGCAGATAATCTGGCAAAAAAAGTGAACATGTCTCCCTCTTTCACTGAATGGAGAATAGGTTAGAGGCCCATTTATATTACCCTAAAGGTGCCCAAGACACTGTGGCTCTTAGACCTCCCTCCCCTTTCCTCTGGGTATGCCATTTGTCTTGGCCACTTTTTCATTGCTGTGATAAAATACCTGAGATAAACAACTTAAGGAAAGAAAGATTTATTTTACCTCAAGGTTTCAGAGATTCCAGTTCTGTGGTCAGCTGCCTCTGTTACTTTAGGCCTGGGACAAGGCAAAACATCTCAATTGCAAGAGTGTGTCCTAGAGGCTGTTCATCTCCTGGCAGTCAGGAAACGGAGAAAGAGAGAGGGGGAGGAAAGGGGAAAGGGAGAGGATGGAAGGGAGGATGGGAGGAGGAGGGAGGGAATCAAATGGAAGGAGAGAAGGAGAGAAAGAGAGTCAGGGAGGGAGAGAAGGAAGGAGGGAGGGATGTAGAGGGAGGGAGGGAGGGAGAGGGACACTGAAGGAGAGGAGGAGATAGGGAGGGAGGAAGGGAGGCAGAGGAAGAGGGTGGAGGAGAGGGAGAGAATGGGGGGAGAGAGAAAGGCATGCATGAATAGGCAAGATACCACTTTTAAAGGTGTAACCAGGTGACCTCCGTCCTCTAGCCAGACTTTACCTCCTAAAGTTTCCACCACCTCCTAAAATAGTGCCACCAATTAGAAGCCAAGCCTGTTGGGGACATTTCATATTCAAATCACAGCACCATTCCAGTTATAGTAAATACAAGCAAATCAATGTAAGTTTTGTACTGATCTTTAAACATCAAAGTATTCAAACTAAGCTGTCACCAGGGTTTTCTGCAGCCTTCATGGATAAAGAAGGCACATTTATAAGTCAGAGCCCACGGAAGGAAGGAAGGAAGGAAGGAAGGAAGGAAGGAAGGAAGGAAGGAAGGCAGGCAGGCAGGCAGGCAGGCAGGCAGGCAGGCAGGCAGGCAGGCAGGCATGTGAGTGTGAGCAGAAGGATAATGTCATAGAGTCATCCACCATCATCTCTTCAGGAGGCAACTTCAGGGAGACATTTCTGATAGTGGTTCCCCCTAAACAATGCCTCATCTCCACACTGCCTGATATGATATCATTGCCTTTGTCATGCTGTTGCCCTCTTATACAAGGTATAAAATCATATGGAAAGAGCCAACACCACCAGTTGATGGTTCTTTTAATAATACAACAGTATTTGAGCACAGTGCTTGCCACGTACTAGGACGATAATACCATTTTCCTCAACTAGACCCTCCATGCCAAGGACCTATATACACACATGCAAATATGTACATTCGAAAGGCCTGTGGGGACAGAAAGCTCTTACAGTGATGAGCACCATGGCATCCCAACACTCCATATGACATCCAGAGTAAACTTCAGAAATGTAGATTTGGTCACTCCAGCTTCCCTGATGGAGTGAAGCCAAAACTTCATGCCATACCCTACACATTCCTCATGCTCTATCTGCTTGCTCTCTGACAAGGGTAACTTACAAAACTTTTGACAGACAACAGCAAACGTAAGTGAATTTAGTATCTGCCTACATGGCCATGGCCTCAGAAGTTTGTCCCATAGAGTGATTGGCAAGGCTTCAAATAGTTAATCCCTACTAATGTCTCCTCTTGAAGCTCCTGTGTGCTCCTTGTCTATATCTACAGTAAAGCTAATTCTCTCTTTTTCTTAACTTTATTTGTCCCTGACATCAGGAAAATGAGCAGCAGCTCTAGGACTGAAATAAAATTCAGTTCACATCTGAAAGAAGCATAATTTCTTCCTCTGGGAGAGAGAGAATTTGCACTCTAATAATCCTAGCATTTGATTTCTTGTGTGCATTATGTCTTTCAGCCTAATGTCCAAACTTTTAAAATAGCATGGCCTTTAGAGGCACATGTCAGGAAAGCCAAATAACTTTCCTAGGCACCAAAGCAATCACCATGCTGTGGATGGGGAAAGTACTGCTCCTGAGTCCCTGGCATGAGTTCACCTATGGTCCTCACTCCTGGCTTACTCGCTTCCAGTTCAATAAGTTCTCTGGTAGTTAGTTGCTTCTTTTTTAAGTGCCTCAGTCTAATGCTAAGAGACATCTATCTATGTGTAGGTCTGGTTGAAAAGGTGGGCTACATAGAGAACTCCTGGAGAAGATCTCACAGATAACACAGCACAGGCCACCCCAAAACTCTGAAGACCCAGACTATCAGAGTGGGTACCTAGTGGGAAACTTTGAGCCTTGGGACAAGCTAAGTCACAGTAATGACCCTGGAAGCATCAGGGTCTAGTGATTATTGTGAAGTATCCACCAAGGACTATTCATGAGCACACAGGAAACTATTGCTGGGAATACCAAAGATATTTCAGAGTACCATCAGCAAAATTCCCCATATGTCAGCTTGCCATGTTGTGACGGCTTGTGTGTTGTTGTGATGCTGAAAGCTATACCGCCAGTATTTCAGATACCAACAAGAACACTCATGGTGGACATATTTCAGCTGAGCTTCCAGACTAAGACAGACTAAGAAGGAGGACCCAGCAGCCCGCTCCTGAAACAATTACCCATTGAAAAATCCTATGAATAGCAAAGAAGCACTGTCAAATATAGTGCTGGAAAATGAGCCCCACCCCAGGCTGGAAGGCATTCAAGAAATGACTGGGGAATATTTGCCTCCTTAGTGTAGAGTTGACCTTAATGACAGGAATGGAGTAAAGCCCCGGGACCTCCTTTTGCTGATGTGGCTCCACTCCAAATGAAAAGAAACATAATGACTGTAACATTGGCCTCAAATATAAAAAGATGACGCACATGGCACCAGGTTGGATAGTATTTCATTCTGTTGTACATAGAGTTACCATGAGCCGGATCCAATTTGATGGACCCCAACAACATCAGCAAAATGACATCTAATGAGAGAAGGAATGGCAAGAGAGGGTGATTTGCATGACTCTAACCCAATTCAACCTGTAGGCTGATAAGTCTTGGCTGAGATAGGCTAAGATAAAGCCATCCAATTAGCTCTATGATTCTGAACTCAGTCAGATCCCACAGAATCTCTTAAGAAGTACATGTAAAACTGTAAATACCCAATATTCAATCCCAAGATTCTGATTCAATAGGTTCAAAGTGGGCATCTGTATTTTTATCAAGTTCCACACATGATTCAACCAGGATTTGGATAGATAAGAATAAATGGTCTCAAAAGACCAGTCTTGGCATAGATTGAAAATTTTCAAAATAGCCTATAAAGTTATTTTTAATTTTTATTTCTCATTTATGTATTTATTTGGCTATTTTAAATAATTTTCATGATCACCTAGTATTTTCATTTAGAGCCAATCACCGTCCACCACTAACTTTCAACCCCGTACCCATTTTTGGAAACTATCTTGAAAAAATAAAAGCCTTCTCTGTGAAAATAAGTAACCTAAAATATTCCTACATAAGGAAAATCTCCTGAAGGTAAGTATAAACATATTTTTCCGTCATTACAAGAGCCTCATTGAACAACGTCTCTATAAATAGATTTCTTTTCATTCTTAATTATTCTCAAACATTTTTAGTCCAACAGTCCCAGTCAGGGATAAATCTTAGGATTTTCAGAAAGAAAAGAAGAAAAGGATTAAATGATAAATTTCACTATGGCAAAAAGTTAGTTGTTAGATACTTGTCGATGTGTGCCTCTGATGATGACTCTGATGATGCCTCTGATGACCAGCACAAAGACTTACAAAAAGAATTCTTAGAACCATTAATGGCACCACAATTCTTAAAAGATGTGTTCTCCACTGTGTTCTTCCAGTGACTTGAATTCTCCATGAAACTGACAACTCTCTGGTAAACATTTTCTCCACAGTGCTTTACAAAGGTTTTTCAGCATTTCAAACATACACATTTAGAAGAAATATACAGAGAGTACTTGAAATCATGATTTTTAAAAAATGCATTATCCACTATATTCTCCTTATAATCTTGATCTGTTAGGATCAATCAGAAGACCTCGATGAAAGGCAACTAAGTTAAGCACATGGGAAAGCCAAACTATCCCTTATTCAAAGAAATCTCAACCCAAAGAGACCAAAAAGAAAAACAGAAAATAGTAGAACAGTAGAACACAATCATGGTAGAGAATAGCAAAATAATAGAGAAATCAACAAGCAAAAAACTTATTCATTGAAGAACTCAAGAAAACTGACAAATTAAGCTACACTGACAAAGACAAAAGAAGACTGAAATTATGAAATTCAACAATGAGGAGAGACATGATTACTGACATTACTACAATAAATAGTATAATGGAATAGTATACTCAACAGCATTAAATCTGGAAACATATAACAGGGATTATCTACAATGACAAAATTGGATTTATCAAATGAAAATCAATTAATATACCCCATTAACAGAATAAAAGACATAATCCCATGATCATACAAAATTACATTAAAAAAAACCTTTCAAAAATAAAATCCAGCTGGGTTCCATGGCACATGCCTATAATCCTAGAGACTTGGACAGCTAGTGGAGGAGGATCACAAGTTCAACGCAGATGTAGCCTGCACAACTTAGTGAGACTCTGTCTCCAAAAAATATATATAAAAAGGAAAAAGAAAGAAAAATGTGGCTTGGGTGCAGCTCAGTGGTAGGGCCTTTTTCTAATATGCACAAGGCCCTGGGTTCAATCCCCTCATACCAAGATAAGTTAAAAAATTCCAACCCTATTTTATAATGGTATTTTAAAAACTAGAAATAAAAAAGAATTCCCTAAACCTGAAAAGGAAGCATGTATGTGAAATAGTGAATATCATATTTAATGGTGAATGAATTTCCATCTAAGATTAGGAATCATTTGAATAAATCTACTTGTGCTATTTCTATTCAACATTGCTCTATAGGCTCTACTAGGGAAATCAGGTGATTAAAGAAAATAAAGGACATCCATATTGTAAAGAAAAGAAGTAAAACTATGCCAATAACTGTTTATGTGCACACATGTAACACATTTCCTGAGAAATAAATGCTAATAAAATTAATTGGTACAAATAATCTAATAGCTGGAATAGAAGGGGCTAATGATGGGTACCTCAGATGAGGGTCTGTGGGAGTCTTGTGACGATAATGTAACCCTCCTTACCCCCTCTCTGAAATAGGGAATGGTGATAGCTCCATTATCATAACAGGCCTAGCTATTTCATTGCCATGACTATAGGCCAAGGCTTCCTGAGGTCATTCCCAGTGTTCTGTATCAAGACAGCCAAGATGATTTTTGACAGCAATCATCATGCCCAGCCCATGTCCATTCTTGAGGGAACAACTACACTGTAACTGAATATAGTTACCATATGACTCATCAACTTCATTCTTACATAGTAGATATCAAAAACAAATAAAACATGTCAACACAAAAACTTTCATGTGAATGTTCACAGCAGTTTTTCATAATATCCAAAACTGAAAACCCCAAACACCTATGAATTGACCAATGGATAAATAAAATGTGGCATATCCATACAATAGAATATTATATAGCAATAAAAAAGGAATGAAATATTGATATCTGCTACAGCATGAGTGATGAAGCTTAACATGTCAAGTGAAAGAAGTAAAAGAAAAATATATTTTCTGTGATTCCATTTATATGACATATGAAAAGGCATATTTTAGATAAATACATTACATTAGTGGTTGTTTAGGGCTTGAGGACTATTGTAGAAGAGAATGGGGATTAATTGCCAATGAATACAGGATTTCTTTTGGCTTTATTTTGTGTTTTTTGTTTATTAGGGGAGTTTTGTTAGTATATATTTATTGTACTAAGTAATGGATTTCATTATAACATGTCTGTATATAAAATGTGCTTTGAGCATATTCATCCCCTCTATTATTCTTTATTATCCTCCTTACCCTCCTTCTTTTCCCCTGTCCTTCTATATTCCTACAATTTCTACTACAGGTGCTTTTTTATAAGGAAATTTTTCTGTAAATTTAAATTTCCATTGTGTGGTGATTATATCATCCTATGACTATACTAAAAAGCTTTGAATTGTGTACTTTGAATTAATTATATGGTAACTACATTATGTTTCAATAAATTCATTGAAAAAGAAGATGTGATATGCTTTATACATTGCAATATTTCTTTCCAGGAGAGGGCGTTCATAGTCTTTCTTCACAATTGTATTTAGGCTATTCAAACAATGACATTTTTTTACATAACCACAGAGCAAATAGGACCATGACAATTTCTCTTTGATAGTATCAGTAATGCCAAAAATATGGACATATATTTTAAGATATGTTATTATCTATGTATTAGTTTTCAAATTTGAATTGAATCACAGTAGCAATGTGTCATATGACATTTCTTCCAAAGATGGCATTAGTCAAATCAATGCTAGCACCACTATGCAATAGGCAGGACAGTCAAAGAAAATGGTGGAAGCATTGTTGTCATTCAAGGAGTACAAGCCCATTTTGAAGTAGTATTTGAAATTTAAGAATTTCGTGTGAGGTACAACAATGGAGACATGAGTATGCAGCAGACTCTACAATATGCCTAACAACTGCACACATTCATGATAAGTATGAAATACACAGTATGGTGTGTGATGTGCACAAGGGAAGATCTGGGAGGCTTCAAAGAGTGACAAGCCCTGCTTCTGCTATGGTAACCACCTTGAACACCTGTTGTAATTGCAAAAGTCAAATGTGACTTGTATTCATCTTTGCTTATTGGTATCTATAGAGTATTACTATTTTAATAAGGTTTTTCCTTTCTTAAAAAACACATATTCATTTTGGGCACCATCTGTATATGTAGCTTGGTTTAATATATTTTTGATAGTCTAGTTCTACTTACCAAAGTCAGTTTTTTTGCCAAAAGAATAAAAACACTAAACAAACCAAAAATTCATAACAAATTTTGTGCAAAAAATAAAGACAATGAATTCACTTGGCTCTTAGTTCAGGGGACCTGACTCATTGAGTATTCTGAACTAGATCTCTTCTACTCTTTTATTTTGATACATGTGCTGGAATTTGTGCTAGATATTTCATGTAGTATTTCTAAATGACATCCATTAAACTTCATTTCTAAGCAGAACGTGATGGCTCATTCCTGTAATCTCACCACTCAGGAGGTTGAATCAAGAGGATCACAAGTTCAAGGACAGGCTGAGCTACAGAGTGAGTCCCTGTCTCTAAAAACTGACAGCTGGCAATATAGATCAGTGATAGAGCAGGTGCCTGTCATGCACAAGATTCTGAGTTCAATCCCTAGCACTGGAGGAAAATAAAGTCCCTTCTAGGATAAACATTTACTTCTTACACCAATGCTCATAAAATCTGAGTCTCTATTTTTCACATTTATTCCTTGTCTAAAAAATACTAATGCCAAGTTAATTCCACATTTAAGTAAACATGGCAATATACTTGTTTTGGAACCTGTCCATATTCCTGGTGAAACACTGCACATGTTCATATTCTGAATTAGAAGATGGAGAATGTCACAAGAAAGAATAACATATTATATCTAAAATGGATACTATACCCACCAGCTTAGAAAAACAATCAGGGTTGGTGGGTGAGAAAGATTTTTACTACAGATAATGGAATTTATAAAGCCAGCAGCCATAGCCCCCTGGAAACCCAATATGATGATATCTCATCATATCTCAGAAGCTAAGCAGGGTCAAGCGTGATTAGTACTTGGATGGGAGACCAACTGAGAACACAAGGTGCTGCAGGTTTGAACGAAACACCTGGCAGTTCACTCCCAAAAAACAATCAGCAACTGAAATCCATGAATGGGAGAAAAACACTGACAATAGTGCCGGGCACGACACAGTGTCAGGTAGTGTTTCATCTGTTGGGCATAGGGTCACTATGAGTCGGACCCAACTCAACAGCACTTAACAACAACAAATTCTTGTAGATATGGTAAACAGGTGAAATGAAGCAGGATAGATAGAAAGAAAAAGAACTGAGTAAGCACAATGTCCATAGGCAACCAAAGCAAACAGTACTACAAGGAACATGAAGAGTCTTATCTACTTCCTTCCATGAATTCTATTCTAATTTTGACTTCATGGAAAGAGGCATTGAAATGACTTTCAACCCAAATGAAATCTAGCTCTCATACATAATCTTCTGAATATCAACATTTGCAATGATGAAGCATTGACTTCTTTGACCTTTCTTCTCCTCCATGGTAATCTTCCAAGAATTATACAGGCCAGTGGGTAGTTCAAGAACCATTACAGGCAATGCATTTAATCAATGTTTAATGAATGTCACTTTTTACCCTGAATCCTACCACTATCATTCCATATCTAATGAGCCAATTTAGCCATAAAAAAAGAGCTTTAACCTATAAACTCAGAACCTGGGAAAAACTAGATGGAGCATAATAGAAAGGTCAAACAGGGGCTTAAAATTGATTCACTAAATGTCCTTTACCCTATTTCCCCTTTCTTTATCAGGAATACTCTGGTAGCACATGCAGAGGCAATTGTTCTTTTCCTATCTACAGGAACGACCTTTGTGAACATCTATAATAACACCAGACCCACTTCCTTAATGATTATACATGTGTATGTATAAAATCACTGAATCAAGTACATTTTTAAGTCAAAGTGTTGAGATAATTTCTAAGATTTCTTCAATATATGCTGACTTATTATTATATAATCCCAATTTTTAAGTTAACAAAAGGTTATTAAAAAGACAGGGAAAAGTCCAAATTACATGTCAAAAGAGACTCTGAAACTTGCCCTTGAATGTCAGACAGCTAAGCAAACAGAAGAGATGGTGAAGTTAAGGAATTAAACAGAAGATTTCAAAGGGCAGCTCAAGAAGACAAAATCAAATATTACAATGACATGTGCAAAGAGATGGAGATGGAAAACCAAAGGGGAAGAATATACTCTGTTTTTCTCAAGATTAAGGAATTAAAGAAAAAATTAAAGCCTCAAGTGGCAAAAGTGAAGGATTCTACAGGAAAAATATTAAACAAAGCAGGAAACATTAAAAGATGGAAGGAATACACAGGGTCATTATACCAAAAAGATTTGGTGGATGACCAACCATTTCAATAGGTTGTATATGATCAGGAATCAATGGTATGGAAGGAAGAAGTGGAAGCTACCTTGAAGGAATTGGTGAAACACAAGCCTCCAGGAATTGATGGAATACCAATAGATATGTTTCAACAAACAGAGGTAGCACTGGGGGTGCTAACATGTTTATGCCAAGAGATTTGTCAAACAACTACCTGGCCAACAGACTGAAAGAGATCCATATTTATGCCTATTCCCAAGAAAAGAGATCCAACCAAATATGGAAACTATCATACCATATCTTTAATATCACATGAAAGCAAAATCTTGCTAAAGATATTCAGAAGCAACTGCAGCAATATATAGACAGGGAACTGTTAGGAAAATCAAGCCAGATTCAGAAGACAGTGTGGAACCAGGGACATCATTACTGATGTCAGATGGATATTAGCCAAAAGCAAAGAATACTATAAAGATGTCTACCTACATATTATCAACTTTGCAAAGGCATTTGACTGTGTGGATCATAACAAATTATGAATAACATTTCAAAGAATAGGAATACCAGAGCACTTAATTGTATTCATGATGAATCTGTACATGGACTAGGAGGCCATCAGTTGTTCAAACAGAACAAGGAAACACAGCCTGGTTTAAAGTCGAGAAAGGTGTATGTCAGGGCTGTATCCTTTCCCCACACCTATTCAATCTCTATGCTGAGCAACTAATCCAAGAAGCTGGACTTTATAAAGAAAAATGCAGTATCATGATTGAAGGAAGACTCATTAACAACCTGTGTTATGCAGATGAAACAATCCTGCTTGCTGAAATTAAAGAGAATTTGAAACATTTACTGATGAAGATCAAAGATTTTAGCCTTCATTATGGATTACACCTTAACCTCAAGAAAACAAAAATCCTTACAACTAGGTCAGTAAGCAACTTCCTGATAAATAGAGAAAAGATTGAGTTTGTCCACCATTTTGCTTTACTCAGTTCTATAATCAACATCCACAGAGGCAGCAGTCAAGAAGTCAAAAGACACATTGCATTGGGAAAAACTGATGGAAAAGACTTGTTTAAAGTGTTGAAATGTAAAGATGTCACATTGCAGACAAAGGTGCACCTGACTCATGTCATGGTATTTTCAGTCGCATCATATGGTTGTGAAAGCTGGACACTGAGAAAGAGAGAAAGGAGAAGAATTGATGCTTTGGAAGTATGGTGCTGGAGATGATTATTTAATATGCCATAAACTGCCAAAAGAACCAATACATCTGTCCTAGAATAAGTGCAACCAGAGTGCTCCTTGGGAGCAATGATGGCTAGACTCCATCTTACATATTTTGGACATAAGGGAGGGATAAATCCCTGGAGGAGAACATCATGTTTGGGAGAGTGGTTGGTCAAAGAATAAAAGGAAAATCCTCAACTAGATACATTGACATAGTGTCTGTAACAATGGGCTTAAACATAAATAAGATCATATGCCTAGCACAGAATTGGGGAGTGTTTCATTCTGTTGTACATAGGGTCGCTATGAATTGGACCCAACTCAACTGCACCTAACAACAATTTTTTAAGTTCTTTTCTAAGGTCAAGTTTGGAGTGACCATATTTGTCTTAATTCAGATTCTAGAGGAGCACACATCAAGACAAAGATTGGTGCACAGAGATTTAATAAGAAATATTAACAGGAGAAGTTGGTAAGGATTAGAAGATGCAGGAAAGGAGTAAGAAGAGACCTAGCTACAATATAATTTGATTTGATGTCCCAGTCTTAGCTTGATTCCATGAGAGCTTTGTAGATCAACTCCAGTGTCATCTAACACAGTTTGAGATCTGTTCCAATGTGAGACTTGGGTGCTGAAACTTCTTTCCTCTTCTTTGTTTCTGTTTTTTGCTTTTTTGTTTTTGTTGTTGTTTGTTTGTTTGTTTTATACTAGTGGTGTGTAGGGAAAATTGGGAGGAAATTGGCAAAAACCCCCAAACTGGGAAAACAGCTTTTGAATATCTGGTTTGTATATTAGAAATCTAGGGAAAATAAAAATAACTTGGTTGCACGTTTGTACAAAACCCTTCACAAACCCCCCGAACCTGATTGGACAATTGGATTCAGCTGATTGGCTCAGGCCATTCCATGGGTGAGCTATATAAGGAGCTGCGCTGCAGCAGCTTGACCCTTTTTGCCCTTTTTGCCTTTCTCTTGCCTGGACCATCGGCAAGGAAACAGCTCGACCCTTTTGGCCTGGATCTTCGACCACCAACAAGGAAAGATCCCATTCTCGCCCGGACCACCGATGAGGAAACAGCTTTCCCACTCTCTTGCCCAGACCTCCAGTAAGGAAAGAACGCTCTCCCACTGCGACCATCAACAAGGAAAGAACCTGCTCTCCATCTGATCACCAACAAAGCAACAGCTGTCTCCTTGTGACCACCGACACAGGTGTTTGCCCCTGGAAGGCAAAAGTGCCTGAGGCTTTTCCTTTCTCCCATCTCTCTGCTGTCCCAAGGGCCACAGGAGTCTGCACCCCTCACCTGAGGGTCCCAAGTGAATTGTGTTTAGTATCTGTGTGCATGGCGGCACTGCCCGTCCAAACATCCGGGCCGGACCGGGAGGCGCGAGCCCCACAGTGGTGAAACCCAGTGTCTTGCGCATGCTAGACAAGTGCCCTATCACTGAGCTGTATGCCCAGCCCCTTTTATATTCTGAAATAGAGTCTCACTAAACTGTGTAGGCTGCCTCTGGCCTTGAATTTATGATTCTCTTCCATCAATGCTCCAATTATCTGTGATTACAGGCAAGTACAACAACAACCAGCAGGTACTGAGATTTCATGCTGCTATTCTAGTCAGTCATTGGTTGGGGGCCATAAGCAAGAAACTGTAAATTACAAAGGACTCACTGTTCTACTCTAAAAGATTCCAGTAGCCCAAGAGTAGACCTCTAAGAAAAGTTGCCAGTGTAAGTTCTTAGGAGAAACACTCTGAATTTAGTAGCAATGTACCTAGAAATGGTAAAGGAGATCAGAGAGGATCTGGCCCAAGTATCCATAGTTTCCACTACAATGTTTTAAACTATTGAGAAAAAATAAAACATACACCACAGTATCAACTAAAACTCACTTCAAATTTCAGAATTATTTGTGTTGCCCTAGGCATTCAAGAGCCTCAGTTTCCTCATACATAAAACAGACAGGTTAAGAGCATATGCTTTATAAGTTTGCTTTCCAAGGACCAAATTAGTAAACATATGGAAAACAATGTAAAGCAGTACCTCCCCTATAAAAGCCATTCAATGAAACCTAATTATAATCATCATCCTTGCCTGGCCAGAATATTTCTTCCAATTAAACAGTATAGTACATCTGGATTTCTTGAATATGTTTATACCCCAAATTCTAATCTCTTCTCTTCTTAAAGTACTAACCTCTCTGTTCTTTTTCAACTTTAGAGGTTGTCCTCCTCTTCTTCCTTTTCCTCCTTTGCCCTGTTCTTATTGTTTGACCCTCATGCCTGTGTTCTTCCTAACCTTGAATTTGGAGCAGTCAGTCCAGACAGTACCATGCCAAGCCATGAGAGTGTGTGACTCAAGACTAATGCACAGTGTCAGGTCTCTGCATTCTGAAAGTAATGAGAATGCTACCAGCTATTAGGAACACTGCCAAGAACAGTGACATCAGAGATTTTGGGCCACAGTACTACAGCAATAGGGTCCTGGGAAAGGACAACGAAGGATGGACTGCAGAACCAGACTGCTGGTGCTCAGACCAAAGAGACCAGACCTGGGAACTTACAAAAAGGGAAAGATCTGACTCTGTGTGTCTTAGCTGGGTAATCACAATTTTTATTTGAGAATTGTGAAAACAATGAGATAAAAGTCTTGGCTAAGTTTGAAATGTTACTCAGACCTCATTCAGCAGACACATTTTCCTCTTGCCAAAATAATTATGACTTTTCAAATAGCCCCTGCTTCTCATTAGCCCCATTCCTATGTGGCCAGTCATGTCATTTTCTTTGGAAAAACAAGTTTGCCCCCATTTGACTACTTTGTTGATCCCCTCTTTGGGACTTTATGTCAGGCAAAATAAATCCCAGGTCCACAAAATAGCTTTTCAGAACCAGATTTCTCTTTGCCAAGAGCTCAAGACAAAGGCTTCCAGTGGACAACCTTGAAGACTCAACAGGAGAAATACTACCCTTTGACTCTTTTTCTTGCAGTCAAGATGGCTAATGATAAAACTCCTTGAGGATGAAAGGCATACCAATAAAATGATCTTGAAGCATATAGTACATTTAAGGTTAGAGAATAAAAACAATTTTGAGTCAATTCTTCTCTTATTTTTGTTGATCCATACGTCTCCACTTTCATTTATTAAAATTGCAAATTTAATATAGATTAGAAATTTCTTACTGAAAGATAGTTGTGGGAGGCATGCCAAGAAGACCAAAATTGGTCTTACATGATAGCTCATTGCTACATTTTTTCTTTTAACTGATGCTTCTCACTTAGGTAAAGTCCCAGGCACTGCCTCCTTAGACTTCAAAGAAGATTTGACACTGGAACAGTAAACCAATCTTGGATGTCCAACCCAGTGTGTCAGTACTCAATCTACAAAGACAGCAGAATGGTAAGTGAAGAAGTGGCAAAGTTTAAAATATACAACTTGTGTTACAACTTGAGTTCAGTGACAATGTAAACAAGCAGCATAGAAAGCCTCTGTCATCAGTGTTCAACTCTGCACCAGCCTCAGGGAGAGATGGATTGTAAGGTCAGACAGGGTCTATGCCCTGAAATACTACAAGTTAGCCCTGTGCTCCTTTACCAGCTAGTAGCAAAGATAAAAAGAATAGAAAGATTTGTAGACACAACTCAGGAGTTCTGTAGTTGCTTTTGTATAAAATATTTGAGTAGAGAAAGTAAAAACCGTTGCAATGTCAGATACCTCTGAGGCCCAATGAATGAAATTAAATAAGTAAATAAGTAAATAAATAAATAAATAAGAAACCTTGTTTAAGAAATTATTATGTTCCCTAAGCTGTGCTTATGATTGTAGGAATACAAAACTCTATTTTCATATAATGTGCGACCTAGTTGAAATGACAAAACCAATCTGTAGGAAAATATCAAGGCTGAGTTTGTGGCAATAAGAGAGAACAGCCTGAAGTCAAAAAAGATGCTGCAGCCAACATGGGTGTTGGTAACTGACAAAATGCTGTAAAACAGCTCAATCATCTTGTTTGAAAAGTGTTCAGGAAATTTTAAAAAATAAAAAAGAAGGTCTTCGAACCACTAGAGGCCTCATGACCCACATGGAGGAGTTGCAATATAGTGGAGACCTGTCTGAACCAAATTGGACATAGTGTGAGCAAAAATTAAACTGTCAGAGATTATTTTTTCTTGTATCAGAATCTAGCCCATTGTGATTACTACAAACACTGCTTTCCCATGTTTTAGCCCAAATCTCATGCCCGAAACAAATTCTATTGTAGCTCAAGAGTAATCATTCAAAGAAGTTATAGGCATGATTTCTTAGGAAAAGTACTAAGAAAGTAATAGCTATGTTAGGTACATTAGCTTAGCTTTTACCAGGACAAAGGAGGAAGAGAAGAATTAAAAATAAATTTCTACATTCAGCCATGAAGGATGATAAAGACTGTGTGAGACACACACCATTCCTAGAAACTGAAAAGGAGATTGTTCAGTGGATTCTGCTCCCCTATCAAGATTGATAGCTACTTGGATTCTTAACCTTTAGAAATGCCCCTCTATGAGCCCATTCCTTTGAGGACACTGGAGCATCCATTAACCCTTTCCAGACATAGTCCCCAGGTATGAAATGTTTCTTTCCTTCCCCCAAAGGCTAAAACTTCACGATAAAATCACATTTGGCCTCAGAGATATGCAGTAGCAGCAGGAACAGTAGCTCTTATCTATTGCCTACCTTCATTTCTCAAAGGTGTCCTATCTTTTAACAAGCTTAATCTATATTCTTTACTATAACGTTGGTGTCAGGTATAGATCCTTTTATGCATGAACACAAACGGACCACCCTTTTGCTGCTGCCAGCTTCCTGGACTCATGCCTCTCCAGTAACAGTTATATATTCATAACTGGTAACGGTAACTAGAGGGTTCTGTACAGAGTACTAATAGTGTCTGAGTCATGTACCAGACCTAGAACCATGTTTTGGACTATTTGTTACCCCAAGAGACCAACACAGGGAAAAAATAATGGGTTGAATTGTATGTTCCATGACACAGTGATGGCCTTTGGTAGGTAGATAAATAACCATATGGCATTGTCAAATTCCTGCTTTTCTTCAGATAAAATTATATTTTTCTTTGAAAATACTGCAAAATTGTAAAGTTAAACTTCAGAGATTAGGATTAGTTTTTTGTTTTCTGATTTTTTTGTTTGTTTGTTTGTTTTTGGAGTAATGATACATCAGCATTAATTCCATTCGGGGGGCCACTTTTTTTATATAAAAGAATCTCTCCTAAGTAACTAGAGCAGAAAATGTTTCCATCCCAAGATGACCAGAAAAGCCTATTTACTCAGTGAAAACAGATACCTTTAAAAGACCATGGGTGCTCTGACTTTGAATTTCAAATTACTTGAGAAATTCCTATTTCATTTTCAACAACAAAGGCAATGATATCCAGTACCTCCAGCTATCCCCACCTGTGCTAGTATATAAAGTTCTCCCTAAGGGTCACTAGCCTACAGCGGTAGCCCTGTGGCATCCCATCCCGTCAGATCTCGGAAGCTAAGCAGGGTCAGGCCTGGTTAGTACCTGGATGGGAGACCGCCTGGGAACACCAGAAGTTGTAGGCTTGGGAGAAGGACCTGGCAACCCCCTCCCAAAAATCAATCTGCCATTGAAAACCCTATGAACATCAGAGAAGCACTGACAATAGTGTTTCCCCTGTTGTACAGAGGGTCGCTATGAGTCGGATATTGACTCGATGGCACCTAACAACAACAACAACAACAACAAGGGCCACTAGAAGCCCCTAACAAGTACCTACATGTTATTATTTGATCTAAAATGTCTCCTAAACGTCATGTGCTTGAATACAAGTGGTGACACTGTCCTAGGAGGCCATGGCACTTGAGGAAATGGGACCTAAGTTTGTGGTAGCAAGTCAGTGTGGTGGGCCTGGGGAAGTTTCACCTAGAGCCCCAGTTCCAGTAATAGCTCTCTGTTCCTGATCTGCCAAGACGTGAGAGTCTCTGCCACCAGTCCTGCTGCCTGCCCCATTGGCATGCCTCCCCTTTCTCTGTGGACTGAAATCTTCTCAGCTGTGAGCCTCAATCAGTCATTTCTCCCCAGTTTGTTTCTGTCTAGCATTTTGCCACCATGATGCTCAAGCTGACGATTACCCTAAGTAATCCTATTTTTTCCTCTGTGACCACCCTTACTTGAGCTCCTTCCACCCACCCACACTCACTGCACACTGCTGAGAATCCAGCCCAACCAGTACATCCCTTTCTCTACTATCCATCATTTCCTCCTCTTTGCCACTTAAATATTCCAGTAAATGTCCCCCTTGCACAATTAGCTTCCCATAACCAAATGTCAAGTGTAACTTTGCTCCTGATAGATGGGAAAACACATGAGGATGTGCACATCTCCTTGCTCTTTAACTAACACGCAACCTTTTTATTTTACCCCTGAATTCTATTTGACTTTTTCTCTTTTTAACGTTCAGTCTCATGGTAGATAAATCTGTTTAGAAAAAATGTTTAGTTCTCATTCAAACATTTCAATTATCAGTGTTCTTTATTCTCACTTCACTTGCTGATCATAACAAAAGACATTCCCGCCTTCTCCCAAAGGTAGCTTCTTATAAGAGAATAGCCTATTTTGCTTTTGTGTGTGTGTCTGTGTATGTGTGTGGTACTAGGAGGTTGAACTCAGGGCCTCACACATGTTTCTCAAGCACTCTACCACTAAGTTGCACCCGCAGCCCATTTTTTACTCTATGTTTGAGACAGGGTCTCACTAAATTATTCCGGCTGCCTCTAGCCTCAAACTTGCAATCCTTCTGCATCAGCCTCCCCAATCACTGGAATGACAGGCACTGCACTGAACCCGGCTTCTTATTTTGCTTCTTAAGAGCTCAACCGTGCCAGGCATGGTGGCTCACACCTATAATCTTAGCAACTTAGGAGGCAGAAGCAGGAAGATCGCAAGCTAGAGACCAGGGGCAGCCTGAAAAACTTAGCAAGAATGTGTCTCAAAATAAAAAGTAAAAAGAAAGAAAGAAAGAAAGAAAGAAAGAAAGAAAGAAAGAGAGAGAGAGAGAAAGAAAGAAAGAAAGAAAGGAAGGAAGGAAGGAAGGAAGGAAGGAAGGAAGGGAGGAAGGAAGGAAATGAGGTGAGGATGCAGCTCCACGGTACAGCGTTTGTTCATAAAATGTGCAAGCATGTGAGCCCTGGGTTCAACCCCCAAGTACTGCAAAAGAAAAAACTCTCCATGCCCATGGGGGCTGGGGTGAGCACACCTGTAATACCAGGGACTCATGAGGCAGAGCAGAAGGATCTGGAATTCAAGTCCAGAGGCAGCCAGCAAGACCTTGACACCAAATTTTAAAAATTTTAAAATGAGCTGGAGTTCATCCAGGGGTAGAGCAGTTGTGAAGTATATGCTAGGCTTTCAGGTACCAGACAAAACAAACAAACAAACAAACAAAAAGATGAAAAACAAATGTGCTCAACCTCATGAACGCCATGTTTATATAACATGGTTCATCTAATAACATTTTAAGATTCCCACTTCTCTTAGAGCTTGTTAACCTCTGCTAGAGTGAACTGAAGATAGCCTAAGGATAATTCAACCCTCATTTCAACTAAAATACATATTCCTGAGAGAAATGACTTCACAGCCTGACACTTCACAGAGCTTTTTAAAGATAAGAAATTAGAGGGAAACAAATATGGAAGAAACTGAGAAGAATGAAAATGTCTTTATGATCCACATTCTACTTGCATTTCCCTTGCTAACTCTCTTAAATTGTGTGCTTAAAATTTAAGCCTTTGCTTTTGTGGTAATTTGAGAGCACAGTGAATGGTAACGTGTTTGGATTTTGTAGTTGCCTTGAGGGATCCAGCAAAAGCATAACAGAGAGGATCTTGCCTAAGCTAGTAATTATAGATATATTTCACAATATAACTATGAACAAAACTTGGGGATCAAACCCATAGCCTCATGAATACCAGGAAAGCATTCTACCACTGAGCCATACTCTCAGCCCCTGATTCACAACCCCAGCCCCTATGAGCAGAAATTCTACAGGTCCACATTTTTCTCTAGGCCCTTTAGATGTCTCTGTTTCCAGCAGAATGTCCATTAAAACTGTTACCACTCCTTCCCACTATAGTGAATGCTCTAGAGTCTGAAAGTATCAAGTAGTAAGTTATTATTATGAAAATTAAATTCTTGACTCCCCTTGAATCATGCTCTGTTTTACTTTAGGATACCCAAAGATTACTCTGATATGCAAAATCCTTTCAGAGATTTTTTTTTCCTATTTTACACCCCTGCCACACTGACCTTATGGTGTTTCTTGTTATTGGCTCAAGAGACAAAGCAAAGATGATTCCACTCTGTGGACAGAACTGTCACTTAGCTCCAACAGTGAAGGTTTTCTTCATCACCAACCATTCTTCCTTTAGTCTGGGTTCTCTCTTGGAAGCTGCCCTGGGTGCCATGCAAATACACTCCTGGCAGGTCATGTTACCAGTGTGATTCACACATGAATTTCACTCACAAATAAGCTCAATCCCCCTGCTCTTCACTCCTCTTCAGTCTCCCTCATTTATAGTCACATAAAGAAACAGCAATTACATTTTCCTTCCTGCAGTCTCATCATTGATGCTGTCTTGGCTATCTTAACTCTGAAGCTAGTTAGTTCATTTAATTAGCATGGCATGCCAATGAGGATGAATTCTTGAATTTTTTCTGGTGGTTCAGTCCAATCTGACCATGGCCACTAGCTCTAGGTCATACATTTAACCCAGCCACCATCTTTCACACTGATCCAGAGGTCCAAGAGGAGCCCAAACAAGGAGTGGTTCTTTGATAGTTCTAAGAATAACTGATCTTTTCTTTGGAACCTAGTCCAACAACCTGGAGGCCACATGGTCTTTGCCTTCAAGGAGTTTAAAATTTCTTTGGTAGGAAAGATTTTTCTTCATGAGAGAATAGCAAACACCATGGAATATAGCACAGAATCACATACTTGACTAGGTGTCACTTTGGGGATTATATTAGTGGATTCAACAGCACCTAACAGCAATGACAACTTGGTCTGCTATGACAAAATACTATAGATTGAATAAAGTAAACAATATGCTTTTATTTCTCACTGTTCCAGAGGATGAGAAGTCCAACATTAAGGTACCAGGTAGCTCAGCCCCTAATAAGGGCTCTCTTCCTAGCCTCCTTCTCAATATGTTGTCACATGATAGGAAAAGAGAAAGCAAGCTCTCTAGTGCCACTTTTTAAGGGGTCACACATATCATGAGAGCCATGTCCTCATGACTTAATTACTTCCCAAAGCCTTCATTTCCAAATACCATCACATTGGAGGTTTGAGCTTCAGCATTTGAGTTTGTGTGTTGTTAGGTGCCATTGAGTCAAGTCAGACTCATAGCAACCCTATGTACAACAGAACAACACACTGCCTGACACTGTGCCATTCACATGATCATTTTTATGGGTAAGCCCATTGTTGCAGCCACTATGGCATTGTTGTTAGGTACTGTCGAGTCATGTCTGACTCATATATTATTCCATTTAATTGAGGGTCTTCCTCATTTTTGCCAACCTACCACTATCCCAAATATAATGTCCCTCGCTAGGTTTGTTCCTTCCTGACAACTTGTCCAAAATACATAAGATGCAGTCTAGCCATCCTTGCTTCTGAGGAGCACTCTGACAGTACTCCTTATAGGACAGATCTATTGATTCTTCTGACAGTCCATGGCATATTAAATATTTGCCTCTAGAACCATCGTTCAAAAGCATCAATTCTGCTCCTGTCTCCCTTACTCAATGTCCAGCTTTTACAACTACATGATGTGACTGAAAATACCATGGCATATATCACGTGCACCTTGATCTTCAATGTGACACCTTTACTTTTCAACACTTTCAAGAGGTCTTTTGCCACAGCTTTTCCCAATACAATGCATCCTTTGATTACTTGATTGCTGCATCCATGGGTATTGATTGTACAACCAAGTAAAGAAAAATCTTGAACATTCTCAATCTTTTCTCTATTTATCATGAAGTTGCTTCGTGACCCAATTGTAAGGATTTTGGTTTCCTTGAGGTTGAGGTATAATCCATACTGAAGACTATGTTCTTTGTTCTTCATCAGTAAATGTTTTAACTCCTCTTCACTTTCAGCAAGGAAATTTGTGTCATGTGCATATCATATGTTATTAATGAGTCTTCCTCTCATCTTGTTGCTGCATTCTTTTTCATAAAGTCCAGCTTCTCAATATTATTTCTTATATATCAAGTTTGAAGAGAAACAAAGAGTTTGAAGGGGAGCAAAAATCAGTCCAAAGCAGGAATTGATTAGAATTTGGTATAGCCATCAAAGTTGGTGTAGAGCCAAGGGAACTGAAGATAATCATAGATATGTGTACAATTTGAGTAGGTAAGTGGAGTGGCTGGTCTTCAAAGTGAGGGAAAGGATGCTGTTACATTTCAAAACACACAGTGATACAGATTCTGCTGTTTGTTTTTTGTCTCTCATTAATAATGATCACTTTCAGAAAACATTTAAATCAGAGTAAACCTATGGGAAACAACAATAAATTTTCCCATGACAAATAATGCTAAAGATGATTGCCCCTGGAGGTCTTATTGTTGTTGTTAGGTGCGTTGAGTCTGTGTCCAACTCATAGTGACTCTAAGTAGAACAGTTTGCAAAACATTATTGTCAATGCTTCTCTGCTATTCATAAGGTTTTCAATGGCTGACTGTTTTGGGAGAGTAGATTACCAGGTTCTTCTCCCAAGCCTATAGCACCTGGTATTCCCAGGTGGTCTTTCATCCAAGTACTAACCAGGCCCTACCTTGTTTAGCTTCCAAGATCTGACTGGATTGGACGCCACAGTGGTATGGCTGCAGGCCTTAGAGGGCTGGGGTATGTAAAGTAAGAATCTATCTCTAACCACTTGGAAACAAAACTATTTTCTCATAGTTCTTCTCACTCAAATTCAAGACCTGAATTTCTTTTCAAACCAGGATCTCTTTTTTTATTTGTTTGCTGCAATACTAGGTATGAACACAAGTCCTGGAACATGCTAGGCAAGTGCTCCACCCCAGAGTGGCATTCACAGCACTCTCCTACCCTTTATTTTGAAACAAATTCTCACTAAGTTGCACAGACGGCCTCTGGCCTTGAACTCATGATCCTCCTGATGCAGCTTCTCAAATCACTGGGATTAAAGGCGTTGGTCATGGCACTCAGCTCCAGGATGTTCTTCCATACAGAATGAGAGTAAACTTGGTAAAGGTTTCAAATATGAAGCAAATGCCTTTTAGAGACAGGGTCTCACTGTATATACCAGTTTGGCCTCTGGCTCCTGAAACTCACTATGTAACACAGGCTGGCCTCAAACTCATGATCTCCCTGTCTCAACCTCCCAAGTGCTGGCATTACAGGCTTGCATCACTATTCCCAGTAGGTTGCTACTTTTAAATCAAATTACCTTTCCTTGCAAGTATCAAGCTTCTGAATTTTTAAACTTTAATGACTTTAATCGTCTTATTCTATAACCCCCATGTTTTGGCAAAACTACTTAAAATAAGTTGCAAGAATAAGTCATGATTTTTGGAGAAAAACCAACAGCATAATTAACCTGGTACACCCTTGAGCTCTTAATCACAGAGCAGTAACCTTCAAAAGGAGTGACAGTGTTAACACTTGAACAACTGAAGCAATTTCTATTGAAGAAAAGAAATGTCTCAATAGACTTCATCTTGACTTTTTTCCTGTGGAGGGAGGGGGTGTCCACAGGGGATAGCAAGTGAAATAAGAATAACAGTCTTATTCTTGGAGAAGTGATAGTTCTAGGTTTATACAACCATGAAGAATAATAGCCTGTATTACTAATTATATACTCTTGCTGCTTTTATTTGTGACATAGATAATGGTGACATTAAATATGGGGAAATTAGTGGTTTCCCATTACTCAATCCTCTATCATTTTTGTCTGCAGCTGTAACCCTGTGGCATCCAATCCCATCAGATCTCGGAAGCTAAGCAGGGTCAGGCCTGGTTAGTACCTGCATGGGAGACCGCCTGGGAACACCAGAAGCTGTAGGCTTGGGAGAAGGACCTGGCAACCCCCTCCCAAAAACCAATCTGCCATTGAAAACCCTATGAACAACAGAGAAGTGCTGACAATAGTGTTTCCCCTGTTGTACAGAGGGTCGCTATGAGTCAGATACCGACTCGACGGCACCTAACAACAACAACAACAACTATCATTTTTAACAATTTATAATTTTTTTAATCCAAAGGGCAGTGTATTAATTACTTTTGCATAGCTGTGATCAAAATACATGAGATAACAACCTAAAGGAGGAAGGACTTATTTTGGCACATGGTTCCAGGGGGTTCAGTACTTGGTCACTTGGCCAAAGTGCTTGGGCGGAACATTATGGCAAGAGTAAGTACCAGACGGAGTTCTTCATCTCATGGTGGATAGGAAGCAGAGAGATTGGAAAAGAGCCTAGGACCAGGTATAACCTTGAAAGGCACTTCCTCACTTAGCTACTTCCCTCAGCCAGGCCCTACCTCCTCAAGTTTCCACCACCTTCCAATGTAGTACCACAATCTAGGAACCAAGCATTCAACCCATGAGCCTATGGGGACATTTCATATTCAAATAATAACAGAGAGTGAGGATGTTGAAAGTAAAGTTATAATAAAATACATTGAAAAGCAAGTAGCCTTCATTTATGAGATTAGCGTTATTCTCAAACCACCACCATGGAAAGAAAGGGAAGATACTAGATCAAATGGCCATATAATCATTAATAGAGACAGAATCTCTCAAGTATGTGAAATTAGAAGTCATCTGATATTCTTAAAAATTAAATGCTCCCTAAAAATACTTGGAATATGTGTGTGTGTTTAAATTAACCCCTTCCCCACATAATTTTGAAAAATAAGATTCTTTTTAATTCCTCTGCTATATTGACCACGAGTAATCAATTAAGTTCTTCTCAAAATAATAGCTATCTATCACTGAATATGCATTGGGCCAGGTATTGTGATAAGCACTTAACCTATCTAGGCTCATCGCCTGGCAATCACCTTACTGTTGTTGTTCTTGTTGTTAGGTGCTTCAAGTGGGTGCTATTCACGGTGACCCTATGTACAATAAAACGAAACACTCCCCAACACTGTGCCATCCCTGGCATTATGTCAGTGCTTCTCTGCTATTCATAAGATTTTCAATGGCTAATTGTTTCTGGAGTGAGCTACCAGGTCCTTCTCCCATTTTTGTGGTGCTGGGCATCCTCCAACTCAAGGCCTCAGAGCATGCAGAGCAAGCATTTTACCAATTGAGTTAAATCCCAGCCCAAAATTACCTTACTATTATTATTTTCCTTGTATACATGAGAAAATCAAGATTTAGAAAAGTTCCCTACTGTCATATAGCTGGTGAATTGCAGAGCCAATGCACAAAATTATATCATCTTACAAACATCATTCCATTTTATAAAATCTTGCAAGTTTCCACACCATAATACAAAATGCCTTAGTTTGAACCATGGGTCTAAAGAGTAACGTCCATAACCCTTGCCTTCCTGTGTTGTCTTATGAAATTCTAATTCATGTGAAATATCTACTTGAGTACTTGGTATAATACCTATGTGTATCTTCTTCTCATTAGACACTGTGGAATTGAGTCTGACTCATAGCAACTCTATGTACAACATAATAAAACACTCCCCAACACTATGCCAGGCACATGATCCTTTTATGTTTAAGCCTATTGTTTCAGCCACTGTATCAATGCATCTAGCTGAGAGTCTTCCTTTTTTTGTTGTTGTTGACCCACCATTCTCCCAAACATGATGTCCCTCCTAACAACATGCCCAAAATATGTAAGTCTAGCCATCCTTGCTTCCAAGGAGCACTCTGGTTACACTTCTTCTAGGGAAGATCTGTTGGTTCTTTGGGGATTCCATGGTGTATTCAATATTGATCTCCAGCACAATAATTGAAGAGTAGCATTCTTCTCCTGTCTCCCTTATTCAACATCTGGCTTTCATAACCATATGATGCAACTGAAAATACCATGGCATGAGTCAGGCACACCTTCACCTTCATTCAATGTGACATCTTTAGTTTTCAACACTTTAAAGGGCTCTTTTGCAGCAGCTTTCCCAGTGCAGTGCGTATTTTTGGTTTCTTGCCCACTGCTTCCATTGACGTTGATTGTAGAATCAAGTAAAGCAAAATCTCGAACAGCCTCAATCTTTTCTCCATTTATCATGAATTTGCATATTGTTCCAGTTGTAAGGATTTTGGCCTTATTAATGTTGAGGCTCCATCCATACTGAAGGCTGTGTTCTTTGACCTTCATCAGTAAATGTTTCAAATCCTCTTCGTGTTCACCAAACATTTGTGTCATCTATATCTTATGTCCCTTGAAATCAGTTGTCCTATCTTATTCACTTTTGTGTATCCCAAAAAAGATATGGGGAAGATATGGCTAATATGTCTAACTCTGCTTATACTCCAAGCCGAAGGAGCTGCTGAGGAAATTTCAGAATCTTGTGTTTACATGGTCAAGTAGATGCTCCCTGTAGAAATATAAACTGAAGACTTCTAAATGTGAGATAAATCTTCACCTCTGGGAAGCCTTTGGAAGCCTAGTGAACTCTCCATCAGGAGACACACCAGCATGGTAAGACTGAACAGTTCAGGATGAAGAATATTTTTTGACAAAGGAGTTTCACTGATCTTGAATTCTGTAGCTCTGCCATGGCTCCAGGCAAGCTTCTGACCAACAACTACTTCCCCTCCCATTATATCCACTCTGATCCAAACAGAACTCATTGTCCCCCTGAATCAGATAAGGATGCCCAGATATACTAAACTCATTGATTTTTAATAATTAAGCCATTATAAGGTATTCATATATTTTCCTATGTTTCCACAGTACAATAGAGACATTTGCATTGCATACTTACACATAAATATTTACTTTTTCATGTCATTTTCTCTCATCAAACAGTGATGTTTTTCAGGTCAAACACCAGTACTTATTAAACTCTGTAACTTAGCTTCTAAATGCTCTATTATAAAGTGCATGGTTGACACCTATTACTACACTAATATCAATTAATCCTCAAATATTGAAGACTCTACTAAATGTTTTGTTGTTGTTATTGTTAGGTGCCATTGAGTTGGTATCTGACTAATAGAAACTCTCATAGGGTTTTCAATGGCTGACTGTTTCAGGATTGCCTCAGGAGTGGATTGTCACATCCTCCCAGTTTTGTGGTGCTTGTAATCAAATTCGGGACCTCAGAGACTGCAGAGTGGTGCTCTACCAACAAAGCTAAATCCCAGCCTACCACATCATTATAAGATATTATTATTCTTTTATCAGATCAGAACAGAGAAAATTAATTAACTCATCCCAGGTTATAATTCTGATTATATGTCTGAAAAGACTCGAAAGTTTGCCTAACTTCAGGACTTTTAATGATAAGACCAAACTTTCCACCAATAACCCTAAAATATTTCATAGCTCCCAGTCCTAACAGGATTGCCATTCAGTGGTATTTGTAGTGTTATGAGTTGAGCACAGAATTGGACTCAGAAGTAGCAGGTATGGCCAGAGATTTACCACCAGAAATTAGATACTTCTACTACAGAGATATTTAGCTCTGTTTTTGTGGCTATTTGTGTGGTGCAATAGAAAGAGATGGATAAATTTTCCTCTCCTGCTCCCCAGTTTTTATAGTCTTTCCTACAGTCTTGCCTCATCATTCTCTGTGGCAGTGAGTAAAGTCAAGAGCTAAAACCCAGGTGATGAGTTTCTAAGCCACTCAGCAGTGCACTCAGGGGACATAGGGAAAATAATTATCAAAGACAAGTGCACCCTAAACACCCTAGTAATGCATCTTCATGATTCATTGGCAACTAACTAGGCATTTCATATTCTCCAATTTCCCTGCACCAATTTTCTGCCTCAGAATAAATGCAGACAATTAGAAAGAATGATAAGTACAGTATCTTTTGCATCATAGGGAAGTGTAGCTCCATCCTAAGGAAGAGATTTCAGAAACTGAGCCTCTTAGAGGATCTCAGCACCTAGGTTTTGCTCTGTCATCATTGTGCAATCTGGTAAAATCATATGTACTCTCAGGTTACCATGTCTAAGAAGTCAAAGCAACATGTCACTTATGAATATCAGGTGTCATGAAACATTTGTGAAAATGATAAATGAATAAGCTAAAAATCACTTGAATACTGTCTTCAATTCACCACCTATTTAAACTAATAATGTCTTTAATTTTAATAGTATTAGACAAATGTTATAGCAAGACATGCTGTTTTATACTGTTAGGAAGGAAAAAAAGTAACAGAGGCAGAGATAAAGAACTTGAGAGGGAGAAAGGAAGGGATGGAGGAATAGAGGGAAAGGAGGAAAGCAGATAGAAAAAGAGGGGAGGGAAGGAAGAAGTAATGTGCAGTGTAACTACAGAGAGGTGATGAAGAATACCCTGTTTGGTACCAAGCAATAGCTGGCCATTTATCCACTGAACATCAATTATGTTTTAATACCATTTCCATTGAAACCATTGAAAACCCTACAAGGGTTGCTATGAGTCAGACTCAACAGCACCTAACAACAACAAGCACAGGAGACATCCATGAAAACTAAGTAGTAAAATATATGGACATACGTCTTTGAAATGCATTATTCTTTCAGACCTAAGAAATGGCAGCCTATATTCTTCTATGCTTATGCAAAAAAACAAAGTAAGTCTGGGCATGATGGCACATGCCTGTCATCTCAATGACTCAGGAGGCTAATGCAGGAAAATCACAAGTTCAAGACCAAGAGCAGCCTTTCTAAGTTAATGAGACTCTCTCTCAAAATAAAAGTGAAAAATGGGGTGAAGCTCAGTTGTAGAATACTTGCAACACATGTGTGAGAGCCTAGGTTCAACCCCACAGTACTGCAAAATAAAAAAGACAGACAAAAATTAGGTTTGGGGAGTAATTATACCAATAAGTCATCCTAGCTTTTCACATTTTCTTTCCTTCTGGACTTTCCCATTCTCCTAAACTAATGTTGTCTGGGTTCTTTGTTTGTTTGTTTGTTTTGTTTTGTTTTGTTTGTCAGCACTAGGGTGCTGTACCCAGGGCCTTCTGCAGGGTAGACAAGTGCTCTATCACTGAGGTACACCTCACAGTCCCTTTTTATTTTTGAGATAATTTCTTATTAAATTGCACAAGGCTGCCTCTGGCCTCAAACACATGATCCTCCTGCCTCTACCTCCTAAATAGCTGGGATTATCAGCTTGAACCCAGCTGTCTGCTCTCTTAAGTGTCAATTTAGAGAACTAGTTTTGAATTTGGATTAGATTCTAATTCCTCATGGAGAAATTCAAATCATTGAGTCAGTGTGGACATTGCCTGAATCTGGTTGTATAATAGAGACACACACATTAAGCAACTAAAGTATATTCCCAAAGCAATCATCGAAAAGTGCAAAATAAGAGGCTTGCTCTTACTTAATTACATATTTATGCTCTTTGTAGCTTTGTTCTACCATCCTGTTATTCCATTCAGAGTTTACAGAAATCCTTAATGAACACTGCTAAAAATAACATCCCTCAGAGACCATATGACTTTCCTTGATAATGATGGTTTCATTGCTTCTCTTATTTTATTTGTGCAGCAGGTGATCATTAAAATTAAGCTCTTGATTAAAATTACCCAGGGTAATTTATCTCAGGCTGCATTCTCACTTAACAAGTGAAGAGATTCACAAATACTGATGAGGCTGAAGTTTTCACCATGCCTAGTAATTTCCTTGGGATATATGGTGTTATGTTAACATAAAATCACAATAATTAACTGGGATCCAACTCCTGAGTGTCAGCAGACATTCATAGAGTCATTGGAAGATGTAATAAAATCATCACTATTATGCACATTTGATATACAGTTTAATTACCAAAGGATAAGTCTGGGCCTTAAAGAATTTTTTAAAGGGTGGGAAGGATTTTTCATATTTAGAATTATTCCACTTTAAATGTTCATTAGTAGCAACATTGCATAGTCGAACAGAATTCTCTCATATAAGAAAAGTGGTAAAGGATACCAACCTACAGTTCTAAGAGTAAACATGATCAGGGTTTGCTAAATTTTCCCTGAGCTCTTCTTTTTTATTTCATCCCATTAATGAAGCTAATTGTTACTTTTCCCTCTTCTCATAATGCTACAGAATATTAACCCATAACTCCTTCAAAGATGGAAGACTCTGAGCTGCACTACTGGAGCAGCTTTGAAAGCTGCCACAACTGGAAGATTATGTACAGCAGACAAAGAGTGACAGCTAAGCCTATTGGCTTGTGGACCCCAGAGAACTCATAACATGGCTTAACAAACACATCTGTAAGCCAATGGAACTTTTGACATGGTGATCCTGATGGTCAAAAAGATAGAGCTCTATCCAAACCAAGAGTGTCATCTGGGTGCACTAGCACATGTCTATAATCCCAACAGCTCAAGAGGCAGCCAGGAGGATTACAAGTTCAAGACCAGAGACAGGCTCCATAATTTAGCAAGACCTATCTCAAGATAAAAAGAAAAAGATGAGCTAGGGGTGCAACTCAGTGGTAAGGTGCTTGCAAAATATGCACAAGGCCTTAGGCTCAACACCTCAGTACTGAAAAAAATCAAGAGTCTCACAGATCTTTCAGTGGCCATAGATGATGGGAATTTTTTAACACACTCATTTCACATAAATGGATTATTTATTACATTTAAGAGAGAAAAATGAGCTTGGTTCTCTGCCAGTTCTAAAAGGTGAGAAACATGGAAGATCAAAACTCTTGGCCTAAGTTCCTCACATCTTACTGAGCCCAAGCTCTCTCTTACACACGCATTGTCCTATATAGCAGCCTTCCTATGAAATGGAAAGGCAACACTAAATTATAGAATTAAATTAGTGTAGAATTTTATTCTTCATGGTGAAAGCATTAAAGAGAACTGCTATTGAACTTTTCCATCAAATGTATCAAAAAATAAATGAATTGCCACCCAATTTACAATAAGCACTTTCCAAAATGTTTTTTCTTAGCAGGGAAAAAAGGAGAGTATATTTGTAACAGTGGAAATTTGCACAATGAATTTGAAACACCCAAGGTAGCCATTATTTCATAATGCCATGTAATAAGGGATACATTGGAGTAATTATCTTTCTTATTAATAATTGCTATTTCTATGACAGAAATGGATGGAGAAATCTATGAGGAGGTTATAACTTTAAATAGCTATATTACAAGCAGTTATGAAATGACTTTTGAAGTCTGGATGCAATTGAAGTGGATTTGGCTAGGCCATTTCCATCACAATAGCATTTTTGAAGTGAGTGCAGAGGGGAAAAGGACCCATTACAGACAGGTCATCTGATCCAGCCCTCAAGATAATGTAAAATTTTTCCATACAGCAATGTCTGCAGGGCTTTATCCAGACTAGTCTGTAATAGATACCCCAAAAATGCACAGTTCTAATAACCCTCCTCTATTTTTAGCTCCAAAGCTCATTTCCTAATGACAGTAATGCCTAGTCTTTCTACTTCTTCATCTTCCATTAAAAGTATAAAAGAAGGCAGCATTTTGGAACCACCAGGCATGAAGGAGAATTGCTCAGGCCCTAAGTATTACCAAGGTGGTAGCTAAGGATACACCAAGTGTTTTTTAAACCTCAACTCATCTGCTGTGTGGCCGAATATGATTTATACCACAGAGAGCCAGAGAAGATGAAGAGGAACTTGAACATGGAAATGAGGTATATGTGCTTCTCCAAGGGTGATGACATTACCCTAGAATTGCAGAGATATATAACTTTCTCTGAATCTCATCTGTAGAGGAGGAAACTGCTCCCTGAGCAGGAAATGGATGTCCAAGTGTTACGTTCTTCTCTGTAGTTCCCGATGTAACGTTCATCAGCCTGCAATTCAGTGTCATAAATCATATCCTAATTGTTCCATTACTACATGTATAATTAAGTCATGGAAAAAATAACATCCAAGTGGTGCTATATAAAAATACCACAGCCTGATATACTTCCAACAGGCTGGCACCACTGCCACTTGGTGTCCCATTATGGGGAAGATTATCTCTCAATTCCATGAACTCCTGTTCATTTCATACTTGCTTCCTCAAAACTCCAGGAACAGCCATCTTCTGTATAAGATGACAGATCTTGCCTTCCTCAGCACTTCATCAGGTATACCAGGAAAAGAAGAACAAACTTGGGAGAAATCTGAGGAGTCCTTGTCATAAGCAGGTTAGAAGGCATCTATCACAGGCAGATCTCAGTATTTATAATCAATCTACCCTGACTTTCCAAGTATAAATTGTTTGGGTTGAATTAGTGCTCTGGTTCAGTGGAGAGAGTGGTCAGGCATGTAGAAATATGTGATGGTTCATGTAATGGGACCCCATTTTGCCCTCTAAAACTAACTGAAGAGATGTTTAAGGCTAAGAAGCAAAGACTGAAAGCTAAGAGTTAGTGAGTGACTGTTACCTTCAGTGTGACTTTGTTAAGGATAAGCTGCCTGGGGTCCTTTTGCTCTACTCGATAGAAATTATAGACAGACATGGAGAAGCTCTTCAAGTGCTTGTTTTTGCAGTATCTGTGTCCATGAGTGTTTCACAGCAGCAAATGGTGAGAGCAGACAAATAGGAACAGCAGCAGCAAGTGGCACCCTCTAGTGTTACAGTTTTCATATAGGTCAAGAAGTTCAAGATTCTCTAGCCCCTATAAGTGTTACAGCTCATTTGTAGACCCACAAAGTCAGGATTCCTAAGCACATAGGCTCTTATGTAGGGCAAGGAGGTTGGGATTCGTCAGCCCTTGACAACAGCTTGTTTTGCAGCTTCCAGGCAGGTCTATGTATCACAATTCCTCAGCCTCAGTAAGCAGAGTTATAGCTCCTGGGCTTAGATTATCTGAGACCCTTGGTCCTAAAAACTTGACAGCTCTCTGGAGCCCTTCCAGCAATCTGTGCCTGCAGTTTCTTTTCTCTACCTTCTTACAGCCTTCTATCTATTTCCACCATCCTTCTTTCTTCCCTGGTCACTCTCCCAAACTGTTCAGCTACCTCTTATTGCTATAGCTACTATCACCCTTGCCATCAGTAGGGAGGCAGTTATCACTTCCCTTCTGCTACTACTGCTTCTGATGCTGTTGGCCACTGGTTTTGTAGCTTCTCCTCTGCAGTTGTCAAGCAGCCAGCCACTCTACTGCTTGACATGCTGGCTTCTCTTCTATATCTGACACTGCTACTCTGCTGTCTCTGCCATCACCACCTTTCTTCTGCCTCTGCTGCTTCTTTCTTTATGTTACCAGCTCTGCTCACTCTACTAAAAGTCAGCAAAAAGAACACTCAAGAGACACCTTTTAGCCGGGCATGGTGGCACACACCTGTAATCCCAGCGGCTCAGGAGGTGGAGACAGGAGGATCGCAAGTTCAAGACCAGCAGCAGTCTGCATAACTTAGCGAGACCCTGTCTCAAAAAGTAAAAAAATGGGCTGAGGGTGCAGGTCAGTGGTCCAGCACTTGCAGAGCATGCAAGCATGAGGCCCTAGGTTCAAACCCCAGTACCCCCCAAAAAAAAGAGAGAGAGAGAGACACCTTTTATTGGGCCTAATGTTGCAACAACAGGGGGCAACACAGGTAGATGTCTCCTAGCCACCTCACTTAATGGGCCTACCAGTCTTCTCATCTAGCCAGAGAAGGGTGTTTGCACCAACCATAGCAAACCCCTTGTGCAAATGAAGGTTGTGTTTGCAACAATCATGGTATAGTCCTTTCTACACCAATAACAATAGTCCTTCTGCAGGGCCACCAAGGGAGTATTCCCCATCTGGCTTGAGTTGGTCATGGAATCATCTAGCATTCAGCAAGACTTATGATAGCAGGAAAGTCCAGTACAATACTGCAAACCATTTCAAACAGTCATAGCTGGAGCTGTACCTTCAGGAGCTGGAGTTGGTCTGTAATTTCAATTGCATGTGGCTATCTAAAGGCATCTATGGAGTATTCAAAACCACTAGTGCTGAGATAGAAGTGGTTTGGCTGGCTGTTTTTCTAAGAGTCTTTTACTTACAAAGGCAGCCAGGGTAGGAAGGAAGAGTCCAAACTCTGCCAATTAGGAAGTCAAATAATCCCATGCCCTAATATCTATGGCTATTTAGAGGAAATTAAACATGAAAAGGACCACTCACAATAAGAACTACAAAAATCTTTATCATTGATACTAACAGTGGTTTTAACAGTGAATTAACAATGCTTAACACATGCTCAGTGACCCAAGGAGAGGTAGGTCCCTCTCATCTGTCTCAACTTTAGCAGTAAACAGTAAGCAATATGATATAATTTGCTTCTGAATCCTCTTGTGGATGACAATATACTAATTATTATTTGTCAAACTAAATTATAAACTTCTTGGATTTAATAGCCAACTGGAAGGGTTGTGTAAATCACCTTTATATCCCCCAACCTAGAAGAGTATTTAGCACCCAGAAGGAATCCACTAAATGTTATTTAAATAAATTATGGACTTCATACTGACTGAATATCAGCTATATAGGTGAACCTAAAATGAAATCCAACCATAGAAACTAAATAAAGGGAAGTCTGTACTGATAACTGTGTCTCCATTCCTTTTGCTAACAGTTGTTTGTTTAAACATCACCTGTTCCCTTATGCTGCAGGAACTCAGAAAACAGAAAGATTGGAACAAGAAAAAAAATCACATCATTTAAATCAAAAGGAATTTATTGAAAAGAAGTAAATACTACCCTGGAAGTAATGGAAACAAGTAGTCCTAAAAGCAAGGCCGTACATTTCCCCCTGGTGTTTATGTAGGCATTGTTCTAAGCATTTTACATATATTACCTCATTTATGCTCAAAAACTCTGTGAAAATGCTGTTATTTTCCATATTTTTGAGAAAGGAACAAAGAGCTAAAGTTACCTGGTGTCTTATCCATAGATACATAACTACTTAGTGGCAGAGGATAATTTGAACCCACAGTACTCTCTTTCCTGAGGCTTACTTTCCTTTGTTCCTCAGAAGACTGGAAAATCCACGCTAGTGTAGAAAGGCTTGGCCTTGCAGCATAGAATAATGGTAAATCTGATTTTACCATCCCTTACTAACATCTGCTCCACTTGAGTAAGATTCCGCTGGCGGCAAGATTTCTACTCACCCTCAGCACAATGCTGCCTCTCAAAATTGCATTGGATCTCTACAGGAGGTAAAGAAGATTAAGCCTCTTTATTCTATTTACTAAACAGACTTTCAATTTTTTGTCAATATAAATCAGAAAAAAAATCACATGGCTTCAATGTCCCTAAAGCCTACAACATATATATGCACACACATATACACACACACTCCAACACATAACTTGGAGATTGATGCCTTTCCTAAGTCTAGTATATTCTTCACAACTTGGGGACTTTGAGGCTTAAGTACTGACACAAGAGTTCTTTGGTTGTTATTCAAAGATTAGGACTTCTTGGAGGCCAGGAAGATAAATAGCAATGTGCTCTTTCAAGTTCCTCATCACAATATTATATAAAATCCTACATAATAGGAACCTCAGTCAATTGGAGCAGGTGTTAGCAGGGGTTGATACAATCACATTCCACCCTTATCTTCATGCTGCAAGCCCAAGCCTTTCTACACTAGAAAGGATTTACCAGTCTCCTGAGGGACCAAAAGAAAAGTAAGCCTCAGAAAAGAGATGCTCACAATGGCAGGAATATCAATGCCCTAAGGTGACTATGGCAATAAACCAAGTTTAGTGCATCTAAAGCATGTGCTCCCCGACATTAGAAAGTAATATCAAATGAAAGATGCTTATTGGATTGGCCTCTAAAACAGACAAACGCCCAATTGCATAGCCGATGAAAAAATTAGCTTTCTACTAAACATTAAATGGATCAATAATCTATTAACTCTAACCTTGTTAGCAATGAGCTTGCAGTGTAATACATGACCTGCCTTTTCAAACAAGCTTCCTTCAATGTCTTTGGCAAAAATATTTTTTTCTTTTTTTCTGTATTCAGCAATGAGATACTTAATACCCCACATTAATTCAAAATGGCTTTGTCCTTGTGTTCAAAGGCTATTCACCTTCAAGGCCTTTTGAGATCATCACACATGTACCATTTTATTCAGTTGATAATTGTGTGAGTTTTATTTTATGAACAGAAACCACAGTAGAGGCTAACACAATATTCAGGAAATCTCATGGTCGGGATGAAATGTTATGAAACCCTTGATGACAAATCATTTTCTCAAAGTCACTGTCTTATCAGCAGAAATGGTCTCATCCACACCTATCTACAGGCAAGAATGAGGGCAGAATCAGGAAATGTCAGCTCAGATATAAAGTTCTGATGGGGAATGGTAGGAGAATGGGACTAGGTTGATGGAAGCAGTGTAGTTTTAAGTTGAAATGTTCAGGCTTATAAAAGTTTAAAGAGAACTTATAAAATATAGCTATCAGGATGGGGATGGGGGTGAGGAACTGAAAGCAACCTTCCTACATCAGGCCCTATATGAATGAGAAGAAAATTATGCAAGCAAGTATAATAAACAGGTGGTCGGGCACCACTAGGGATACTGCATAGGACTCCAGAGACAAACATGAATTTCTCTCTGAAATAAACATAAATTCCTGCAATGACTCAAACCTACCCACTTGAAGGCTTGGGGAGAAGAGATTCCAATGACTCTCATCCTGAGAAGGCAAGAAAGGGAAGAATGAAAGTTCTAAATTATGTATATTCCCATAAAACTAACACTAAATAATGAAAATCAAGTTGCAGGATAGAAGCCAAACAAAGTCAGGAATAGCAATAAGTTTAGGCCAGAGATATAGAAGTACTTCCTAGATGATGTTGTTGTTGTTGTTGTTGTTGTTGTTGTGTTGTTAGGTGCCATGGAATCAGGTCCGATACATAGTGACCCTCTTAAGGTTTTCGAAGGATGATATTTTCAGAATTGTTTTGGGAGTGGACTGCCATACCCTTCCCCCATTTTTGTGGTTCTGGGGATCAAATCCAGGTCCTCAGAAAGTGCAGAGCAGCACTCTACCAACTGAGCTAAACTCCAGCCCCTCCTAGAATTTAGAGGGAATAAATATCAAAATGACTATCCAAGCATGTTTCATAAACCCTGAGAGCTAGACAAGCAAATGCTACAGGAAAGAAAGTGTCACTCATCCCATGATGTCAAACAAGCGTTTGTGGGGCCTTTTGGAAAGTAAAGGAGAAAATAAGGACCCGATCATCACTGGGAATTGAAAGACACTGGGTGGTCAGAAAGCCCTGGGCATGTGTTCAGCATACATCCTGAATTAACTGATTTCTCAAGCAGTCTGTCAAATACTAGATCCAGAAATGAAATATTGCCATGTCTATATTCAAGAGCCTGCAAAAGTTAAAATAGGAACAGTTCAGTTTCAAGATAGATGTGGTCAGCTGTGGCAAAGAAATGACAAACTGTCCCAAATGGTTTATACAGGCAAAGTCAAGGCAAAAGCAGAACCCAACAACGAAAAGAACTCCTCTGTATAATATCTTGAGAGGAGGAGTGATTGGAACATAGATGGACAGTAGACTTTTCCACTATAAAACTCATTAGAAAGTTTGGTCTTCTGAAAATATTTTTTGAGACATGTATCTGGAGATTGAATTCAGTCTGTTCAAGTGCTACGTTCTTACCTTGTTCTTTCTGCTTATTCAAATTTGTATACCAATTTCTTGTTAGAAATCAGGAAAAATTTGAGTTATTATAAATGTTATATAGGTTTATTTTAGGTACAGCATAATATATGATGGAGAGAAACAAAAACAAAGAAAATAAGTTTTGGAATGAGACAGATCATGTAATTGATTTTTTTACTTATTCAGGTGGTAGTCTTGAACAAGAACATCTGTGAAATCTTCAGTTTCTTCCTATGTTGTTGTTGTTGTTGTTGTTAGGTGCCGTCAAGTCGGTATCCAACTCATAGCAAACCTCATCGGGTTTTCAATGGCTGAGTGCTTCGGGATTGCCTTGGGAGTGGATTGCCAGGCCCTTCTCCCATTTTTGCGGTGCTGAGAATTGAACTTGGGGCCTCAGAGACTGCAGCGCAGCACTCCACCCACTGAGCTAAATCCCAGCCCTCTTCCTATGTTAAATGGAGTTAATTTGATTTACTATGATGTCAAGAGGGCTGGGATTTAGCTCAGTTGTTAAGAGTGCTGATCTGCAATCTCTGAGCTCCTGGGTTCAATTCCCAGCACTGCAAAAATGGGAAAAGGATGGGGCAATCCACTCCAAAGGCAATCACTAAAACAATCAGACATTAAAAACCCTATGAGGGTCACTGAGTTGGACAGGACTCAACGGTACCTAACAACAACAACAACAACATGATGTCAAGAGGATTAAGTATTATGTATAGAAAATATTGGCTTATTTTCTAGGACAGAATATGCACTTAAAATATTAGTGATATTGGCCACATATCACTAAGAAATGGCCACATTCTATTTCATTTGGTTGATTATTTTCTTTGCTGAACAGATTGGAGTTGATATAATCCCATTTATATTTGCTTTTGCTTGATGTGCTTTTGGTGTTACAACCAAAATATCACTGCCAAGGTCAATATCAAGGGGGTTTTTCCCTGATCTCATCCAGAAGTTTTATAGCTTCAGGTCTTGTATTTAAGTCTTTAATCTATTTCAAGTCAATTTTTAAGATAAATGTCCAATTTTAACATTTTATTTGTGGATATGCAGTTTGCCCAACATCATTTTTAGAGATTCTTCTTCTACCACTATGTATTCTTGGCATACCTATTAAATATTAGTTGATTTTACAAGCATATGGGTGGGTTTATATCTGAAGAAACAATCAACAAAAGGAAAGGGAAACCTATGGGATGGAAGAAACTATTTGCAAACCTTATATCTAATAAGGGATAGGGTTTAGCTCAGTGGGAAGAGTGTTGTTCTGCATGTTCCAAGGTCCTAGGTTCAATCCCCAGCACCACAAGAATGGGAGAAGGACCCGGCAGCCCACTCCCAAAACAATCCTGTAAAAGAAGAGACTCAGCTATTGAAAACTCTATGAATAAGTACATAGAATCGCCATGAGTCAGACCTGACTTGACAGCGCCTAACAACAACAACATATCTAATAAGGGTTAATACCCCAAATATATAAGAAATTCCAACATTTTAATAGCAAAAAAATATTAATAATAAAAAATTGGCACTGGGCCAGAATAGGTATTTTTCCAAAGGAGACATACAAGTTACCAACAAGTATATGAAAATGTGTTCAATATCACTAATCATCATGGAAATGCAAACTAAAATCACAATGAGATGCCACCTCATGCGTACAAGAATGACTTTTATCTAAAGATAAGAAACAACTATTGGCAAGGATGTGGTGAGAAGGGAAAACTTATACACTGTTGGTAGAAGTATAGATTGGTACAACCATTAAGGAAAATAGTATGAAGTTTCCTTTAAAAAGTTAGAAATAGAACTATCTGCCATATGACCCAGCAATCCCACTTCTAGGTAATTTTCCAAATGAAGTGAGATCAGTATGTCAAAGTGATATCTCCACACTCAAGTTCATTGCAGCATCATTCACAATAGCTAAGAGATAGAAACAATGTGAGTGCCCATTGACAGATAAAGAACATGTGGTAAGTATATACAGATACACACATGCACACACAATAGAATACTATTTGGCTATTAAAAATAAGGAAATTCTGCCATTTTACACAACACAAATGAACCTGGAGGAAATATGCTAACTGAAATATGCCAGGCACAGAAAGACAAGTACTATATGATCTCAATTATGTGGAATCTTGAAAAGTCAAATTCATAGAAGTAAAAAGTAAAACACTGGCTACCAGGGCTAGGATGAGTTTAGAGGCAGCAGGAAATGGGGAAATATTAGACAAAAGACACAAACATTCAGTTATAAGATGAATAAGTTCCAGGGAATGAATGTACAGCATAGTTAATACTGATTGTTTTCTTGAAATATGTAGTGATAGGTGGATTAATTAATTAATTTGATTGTGGTAACCATTACACAATGTATATGTATAATGCATCTTAATTATATGTTTTGTTTCTCAACTACACTTCAATAAAAGTGGGGAGGATAAATTTACCCCAAAAATATTAGAACAAATTTCTCAATGTAAGAAATGTTCTATTCAATTGAATGGAAGTTTGTTTGCTAGGTGCTGTCTAGTCAAGTCCAGCTCATAGTGACCCTATGTACCACAGATGAACCACTTTCTGACACTGTGCCATGCCTGGCATCATTGTCAGTACTTCTGTGCTATTCATAGGGATTTCAATGGCTGATTGTTTCTGGAGTGGGATGCCAGGTCCTTCTCCCTAGCCTATAGCACCTGGTATTCCCAGGTGGTCACCCATGGAAGGACTAACCAGGCCCAATCCTGCTTAGATTCTGGGACCAGACAGGATCAGACACCAGGGTGGTATGGCTGTAGATGAATGGAAGTTTGTTGTTGTTGTTAGGTGTCATCAAGTCGGGTGTGACTCATAGCAATCCTAATAGGGTTTTCAATGGATGATAATTTCAGAATTGCTTTGGGAATGGGTTGTCACATCCTTCTCCCATTTTTGCAGTGCTTGGAATCAAACCTAGGGCCTCAAAGACCTCAGAGCGGTTCTCTAACAACTGAGCTAAACCCCAGCCCCAGTGGAAGTTTAGATATGTCTAATATGTTTCAGATTATGGTAATTTTAAAATTCTCTCTATGTAAGGAAATACAATAAACTAAACAGAAAGTATCATATTCTAATTTTTTGGGGGGGTGTCTTGGGGGCTGAACCCAGGGCCTTGCAATTGCATGCTTTGCAAGTGCTGGACCCCTGAGCTGCATCCCAGCCTTTTGTTTGTTTGTTTGTTTGTTTTTTACTTTTTGAGACAGGGTCTTGCTAAGTTACACAGATTGCCTCTGGTCTCGAACTTGCGATCCTCCTGCCTCCACCTCCCAAGCTGCTGAGATTACAGGAGTGTGCCACCACGCCCAGCTATATTCTAATTTTTATATCAAGTGGTAATAATTATAATAATTTTTCTAGGAATTATGTCCAAGTGAAATCTGATTCATGACTATTAAGCGCATCTCCAAAGTCCCAGTCTCCCATGATGCAGCATGACCACAACTTTGTCACATGGAAGTCATGGAGTTCCTATGCCAGAAAAATCGTGCTCATGTCTCATGGCACCTACAGTTGACACCCTTGATTTTACCAAATGAATTATGAAATGAGAGACCCCTTTTCATTATCTGCTATAATCTAATGTTGATTTACATTCTAAAGTTTCTATATGATATTGGTAACAATAACAGACCAATTTTGGAAGCCTCCTAGATAAGAGCAAAGAATAATAATCATTTAAAGTAAAATCTTCCCAGAATAACTGGCACCAAAATGATGGAGCACCTGAAGATAAATGACATCAACAAACTCACTTTTATTAAGAATGAGAGGTAAGAGATGTCCTAAAGGGAATCGTGATTACTAATTACCAGCTATGGTAGTGACCCGTAGTGACCCACAGTGACCCGTAGCACAAGGCCAAAGCTCCATCTCTCTGGCTTACCTGAATCACAACACGAATTGATCCCTCAGCTCATCCCTCTTGGGATGGAGCTCATCCTAATAGACTCAGTAGGATCAAGCTACCTGAGGACATTGGGGGAAATATTGACACACTTAGGACACCTGGCTCATTCATAGAAATTGAGGAATTTTACACAAATCCAAACCATAAGGCCACAGATGGACTATTAGAAAGTGAGATGTTGGTTCAAAATCAGTTGAAGTTGGAAAAATGAAGCAAAATCAAAACTCAAAACCCATAATCCTGGGGCATCTTCTGGCCATCCACATCATCATTGATAGGAACATGGCAGAAGCTGGAGATTAAGTATAAAGATTTTGGATTGTGTCTTTGACTGTACTGATTACTTGCTATCTGTCCATGGGAAATTATTTTACCTCTCTAGGTTTTAGTTTCTCTATGCATAAGTAGGAATTTCTAAACTTGTACAGAGAATTAAATGTGACGATTGATTTGAGACCTTTAGCACAGTGCCTATAATATTTTGGTATTTAGTAAGTGATAATTATCATTAATTTGATTATTTTTCATAATGATAGTCATCTAAATAAAATGAATCCACCAATTTTTTTCTCCTTCTTCTTTTGAAATCCTTCCTCCAAAATCTTATGACCAAATATAGATAAGCTATGAATTTGGGAGCCTGCAACCGTAGCCCTGTGGCATCTGATCCCGACAGATCTCAGAAGCTAAGCAGGGTCGGGCCTGCTTAGTACCTGGATGGGAGACCGCCTGGGAACACCAGAAGCTGTAAGCTTGGGAGAAGGATCTGGCAACCCCCTCCCAAAAATCAATCTGCCATTGAAAACCCTATGAACAGCAGAGAAGCACTGACAATAGTGTTTCCCCTGTTGTACAGAGGGTCGCTATGAGTCAGATACCAACTCGACGGCACCTAACAACAACAACAACAACAACAAATGAATTTGGGAAATCATAAAGATAACTTAAAAAGCAAAGCAAAGCCAAACAGTAAAAGCTTTTGATTTCCCTTATTTAAAAGTATAATCTGACACTCAGAGGACATTTATTATAAGACTAATTTTACCAGTTACTGTCCAGTTGACCTTGGGAACAATCACTTACCTCCCTTAAGTTCAGTTTCTCAACCATAAAGTGGAGGGAAATAGTACATCCTTTGTGTCCCTTACTGAAGATGTGAGTATTAAAATCTAAAATCTAAAACTTAAATCTTTGTTCATATTTCAAACCACTGATCCACCATTGCAATTTGTGACATTTTTCCCAAGTAAATAATTCAAAAAGAGAAATAAACTTCTTCGTATAAATGGCAGAAATCACTGAAATGGCTTTTATTTTACTTGATCTATGCATATACAATTAAATGATAATCACCATTAAATGTTAGATAGTGAATACGTTTCTTTGTGAGAAAGTGTTTATAACAAAATAACAAATGGAATCCAGGCACAGTGGTGCATACCTGTAATCCCAGTGATTCAGGAGGCGGAGGCAGGAGGCCAGAGGCAACCTGCATAACTTAGCAAGACCTTGTCTCAACATAAAAAATAAAACAGAAGCTTGAAATACAGCTCACTGGTACAGCACTTGCCAAATATGCACAAGACTCTGGGTTCAGCACCAACTAGTACTGCAAAAAAACTACTACTAATAATAATAGCAATAGTAATAAGTGGATGGAAGAAGGACCTGGCAATCCACTCCCAAGGCAATCCCAAAATAGTCAGCCACTGAAAACCCTATGAGGGTCGCTATGAGTCAGATACCAACTCAACGGCACCTAACAACAACAGTAATAAGTGGATAAAATATCGTTCTCTATTATATTACAAGTATAATAATGTAGCCTGCAGCTCTCACTATGGCATCCAATCCTGTCCAAACTCGGAAGCTAAGCAGGGTCAGGCCTGTTTAGTCCTTGAATGGGAGACCACCTGGGAACACCAGGTGCTGTAGGCTTGGGAGAAGGACCTGGCAACCCACTCCCAAAAAAACAATCAGCCACTGAAGACCCTATAAATAGCAGAGAGGCTATTGTGTTGTATATAGGGTCACTATGTACAACCCTATGAATACCCTATGAATAGCAGAGAAGCTATTCTGTTGTATGTAGGGTCACCATGAGTCAGACACCAACTCGTTGGCACCTAAAAACAATAATACTTTTAAAAAGTGTAATATATTTGAACAAAAATGGTAAGGAATGCAAAAAATTAATCCAGTTGTGTCCATGTCATGATTATTTGCTATAAAAATCAAAATAGATAAAACTAAATGTTCAAAATATAATTTGAAAATGGTAAATTGTTATGTGCTGGAATGGTATTAATGGAAATGAACTACACTGATTTTCAGTAAATAGGAAGACATCATCATGCAGTCATGCCTTTCATGGTGACTCTGTGTTCATATCCAACCAAGTTATTCTATCATTTACTCAACAATGATGTTTCTGAGCCTTGTAGGCAAGAAAGAGAAAAAACTTCCTGAAGCTAGAAATGCTTTAAAATTTGAACTATTAAACAGGCTTACTCAGCCAGGAACAAATGCTTGTCAAAACCTCAGCTCATTTAGCTCATGGGGGGATCATGGCTAGTCTAGTGAGAAGCAATCACTGTACATCAGACACTGCTGGCCAAGAGAGACCTTTCTTCTAAATGGAGTTTGTCATGGAGTTGAAATGACTAAGTCTATTTTTGATTTATTGCCTGCCAAGACTTTGCAGTCATTGTTTTCCTTGACCTCTGATTTGGACTGTTCAATGATTCGGGCTTCTTTGCTTGCCTGAGCACTGGACCGCTTTTGCTTTGACTTCTTACAACAATATTTTCCCATAACTCCCTGGATCCCTGAACTCCATGCACACCTAAGTCACACGAGTCAAAACCATTTGGGAGCCTTCTAGCTAATGATGATTTGGAATAGGAACCCAACCTTGATTCTCTTTTTGTTTGACACCCCATTACCTCTGCAGAGGAAATCTCAAAACCACAAAGGTCTGAATCACAGAGTGTACAATAACATGAGAAAGAATAAAAAACAAAGGTCTGAATCATAAAATATGCACTAAAATGAGAAAGAACAGCTCTAATGCCTGGAAGAGACATCAGTGAGCTCCTACAGCCAGCCAAAGTCTTTAACTAAGAGTTTACAAATTTGTGTGTGTATAGAATGTGTAAGCAGCACCAAGAAAGGGAGTAAAGTCCCTGTCACCTGGTATTAAGACCTGGAATAATTCCTGTCTGATTGCATTGCCTTTTAAAATACCACATTTTTCTGTCTGTATAGCAAGTGATCAAAATAATACGTATCTCACAGTTTATGTGGGTCAGGAGTCTGGACTTGGCTTTTCTATGCCCTTTGCCCATTGTCTCAAAAGGTTGCCATAGTGATATCTCTATGAATTCACATGTAAAGGGCTGACCAGAAAAATATCTACTCACTCAGATGGCCAGCACAATTCAGTTCTTTGCAACTCTCTAACTAAGAACTCCAACTTTTTGCTGCTATTGACTAATGCTCCCCCAGATCCCAGAGTCTACACATATTCCTGTGACACATGGCTTCTCAATAGGATCACTTACTTCCTTAAGCTCTCAGGAAGCCCAAATCCTTCTTCGAAGAGCTTTTACCTAATTAAGTCAGACTCACGAGGATAAATCTTTGTTTAAATAAAACCAACTGATTTGAATTTTAATTACATCCAAAAATATCTTTTTGCCCTTGTCATAGTCTATTGGCTGGAAGCAAGTCACAAATTCCCACTCACATCTAGAGTGAATTATGTAGGGCATGAATACCAGGGGTTCAGAATTACAGAGGCCACCACAGGACCTATCTGTCACAAACACTTTGTGTGCTATTTCTTTTAAAAATGACTACACAAACATGTCCAGTCTGACTACACAAACATGGCCAGTCTGTTTGGACTTCTGCCTGCCCCCCATGCCAGTACGGATAACAGAAGGGAACACATAGCATGATGCAGCATGCACAGTGGAGTCTCAGCTCCTGTCCATGACTTTTTTCTTGTCATCTCTATAATCCACCACAATTGGTTCTACTGGTCTCCCATTTACATGTTCAGTTCTGCCCCAATTTTATAAGAATCACCTAGGCTGAGAGCAGAAAAACCTCATGTATTTTCATTCTTTGCCTTTATTCTCTTCCCCTAAACTGGTATCTTTTAACTAAAACCAGGCCATTCTTATTGGAGTCTCCAAAAAGCCAGATCAGTGCTAACCATCAGACTCCTTCTGGGCCCATCCATGGGTGCTATGATATTGTTAAATGACTTCTGGTTCCCCCTGTGTTTCAGGATTGTTCTCTGGGCTCAGGCACCAATCTCCTGAGTAATACTTTCCACAACACATTCCCCAAGTATCTGCAGTTTATGCAATATGATACCTGCATTTAGTTTTTTTTTTCAGAAATGAGACCCAGGCACTGTCTTCCAAATTTATGCAATTTCCTTCTAATAGTCGTATACAGCATGGAATGATCCAGAACAAATGTTATCAGTTCTCCAAACAGAATTTCTAAATTGATAAGTCTGACAGCCTGATTAAGAATGTATTTGCAGCCTAGAAACAGATAAGCAAATGCTCTTAAGATCTTATTTGAATCCAGGCATCTTGGCACACTCTGGTAACCCCAGCAACCCCACAGGTTGAGGCAGGAGGATCACAAGTTGGAGGCCAGAGGCAGTCTGCATAATTTAGCAAGACCCTCTCTCAAGATAAAAACAAATGAAAAAGGAGCTGAGGGTGCAGCTCAGAGGTAGAGTGCCTGAGGACCTGAGTTAAGCCTCACAGAAGGGAAAAATAATCTTATTGAAATCTATGGTGAGGTTATCAAGATGTAATGTTGGTGTTTTAAATACATTTGACAGAACTGAACTGACTTTTAATTTCAATTCTGTTAAGAAATCAATCAAGAAATAGTTGTCATGAACTTATTTGTCTAATACTCAGCACTGTACTTAAAACTGTAGAGGGCTGAAAAGAAAACCACAGTCTTACTTCAAAGAGTTCACAACCCTGGTGTGCACACACACACACACACACACATACACACACACTTCACAAAGTAATAGTACACTCTAAAAGATGAAAAATAAATAATAATATTTCCCACCTATTGAAACACTACAGAGGTTTCAAAAGTGACCTTGCAGACTCACAAGGCTGAACGTTCTGGTGTTTTCCACTTAATAGATCAAGGTTCAGACATCTCATCTAGTCACAGCAAAATGGCAAAATCAAATCTATGTTCTTTCCAAAAGACAAAGCAGAATCCTATCTTTCTCTTTAGATTATTGTTCAGTTGAGGTCTGGCCTGTTATGTTTTATAGTTGGGTGGGTGGGGAACTGAACAAAACAATAGCCATCTTGTGGCCCAAATGCCAGACACCTTAAAAGAGGTCAGTAGATAAAAGTTTCTAGCAGGTAAAGTGGGATTGCATAATTTTCCTCTCCACTGATGTTTTTCAGCCACAAAGACTTTAATGTCTGTCACAAAGTCATAACTTGACTTCAAGTCTATAAAGAAAATGCAAATGGTTACTAGTGCATACATAGTACTGATTGTAGCTTACATTGTGTCTGCACACAAATTTAAGCATTATATGAATTTAGGAGTAAGTGGGATAGGCTTCTATTGTTAATGTTGTTGTTGTTTTCAACTGATAACATCAAGAACCAAACTTTCTGCAGGTCGCTCAGTTAATTGGTAGCTAAGCTCTGTCTTCATGTCATTACTTGACCCTGACAAACTGACTTCAAAGATATCACATGAGACAGAGGACCATGAAGCTGATTTTGCTGACATTGCAAATTAAACTGTGGAACCAGTAATTCAGAGAGCTGTTAATTGAACAAGGCAAACGGTATGGAAGTATTAATAGTTAGTGCTTTCCAATAAGTACTGTAAAAGCACCTGTGATAGAGGCAATCCAAGTTATACTGGAATTATGAGATATACTCATAATTACACTCCTTTAATAAATTATTCAGAGTAGGAAATGCATACCTATCAGCTTTTCATGAAATAAGATAAACACATTTCTTCCCATGCTACTTACCAAACACATTAGTATGGATTTTTTCCAAAATGTAATTCGCTGATATGCTTCAGATCATGACAAGGTGAATGCATCAAGAAAGTTCATTCAAGAGCAGGGAAATCCTCAAATTAGCTTGTGGCTTCCAGCAAATCTACTCTAATTGGTCCATCCTTCCAGCATGTTGTTTCAAAATAAGCAATTTCAGGAAAGTGGTCACAATGATGCCTTCACAACAGAGTATAGAGTTAGAATAAGCACCTGCCGTGCTATCAATGAACAGATGTTTGCAGGTAAGCTGACATCCATGGTTTGAATTCCCATACAGAAAAGATCTTCTGAAAGAGATGTAAGTCCATTGCCTCTCATCACCTCTGTGGAACCCCTGCATACTGCGGGATAAACTCTATTCCCTGAGAGGTAACAGGGAAGAGTCAATACATTTGCCTTCCTGTCCTATAATCCGTATTTTTATCTTATTAGAAAACTTCTGAAAATTGGCATTCTGGGCAAGAATGTGCAAGAAAGATTTTGAATGAGGACATATATAGTAGAGAGTGGAGAAAAGTATAAGAAAGATTCCTAAATGATCACAAAGTCTCTTTTTTTTTTTCATTTAGAATGAAGAAATGAAAAGAAAAAAGAAAACACATTTAAATAAACCAAACATAATGAGGGAAAAAAGTATACAAATGTCTGTTTTATTATTGAGAATAGGGTCTATGGATTACAATTTCTTCTTGAACACTCTCTACCTACTACCAAAGCCACTTTCATATTTTGAGGTATTTGCTGTAGCAATGCCCCAATGCCACTAACAATTTGGTCTCGGTTCAGCTGCTATGACAAAATGCCATAAACAGGCTGGCTTAACCACAAACATTCATTTCTTACAGTTCTGGGAGATGAGAAGTCCAAGATCAAGGCACCAGCAGATTCAGGGTTCTGGGTCTAGTCAAGGCCTGCTTCCCTGATCACATAAGCAGTCATCTTGCTGTGTCTTCATATGGTAAAGGGAGGAAGAAAGATGTCTTGGGACTCAGACAGACACTAACCCCATTCATGAGGATTCCACCCTCAATGTATCATCTAATTCTTGCTACCTCCCTCAAGCCTCCACCTCCTAATACCACAACTTAGAAGGTAAGGTTTCAACATATTGGTTTAGCATTCAGTCCACAACAGTCTTCTTTAACCAGCAAAATTCCCACAATCTTTCCCTTTTATGACTCTGATATTTTAGAAATGAATACATTCCTCAAATTGTGCTTTTTGGATATTTTATCATGATTAAAGTTATTCATTCTTAGTTAAGAATATTGTATTGGTGATGTTGTAGCCTCCTTAGGGTACCTCATGATATTCCTCCACTCCCCATCACTGATAGTATGATAATTTGCATTATGTACACAAGGGGCTGCCAAATTTCTCTGCTGCTTAATTATTGTTGTATTTCCCCTATGCAACCAATAAACTGCCTCTGGGATGGCACTTTAAGACCATGCAAATATCTTGCCCATCATCAAAATTTCCCCCTAGATTTGGTATCCATTGGTGATTCTCACCTGGTATACTATTTAATTACACTGGTTACAGAATGATGATTCCCAAACTCTAGTCTTCCCTCCACAATTATTGGCCAGTTCTCAAAATGCTACTGTGAGCAATTTTTTTAAATAAATTTTTTAAGTCAATCTATTACCAGTATGGGATTCGGTTTGTTTGGTTTTGTTTCACAATGCTGTGGATTGAACCCAAAGGACCCTAGCACATGCTAGTCAAGGGTTTCTCTCCCTCAATCAGTACTCCAGTATGGAATTCTTATTTTCTTTTATTTTGTCTATTTTCTCTTTTTAAAAATCCCATTGATTTTAGCTCTTATCATTATTAATTTCTCTCTGGTACTATGTCAAGGTTTATTTGGTCTTTATTTCTTAGCTTCTTATGATTCAATCTTAGATAAGTGCTCATAGACATTTGTTCTTTTGCAACATAAACATCTAAAAATAAAGCCACCCCATCACTACTTTAGCTATGTCCTCCAAAATTTTATGTTTCTCTTTTTCATTTCTATTCAAAGTATTTCCCCTAGTAATTAACTCTTAGAATCATTATTTAGAAATGTGTAGTTCAGTTACACATTCCACTATATCCAATATATTTTTCAATTATTGATTTCTAATTTACTTTTTCTGTGGTCATAGAACATACTCTGCATGACTTCAATCTTCATCATTTGCTGAAAATTATTTGTGGTCCAACATGCAGTCCATTCTAAGGGTTCCACATGTATTTAAAAGTGCTGCTTTCTACCTTTATTGAGTGCTATACTCTGTATCTCTCAATTGGTCCATGTTGTTTGATGATGTTGTTATTGTTAGGTGCTATTGAGTTAGTGTCCAACTCATAGCATCCCTATATGCAACAGGTGAAACACTATGTCAGTGCTTTTCTGTTATTCATAGGGTTTTCAATGGTTGATTGTTTTTTGGAAATGTGTTGCTGGGTCCTTCTGCCAAGCCTACAGCACCTGGTGTTCCCAGGCAGTCTCCTGTCCAAGTACTAAACAGGTCCAACTCTGCTTAGCTTCCAAGATCTAATGGGATCAGATGTCACAGTGGTACGGCTGCAGGCAAGTTGTTTTATAATGTTATATTATTATGATCTCTCCATGGAAAATTATCCAATCCCAAAACTTACTCTGTACTATCCCTAACATTTCTTCTTCTTAGGCAACTTCTCAAGTGCTTGTTATTGCTATTGTTGTTGTTAGGTGCAGTCAAGCTGGACTCAAATTAGGTTAATTGAAGTTATAAATCTAGATATGGTAGGACTTATTTTCATACAATCAGATTGCTTCAAACTGAGTGTTACTAGAAACCAAGACCTCAAGAGTAGTCTACCCAAAAAGGAGACCCACAAATAAATAAGAGATAGCCAGTGTAACTGATGTGGAAGACACAAACTAGCAACACAGAACATGAAAAAGCACAAGGACAGGTCGTCCTTAAATGATCTTAACTCCACAGTAATGGAAGACAAAGAAGCTGAAATCCTTAATTCCCTCGACAGAGAATTCAAAAGTCTACTTATAAAACTGATGTGTGACCTCAAAGAAAATATAACTAAATAAATGAACACAATCCAGACACTTGACAAAAAAGTATCAAACTGAGAAGAAAAATTCGCAAAGAAGTTGAGATCTTGAATAAAAATCAAACAGAAATTCTGGAAATGAAAAACACAATAAATCAAATAAAGTTCTCAATAGAGAATACCACCAGAAGACTGGGCCAGGCAGAAGAAAGACTTTCAGGGACAGAAGACAAGGTTGAAGTATGAAGTAAATCAGACACAAAGTCCAAGAAATATGGGACAATATAAAAAGATGTAGCCTAATAATTTATGGCATAGAAGAAGGGATTGAAGCTAAAATAAAAGATGTAGGAAATCTACTCAAAAAAATATTAACAGAAAACTTTTTAAATCTAGGGGAAGAAATATACACCCAAGTAACAGTGGTATCAAGAATCCTAAATAGATATGATCAGAAAACACCCTCTCCATGTCACATTATAGCTGGCATACTATATCTTCAAAGCAAAGAAATAATTCTAAAGGCTGCAAAAGAAAAATGGGAACTCATCTACAAAAGCAAACCCACCAAACATCAAATGTCTAGATTGTAACCCTAAAAGCAAGGAAAGTTTGGACTGATATAGTTCAAGTCCCAAAAGGAAATAGCTGCCAACCAAGAACACTATATTTGCCAAGGAAGAATATTATATCTAGCAGACATCCTTTAAAATGGATGGAGAATTAAATGCTTTCTAAGATAAACACAAACTTAAGCAATACATGACCCCCAAAACAGCATTATAAAAGATTCATAAGGAAATAATACATGCAGAAGAAAAAAGAAAACAAAATGTGAGACCAAAAGAATAAACAAAATCTATGAAAGAAATGTCACATTGAAGACAAAAGTGCGTCTGACTCATGCCATGGTATTTTCAGTGGCATCATATGGTTGTGAAAGCTGGACATTGAACAGGAGAGACAGAAAAAGAATTTATGCTTTTGAATTGTGGTGCTGGAGACGTCTATTGAATATACCATGGATTGCCAAAAGAAGCAACAAATCTGTCCTAGAAGAAGTACAACCAGAGTGCTCCTTGGAAGCAAGAATGGCCAAACTGAGTCTTACATATTTCGGACATGTAGTCAGGAGAAAACAATCCCTGGAGACGGACATCCTGTTTGGAAGAGTGGCAGGTCAGTGCAAAAAAGGAAAACCCTCCACCAGATGGATTGACACAGTGTCTGCAACAATGGGCTTAAACATAAATAAGATCGTTTGCCTGGCACAGAATCGAGAAGTGTATTGATCTGCTGTACATAGGGTCACTATGAGTCGGACTCGACCTGACGGCACCTAACAACAATAACAACATGAAAGAAATATTTGCTCAACATATAAATAGAAGAGATATGGTGAAAGTATACAGCTCTGATGCACACTTTTCTCAACTTTAAACAAGGCAGTGTTTCCTTGTTCTATTTAAACAACTGTCTCCTGGTTCACGTACAGATTCCTCATGAGTACAATTAGGTGTTCCTGTATTGCCATTTTCTGAAGTGTTATCCATAATTTGTTATGATTCACACAGTCAAGTGCCTTGGCACAGTCAATAAAACATAGACAGACATCTTTCTGATATTCTCTGCTTTGGGCTAATATCCACCTGAACTCAGCAATGATGTCCCTCGTTCCCTACCCACTTTGGAATCCCACTTGATTTTCTGGTAATTCCCTGTCTATATACTGCTGCAGTTGTTTTGAATGATCTTTAGTAAAATTTTGCTTGTGTGTGATATTAATGATATTGTCTAATAGTTTCCACATTCAGTTGGATCCCCTTTTTGGGAAATAGGCCCAAATATGGATCTTTTCCAGTCAGTCGGACAGGTAGCTGTTTTCCAAATCTGTTGGCATAAACATGTTAACACCTCCGGTGCTGCACCTGTTTGTTGAAACATCTCTATTGGTATCCCATCAATTCCTGGAGCCTTGTGTTTCACCAGTTCTTTCAAGGCAGCTTCCAATTCATCCTTCAATACCACTGGTTCCTCTTCATATGCAACTTCTTGAAATGGTTGGTCATCTACCAATTCTTTTTTGTATAACAACTCTGTGTATTCCTTCCATCTTCTTTTGATGTTTCCTGAATTGTTTAATATTTTCCCTGTAGAATCTTTCACTATTGCTACTAAAGGCTTGAATTTTTTCTTTACTTCCTTAAGCTTGAGAAACACAGAACGTCTTCTTCCCTTTGGTTTTCTGCCTCCAGCTCTTTGCACATGTCATGATAATATTTGTTTTTGTCTTCTCGAGCTGCCTTTTGAAATCTTCTGCTTAGATTCTGAACTTCATCATGTCTTCCTTTTACTTTAGCTGTTCAATGTTCAAGGGAAAGTTCCAGCATCTCTTTTGACATGTAATTTAGTCTTTTCTTTTTTTCTTGTCTTTTTAATAATCTTTTGCTTTCTTCTTGAATGATATCTTTTATGTCATGCCACAACTCATCTGGTCTCTTATCATTTGTGTCTAATGCAGTAAAGCTATTCTTGAGGTGGTCTCTGAACTCAGGTGGGATATACTCAAGGCCATACCTTGGCTCTTGTACACTTTTTCTAATTTTCTTTAGTTCAGTTTGAACTTGCATATGAGAAGTTGATGGTCTGATCCACAATCAGCACCTGGTCTTCTTCTGACATTTGATATAGAGCTTTTCCATTGTCTCTTTCCAGATATGTAGTCAATTTGATTCCTGTATGTGAAGTTCAGTCTGGTGAAGTCCATGTGTATAGTCACCATTTATGTTGTTGAAAAAAATATATTTTCAATGAAAAGTTCATTGGTCTGACAAAATTCTATCATGCAATCTCTTGCATCATTTCTGTCACCAAGACCTTATTTTCCAACTACTGAGCCTTCTTCTTTATTTCCAACCTTTGCATTCCAGTCACCAGTAATTATCAGTATGTCCTGATTGCATGTTTGATCTATTTCAGATTACAGAAGCTGGTAGAAATATTCCGTTTCTTCATTTGTGGCCTTAGTGGTGGGTGCATAAATCTGAATAATAGTCACATTAACTGGCCTTCCTTGTAAACATATGGATTTTATTCTATAACTGACAACATTGTATTTCAGGACAGATCATGAGACTATCTCTTCAATTTATATGCTGAGCAAATAATCTGAGAAGCCAGACTTTATGAGGAAGAATGCAGCATCAGGATTGAAGGAAGACTCATTAACAACCTGCGTTATACAGATGACACAACTCTCCTTACTAAAAGTGAAGAGGATTTAAAACATTTACTGATGAATAACAAAGATCATAGCCTTCAATATGGGTTGCAACTAAACATCAATGAAACCAAAATCTTTACAACTTGGTCAGTATACCACTTCACAATAAATGGAGAAAAGATTGGGGTTACCCAAGATTTTACTTTACTTGGCTCTATAATCAACACCCATGGAAGCAGCAGCCAGGAAACCAAAAGATACATTGCTCTAGGAAAAGCTGTGGCAAAAAGTTTCTTTAGAGTATTGAAAAGCAAAGATGTCACATTGAAGACGAAGGTGCATGGTATGCCATGGTATTTTCAGTCACATCATATGGTTGTTAAGGCTGGACATTGAACAAGGGAGACAGGAAAAGAATTCATGCTTTTGAATTATGGTGCTGAAGACAACTATTGAATATACCATGGACTGTCAAAGAACCAACAGATTTATCCTAGGAGAAGTGCAACCAGAGTGCTCCTTAGAAGCAAGAATGGCTACACTGCATCTTACATATTTTGGACATGTAGTCAGGAGAGATCAATCCCTGGAGAAACACATCATGTTTGGGAGAGTGGCAGGTCAACAAAAAAAAAGGAAAACCCTCTACCACATGGGTTGACACAGTGTCTGCAACAATGGGCTTAAACATAAATATGATCATGTGCCTGGCACAGAATCAAGAAGTGTTTTGATCTGTTGTACATAGGGTCTCCATTAGTTGGACTCGACTCAATGGCACCTAACAATAACAACAACAATAGAAATACTTGAGCTCATAACAGATAAAAACGAAGGATATTCAACTCAAACCAGAAAAACCCTAATATGAACAGGGGACAAAGTAAAGATTAATCAATACTTAAACCAACTAGAAAAACAACCAACAAAATCATATAAAACAACAACTCATTTAAATAAGAACCCTAAACATCATTGCTCTTAATTCTTTTATTAAGAAGGTTAGATTATCTAACAGGATTAGGAAAGAGACCAAATAAATTTCTGCCTTTAAGAGAGACTCACCTCATTCAAAAGGATAAGTATGACTTAAAATAAGAGGATAGAAAATGAATTACTAAGCAAGAGGAAGCCAAAAATATAAGAAGAAAAAAAGAAAGCAAAGCAAAGCAAAGAAAAGAAAAGAAAAGAAAAGAAAGCAGGGTTTGTTATAGTGATATCTGACAAAGTTGACTTCAGCTGTAAATTAATCAGATGGGACAAAGAAACTAACATATTAATAAAGGGAATAATCAACCAAGAAACATAAGAATTGTAAATATCTATGCACCAAACACTGGCCCACCTAATTTCATAAATTAGATAGATCATCAAAACAAACAAAAAAATCAAGGAAGAAGCCACAAACTTAATGCCATAGATCAATTGGACTTACACCCACACTGAGATTCCATCCCACCCCAGCCAGTATGGCTAACATCAACAAAACAAAGAAAAACAAATGCAGGCAAGGATGTGCAGGAAAAAGAACCTTATTACACTGCTGGTAGGAATATAAATTAGTAGAGGCATTATGGAAATCAGTATGGAGATTCCTCAATAAATTTCCTTCCTCGGTCTACCAAGTTATTTATCACTTAACTTTGTATCAATAAATGCTTATGCATGGTAGTGAATTAAACAGTTGCAACATCCAAGCAGGCAATCTTAACGAGTGAAGAAGGCCAGAATCAAGACAATAAGAAGTACAGAAAATGGAACAGTACCTGCCTCATCTCAGAGGCTCTAGTCAACTATTTCTAAATGATATATAAGCCCAGAGTTACTAGAGCAACAGACTTTTTTTCAAGAGAACATAAGAACCACAAAATTTCCTATAAAACATTCTGATACTTAAATGCTTCTAAGTTAAAATATTTTGAAAGCATTATTCTTGGGGAGGGGTGAGTCTCCCTGGGAAGAGCCAATCACTTCACTTTCAATCTACATCATTTTCATTCCAGGGCAAAATACATTCTATGGAAAAGAAAGGAAGCCAAAGACTTCTTCAAGGTCTTAAACCCAACAGTCATAAACATTTCTAAGAAGGCATTTCTGAGTGTGTATGTGTCTTTATTGTAGGGTATCTGAAGACACTTCTATATGCCAATGATGTCTCTACATATATAGCTTTCCAAATGCCAAATTTGTACATCTCTTAATGTAGTTCAGTCTACATCTGATGTGGAAGTGCTCTGTGTGTATGTCTTCTTTTGTGTATAACATTGTGCCTCTCCTTAAAACTATGGGGAGGAGAATCAGTGTAGAGGGATAAAGGGAGAGAGGATAACCTCAATGTAAACAATGCAACTTCATGAGAACATTGGAAAACTACGGAAATATAACCCAAATGTGCATTTGAGTTTTCTACATATTAGTCATAAAGCTCCATAAATCCTGTAAGTATTTAATAGAAGCATAACCAAAAGTGATGTAATAGTTGCATAATAGAAAAAGCCAGTCTGTATTTCTCTGTACCCCACCATCTTTTATCAATAAAGGGAGAGAAAAAAACCTATATGTATGTCTGTCTGTGCCTGTGTGCATGTATCTTTGTGTTCATGCTCTGAAATTTTAAATGTGTTTCTGTATCTGCATCTATGTTCAATTTTCTGTGTTCTAGCATTGCATCTCTGTGCCTTGATATATGTCTGTGTGTGTGTGTGCACGCGTGTGTGTATGTGTGTGTGCGCGCATGTGTGTATGTGTGTGTCAGAAGCCATAGTCTGTAATCATGTGTAAGGTTATATGTGTGTGTTGTGTGTGTACGTATATCTGTGTTGTTATCAAACCAGTCTTTGAGAAAGCACAGGTTATTAGTTGCCCAACCTGGCTACGGAGATTCTGGGGAATTTTCAGAGAAAAAACAATGTCCAAATTCCATTTGTAGATATTATTATTGTCATTTATTACTTTGTTTTGAAGTCCAGATCTGAAAGCTTTGTAAAGCCCACCAGGCTATTCTACTGTGTAGCTATGGTTGAGAATTATATGAGGAGAGTGGACAACCCTCTGTCACTGTCCCCAGAAAGCTACAAATTGCTTTCATTGCTTATAATCAGTAATTTCAATGTGAGTGTGCAGGGAGTTTGGATGAATTACTTAGTGTGAAAAAGAACACATACACCCTCACACATTTTCTTGCTGAGGAGGGAAGAGGCCCACCTCACTGGACCCCATTAGTCAACTCTCTCCCAATTAACCTTTGAGGATAATAGAGGAAAACTCCTCTCCCAAACTATCCCCTCTTGAATTCCAGTGTACACTAGTTTCTTTTTATAATATATGTGTCTTATTAAAAAGATGGAGTGCTACCTTAATTTCCATATAAACTCATCACATTTACTGCAAGTGTTTGGCAAACTAAAGGAGGATTTATTAGTATAATAAACCAAGTGCTTCATAAAAAATTGAATGAATTTTTAAGCATTCTTTACCAAGGGAAATAGTTAAGAGGAGGGGGTCTAGAGCAGGACAAAATTTCTCACTTGTAAGAATGAAGATCAAAAGATGCAAATAAAAAAGAATCCAAGAAGAAGGAGGGAAAGAAATTAAACCTCAGATACTTAGATCTGGGGAAGCAGAACCACCCTATCCCATAAGATGATATTGTGCAAATTACAAAAGACTCTTCCCCAGTACTCAGCCCCACTTACCTTCAGGGTAAAATGCCCTTTGAGTTAACACCATGAGTAAATGCAGGTGGGCACCCTGTTGAGTACGTGCTACAGAGGGACCAGCTGTTCCTCCACTTACAACTCCTGTCTCTAAAGAACTGCCCAAGAATCTCAGGACCTACCCCATGAAGACTCATTCAGGAGAGCAGACAGATTCACGTTGAGGCAAGAGAAGAGGTAGACTCCCAAGTAGCCTTTGGGAAGCACTTCTGCATCTATCAGTCTATCTGGGCATCAGCAGGTTCTCACTGAATATTTATTCAATGTATGACTGATTACATGAATGAACGAATTGTTTTTTTAGCAATCTGTTAGTGCTGAGTAGGCCATATACAGGGACCTCTCAGGTAATGAAAAGAAAATCACTCTGAATGTTCTCAGGAGTCACCAACCTTCTCTCCAAGGGAACTGTCCTTTGCAGCAAACAACTCATGAAAACAGTTCAAGGTAAGTAGTATGTTGTTGTTTATCCTAGTAAAGGAAATGTGAAGAAAATATACAACACATGATGCTTCCTTCCATTTAAGGATCAATAATGAAGATGTGTTAGATTACTTAGAAAATTTAAGACAGGAAAGATGGGAGCCTCACTGAATTTTAGAGTGGGATTGGTCCTGGAAACTATCTACTCTAGCCCTTTCATTTTATTGTTGAAAAATTGGTACCAAGAGACATGAAAAAATGTTCCCAGTCCCTGAGCTAAGTGGTGATCACAACCAAAAGCCCAGCTTATTTGTTCCTTACCTACTGCTCTTCCCACATTCTCAGGCTGTTTTCTTTCCCCTAGGATGGTGGAGCAGAGCTGCTTGGAGGTGCAAAGACACACAGGTTGACCTCACTATCCAGTGCATAGTCCATTACAGCCTTGTTGTTGCTGTTGTTAGATGCCATGAGTCAATATCATACCCATAGTGACCCAACATACAACAAAGGAAACATTATTATCATGCTTCTCTGCTATTCATATGGTTTTCAATGGCTGATTGTTCTTTGGAAATGGGTTGCTGGGTCCTTCTCCCAAGCCTACAGAACCTTATGTTCCCAGGCAGTCTCCCATCCAAGTACTAACCAGGCCTGACCTTCCTTAGCTTCTGAGATCTGACAGGATGGGGCGCCACAGTGCTATGGCTACAGGCATATTATAGACCTAGGGCTTCTGTTTCCCCAATTCACCCAAGTTTTTAACAGAATAACCAAAATCTCTTTTCCTGTGGGAATTGAGGACTCCTCCCAGGCCCATTATGTAGAAAATGGGAAAAATGGCTACAAGTATTTGCAAACATCGCTGTCGGTTTGAGACTAGTGCATTCTTATTTTTCTATGATGGGCTGACCCCTGCTGCCTATATACTTGATGAAATCAAATCTCTACTTGAGAGTTTAAAAGTAGGGAGGAAATGTGTAGGTGTGAAGCAAATATTTTCTTCTATAAGATGTCCTTCAAAACTTCCTAGGAATAATCCTAAAGTATTTTTTTACCAGCCAAAGTTGTTAAAGCAAACTGTCAAATTGACTCAGCTATCAAGTGGATTCAACTGTCTTTTATCTGCCTCAGAATTTCAGTTATCTCTGACACACCACACCCCACCTTTGCCCCTATACACAAATACTTGTGGCCACCCCTACTCCTGGAAAGCAGTGGGCTTCCATCCACCCATCCACTGGCGAAAAATAACCACCTTTCAAAACCAAAGTTGGCTCTTAAGACCCTTGAATGAAGGAAAGCCCACATTAAAACTTGACAGTACATAAAAGGTGCAGATAAAAAAAGTGACCATTACAGAAATGTTATCCAGATTTAGTTTCCTAGGGTGAGAAAGAAAATATACAAGGGAAGAAAACATTGAGGCAATGCCTAAAAGAGAATTTTTCCTTGGCAATGCTGCCATTCTGAATTTAGCACTGTAGTCACAGCACACTTCAGTATTCCCTTTGTACCAAGAAGAATAAAAATCTCAGCATTAAAAAACATGCATTGCATCCATACCTTATGAGATTCAGCCCATTCCCATCACAACCTCAACAATCAGGTGTCCAATCTATTGAAATAGATCTAGTGGTTTTGGACTTGTCTTGCTAAGAAGCTCATCCCATGTTATATATATTTCTACTACCTTCCTAATAGAAAAACAGTACTTTGATGTTAACTTGTACTTCTCTGATTTCTGGAGAGAATATCATCATTTTCTTATTTTGTTTACTAATTGGAATCCACTGATTTTTCTGTTCACAAGGGAGGAACATGTGTATATGTATACATATGTATACATATGTGCATATATACATATACACACATATACATACATATAAATATATATGTTGTTAAGAGTGAGTCATTCTGACTCATAGTGACCCTATGTACAACAGATGAAACACTACCTGATACTGTGCAATGCCCAGTACCAGTGTCAGTGCTTCTCTGCTATTCATAGGGTTTTCAATGACTGATTATTTCAAGAATGGGTTTCCTGGTACTTTTCTCAAGCCTACACCTGGTATTCCAGGTGGTCTCCCACCTAAGGACTAACCAGGCCCAATCCTGCTTAGCTTCTGAGACCAGATGGGATCAGATGACAGGGTGGTATAGCTGCAGGTGTATATGTTGTTGTTGTTGTTAGATGCCATCGAGTCGTGTCCAACTAATAGCGACCCTCATAGGGTTTTCAATGGCAGATTGTTTTCGGGATTACCTTGGGAGTGGGTTGCCATGTCCTTCTCCCATTTTTGCAGTGCTGGGAATCGAACTCGGAACCTCAGAGACTGCAGAGTGGTGCTCTACCAACTGAGCTAAATCCCAGCCCCATATGTATATAGTACATACAATATATATTCTCACTTCCTTTCTCTTCTCCACTTCCCTCCCTCCTTCAAAATGAAGCTCTTCCAAAGATTTTTACCAAAAAGATTTAAGTGCTAACTGCCAAAAAATAATGACAAATTTTCACCAGAAACAAGCAAACAAAACCAAAAAAAAAAAAAAAAAATACTATAGTATACTATAGTATCCCTATTTACATTAGGGAAGGACTGAAAAATACTGGATCTAGAAAAGTTCGGATGATTTTTCCCCTTTTCCTAATGTCTTATATTTCGGAATTAAATGTCCTCTTAAAATACAAATATGCATATTAGCATCCTAGGACCACTACAACAAATTACCACAAACTGTGTTGTTTAAAACAATGTAAATTTACTCTCACAGTTCTAAAGATCAAAAATCTGAAATCAAGGTCTCTGTTGGCAGGGACACCCATGCTTCCTCTAGTTTCTAAGGAAGAGTCAATCTCTACCTCTTCCTGGCCTCTAGTGATTTACAGCAATCCTTGCCTTTCTTTGGCTTACAGCTCCACCAGCCCACACATCATAATTTGTTTACACCTGCAAGGGCTTTATTTTCAGGTTCCAAATGGACATGAATTTTAGGGAGACACTATTTAGCTCAATGTGATATTTTAGAAGTTTCTTCCTTTTGGTTAAACAAGAAACAAATATCTGTTATCAGGACCTGGCCATTATTTCTTCAGAATCCAACTATGCTTCCTGTTATATCACCTTGCACAAGGCTCAGTGATAGAGGGCAGGAAAACATCAGGAATGAGTAGGAAAGTATATTAATTTAAAACAGATAAATGAATGAATCATTCAAAATGGAGCTAAAATAAAAATCTCCCCCTACCCTGGAGATCATTTCTTCAGCCTCATTATACTCCATTTCAGCATCCTCATCATTATTAAAGAATCTGACCAAATCACATCTACCATCCTCCCCGTAAGCATAACAGCAAAGCCTGCTTCCTAAATAGCACCCTAACAGTAAGGACAATAATAATAACACATGATTATGAGCTAAAACTCTTCATCACAGGTCAAAGGAACATTAAGCAAAGCCATGAAATGGAGCAAGAATTGTATTACATTGATAAGCGCTCTATGTTTTGAAAAGATAAGTGGGTAAAGAAGGTAAAGTGTAGGTTAGGCAAAGTAGTTTAAGCGTGTTGACTAGGTTGAGACATTTGTAAATGAGTTACGTGGGTTAAATAAGTACAATAGGAAGGTGGTGGCTGTTGTTAGGTGCCATCGAGTCATGTCTGACTCATAGCGACCCTTATGGGGTTTTCAATGGCTGACTTGTTTCAGGATTGCCTTGGGAGTGGATTGGCATGTCCTTCTCCCATTTTTTCAGTGCTGGGAATCTAACTGGGGACCTTGGAGACTGCAGAGTGGTACTCCACCAACTGAGCTAAATCCCAGCCCTCAATAGGAAGGTAGGTAGGTAAAATTTACCTGTTTGCACTTTCTTATTTTCCAAGTTTCTTAAAACACCAAACCATAATATCCTGAGAGCAACACAAAAATAGAAGGAAGTAAAATAGGGCAGGCTGAGGTTCATGAATCTGAGCACAGGTTAAATTATTACAAGGCAAAAAAGAAGAACACCAACTGCTGGGCACTAATATACCATTAACTAAAAGCATTTAAAATAGCATGCCCTGGCTGCATGGCACACTCCAGTTCTGCATTCTCAGAATTCTAAATTACCATCACTGTGTGGGACTTGATTCCTCACATATTCCCTTAATCTCCAAGATACCTGCAATCCAGCTCTGTGAGCCCTCCTGTCAGATGAGCTGCCCAGCTGTTTCTCAGCAGCAATGAAAAAGAATGGCAGCCTTCAATCACTTTAAATGATGAGTTCTGCAAAGGCTCTCAGTGACCTCATTTTTGCTACTAAATGCCTACTTGAGATGCTCCCAGGACGCTCATTGTTTAACCCAAGAATAATTATCTTTGCACAGTGAACAACATTCCTAATTTATTATTCATATGTGAAGAGCATATATAATTTATTTAATAAATGCCCATCTTGGATGCCACTAAGGAACATGGGGATCTAGTCATAGAAGTCCTGGTTCTGCTTAACAAAATCAAGAGAAGGAAAAAGTAAATTCCACCAGTCCAAGGTATCCATTTTGTAATCAATAAAAAGTTATGAACACACACAGAACCTGTTCAAAACATTCTAAGGTAAATCCTTGCTTCCCTTTGGGTTACCCATAATTTCAAGAACAGACATCAGAAAATAAGAAAAAGGTATCAAGAGTTAAGGAATAAAATATGGTATATCAGGAATAAAATATATATCAATTAGGATGCATTAAATATTAAGTAATTTTTTAAACAGGCTAGGATCTAGCTCAGTTGGTAGAGCACTGCTCTGCAGTCTCTGAGGTCCCAGATTTGATTCCCAGCACCACAAAAAATGGGAGAAGGATGTGGCAATTACTCCCAAAGCCATCAGCTTTTGAAAACCCTAGAGAGTTTCTATGAGTCAGACACGACTCTATAGCACCTAACAAAAACAACACAACAATTTTTTAAACAAAGCTTGTTCACACGGATGTAAATAGAGACATCTATTGTTTATTTAGCAGCTATAGCCCTGTGGCATCTGATCCCATCAGGTTGAGGTAGCTAAGTAGGGTCGGGCCTGGTTAGTACCCGGATGGGAGACCACCTGGGAACACCAGAAGCTGTAGGCTGGGAGAAGGACCTGGCAACCCCTTCCCAAAAATCAATCTGCCATTGAAAACCCTATGAACAGAAGAGAAGCACTGACAATAGTGTTTCCCCTGTTGTACAGAGGGTCGCTATGAGTCGGATACCGACTCGACGGCACCTAACAACAACAACAACATTGTTTATTTAATAAGGAATTTGGAAATAGGAAGTTCAGTACAATAGCTCAGCAACACCTTCAAAAATCTAAGTTCTTTTTGTCCTGTTCTGCCATTCGCAGAGTCTTGTCTTTTTATTCTTAGTTATGTGCCATGACCATCACAAGATGAAAGCAAAGGGCCATGCACAGGCAAGGCACAAGACAAGATTTCTTCCTAATGAGAAATGGAAACAGTTAAACTATGTACAAACCTAAGCAAATGTCTCCAGTCTTAATGGCAAGTATAGGATAATTCCTTCACATCTGTAAACTATTAGGGAACTTTTCCAAATCTTTCCCAGAAAATTCTTGTTCTTTCATCCCCAATGTTGTTACACGCCACCAAGTTGGATCTGACTCATAGCCATCCTATGTACAATTTTTCCCCAATAGTTAACTTCTTTTATCTCATTGGCAGAAGGGTGCAGACTACCCTTAGCTATGAGGGAAGCTGGGAAAATAGATATCTGGCAAAGGACAGGAAAGTTAGGCTGTTATTCCACTCCCCACCCTTAAAAAAACAAAAAACCTCCATGTGTCAACCAGGAAAAGTAGAAAGGCACAAAGACTGCCTGCTGAGTGACAACTGAAAATGTATCCAAAGAATATTCATCCTTGAGGCTGTTCCTTAATCGGACACACACACACACACACACACACACACACACACACACAGACAAAATGCCTCTGACAGAGACACAGAATTAAAATTTTAAGATTAATAGTCCCCCATACTGTCTTATTCAAAAGGAGAAACATGTTTCCCCACATTACTTATCAATTTGAAAACCACAACATCCAGCCCTTTTCAAATGAGTTCCATAGAAGACTGGTCTTGGAAGATGAGTTGGGGGAGGAGGGACTCATTTTCATATAGATTTGAGAATCCTCACTGAACCTTAGAGGACAAATGGCTCTTTGTGGTAAGTAATGCAGGAAATAAGCATGTTGTTCTTAGGTGCTGTTGAGTCCAACTCATACCAACCCTATGTACAGCAGCGCAAAACACTCCCCAATTCTGTGCCGGGCACATGATTATATTCATGTTTAAGGCCATTGTTGTAGACACTGTGTCACTCCATCTGGTGGAGGATTTTCCTTTTTTGTGTTGACTTGCCACTCTCCCAAACATCTCTTTCTCCAGGCATTGGTCGCATCTAACTACATGTCCAAAATATGTAAGATGCAGTCTAGCCATCCTTGCTTCCAAGGAGCACTCTGGTTGCACTTCTTCTAGGACAGATCTGTTAGTACTTTTGGCAGCCCACTGAATGTTCGATAATCATCTCCAGCATCACAATTCAAAAGTGTCAATTCTTCTTCTGTCCCCCTTGTTCAATGTCCAGCTTTCAGAACCATATGATATGACTGAAAATACCATGGCATCAGTCAGGCGCACCTTCATCTTCAATGTGACATCTTTACTTTTCAATATTTTAAAGAGATCTTTTGCTACAGCTTTTCCCAAAGCAATGAGTCTTTCGATTTCTTGACTGCTGCTTCCACCAGTGTTGACTGTAGAACCAAGCAAAGCAAAATCAGGGACAACCTCAATCTTTTCTCCATTTATGGTGAAGTTTCATACTGACTCAGTTGTAAGGATTTTTGTTTTGTTGATGTTTAGTTGCAATATATACTGAAGGCTAGGTCCTTTGATCTTCATTACTAAATGTTTTAAGTCCTCTCCATTTTCAGCAAGAAGAGTTGTCATCTACATAACACAGGTTGTTAATGAGTCTTCCTCCAAAGAAGTGAGGAAAAATTCAAACCTTGAGTGGCAATAGTGGAACATTCTACAAGGAAAATATTAAATGATACAGGAAACATCAAAAAAGATGGAAGGAATACACAGGGTCACTGTACAAAAAAGAATTGGTAGATGACCAACCATTTCAAGAGGTTGCATATGAACAGGAACCAATGGTACTAAAGGATGTAGTGGAAGCTGCCTTGAAGGAATTGGTAAAACACAAGGCTCCAGGAATTGATGGAATACCAATAGAGATGTTTCAATAAACAGATACAACACTAGAGGTGCTAACATGCTTATTCCAACAAATTTGGAAAACAGCTACCTGTCTAACTTACTAGAAGAGATCCATATTTGTGCCTATTCCCAAAAAAGGGGATCTAACTAAATGCAGAAACTATCGAACAATATCATTACTATCACACAGACAAAATTTTACTAAAGATCATTCAAAAGCAACTTCAGCAGCATATAGATAGGGAACTGCCTGAAGATCAAGCCAGATTCACAACAGGGCAGGGAACCAGGGATATCATTGCTGATGTCAGGTGGATATTAGCCAAAAACTGAGAATATCAGATGATCAGATGAGAATATCAATATGTTTTATTGGCTATGCAAAGGCATTTGACTGTGTGGATCATAAAAAATTATGGATAACACTTTGGAAAATGGGAACACCAGAGCACCTAATTGTACTTATGAGGAATTTGTACATGAACCAGGAGGCAGTTGTTCAAATAGAATAAGGAAACACAGCCTGGTTTAAAGTTGGTTTAAAGTTGTGGAAATAAGCATAGTTTAACCAAATGACCACCACAACAAAAAGAGATTATATTGTTTTATATAGCACCTATTAATATCCTACAGAATATATGTTAGTAAACATTGACAATTCATTTTTATACCTCTGATAGCTCAGTTCAGGTAATAGCTGCTCATCAAAGTACTCTTTTTCTTTTTCTTTATCTGAAACCAGGCATGGTTTGAATCAGGCAGTAGAGAGTGAGCAATTTTAAACCAATCCAATTAACAAGAATAAAGAATTCAACCATGTGAGAACAAACTGAAAATAAAGCCACAGGCATCTTAAACTATAAAAAAAAAAAAAAAAAAGAAACTATTGGTGAGAAGTAGAGAGATGAGAAAAACTAGTGACAACCAATATGATTATTTCAAGGAAAGCAGACATTTAAGTGATTATAAAAAGGATTCTTGCCCTAATACTGGCCACGAAAATAATTTCCAAGAAGAGGTCACAGAGTTAGAGGGGATGGGAAGTTATGTCATTCCCATCCTTACTGTCTCTCCTCTCTCCCTCCTTGTTCTCACCAGTCAGTGTCCTAACTAAATTTGCATATTAAACCAGGGTTGGAGGACATACTGTCAGACAGTCCAGGAATATTGATCCCCACCTGGGTAGCTTGGCATACTAATGGAAAAAATGTTACGCTCCATTCTAAATATTCTAACTCCATTTGTCAAAGCAAGTTTTCCACTGCTATCATTTACATTGGAAAGAGATAAAAATCATGGTATGTCCATGGGTAGACATTGGGCTCCAAAGTGATCATTACAGAACTTCCAAGTCCCTGAAGGTTTTCTTAACACAAGTCCTATAGAAATCCCCTTGCACTGTGATGATGCTGTGGAGTGACACTTTAATGTTCTTTGCCAGAAACAACTTCATGTTGTACACTGAGGTACCAGAACACTTCACCAAGGTTAGTTAAAATTTCCCACAAATAATAAACTCTGACTTATGTCTGTCCATCTTGATCTAGTACCTATTTCTCTAGATCTGAAAAGTTAGGTTGACTAGTGGTTCTGAGTTTTAGAGCTCAACTTCCCTGTATGGAAAATTACACATGCATCTTTTTCCTCCAGAGACTCCTAATTCAAAGTGACCACTCAGAAGTACTTTTCTTGTTTCCCCTCCTTGTTTCCTCTCACCCTGGGGAGGGCTCTATTGAAGTCATACCTTGCTGAAGCCCTTGGAACCTAGGAAATTTCCAGTGAACACATGTTGGAAGGGCAAACATGGCAAAAATCAGAATTTGGTTCTCATCACCAAAGAAATCAAGTTTCTTGTAAATTCTCTCTATCTCAGAGTATCCAGGCCAACCAGATTCATCCCATCACATTTGAAAACTCTCCTCTACCTGGAATTTCCTCCTCTTCTTGCTGCTCACTCAAATGTATCTTTATCAACAGCCAGCTCTTACACAAATCCTTTCTTGGCCTGCTATTTCTTCACTGAGGTTAAAGAGTTTATCCAAGAATGCCTAGCTTGCCAGTGGTAGAGCTAGAAGTGAACACAAGTCTGTTCTTCTGAGTTCAAGTCCCAGCCACATTCCTCACTGCCCCATTTGGACCTCCCTAGGCAGGAGGTGTGTTATGATATCAATCTAGATGGCCAGAGCTTAGAACATACATCGTCAACCTCCTCACTGATGGGGCCTCCAGAGAACACACCAGGGCATTGGTCAAAGCCCATTTAGCAAACTACCACACTCCAACATTGTCTCATTTCCAGTGTAAATCACCAAAAAAAAAAAAATTATTGGAAAATTTTAATGTACACCTTAATGTGATTCATTCTGACATGCTTTTCATTGTAACATTTCCATATATGCATTTTGTTGTACATTATACATATAGGTTCCCCCTTACCCTCTTGTGTGCTTCCTCCCCCCATGCCACACCCCCACCAAAGACTTCTCTTCCATTTACTTGTCTTTTATGATAATATTTTTCTATATAGCTTTGTGTTCTGGTTCTGTTTATGATAGAAACTTTTTCTGTAGTGAACTTTCTTTTTACACTGTCAGAATTATTGCTATTTTCTAGACCATCTATAATAATATCATTCTTAGCTTTTTTGTGTGTTCCAACCTTTGTATAGGATTTTTTCTTTCTTATAATTTTGATTCAGCTCCCACATGAGTGGAAACATGTGGTATTTCTCTTTCTGAGCTTGTGTTTGTTCACTTAAAATAATTTTCTCCAATTCCATCCATTTTGCTGCCAGTGGCCTTATTTCATTTTCTTTTGATTACTGAGTAGTATTCCATTGTATATATGTACCATAGTTTTTTTATCCATTCTTCTGTTGATGGGCACTTTGGTTGATTCCATATCCTTGCTAATGTGAAAAGTGCTGCATTGAACATGGAGATGCAGGTGTCTCTGTGGTATGATGACACATCTCCCTTTGGGTAAATTCCCAATAGTGTTAGACCTGGGTCATACAGTAGACCTATTTTCAGTTTTTTAAGATACCTCCATATTGATTTCCACAGTGGTTGGACCAATTTACAGCTCCACCAGCAGTATAAGAGTGTTCCCTTTTCTCCACAACCTCACCAGCATTTATTGTTATTTGTTTTATTGATCTTGGCCATTCTTCCTGGTGTAAGGTGAAATCTCAGAGTTGTTTTACTGAGCATTTTTTCATGTGTTTCATGGCTTTACAGACTTCTTCATTTGAGAACTGTCTATTCAGTTCCTTTGCTAATTTGTGTATTGGGTTATTTTATTGGGAATTTTTTCTTGAGTTCTTTATAAATTCTGGTAATTAGACCTTTGTATGATGTATAGGATGTGAAGATTTTTTCCCATTCAGTGGGGGTTTCCTTGACTCAGTTGTTTCTTTTGCTGTACAGAAGCTTTTTAATTTCATGTAATCCCATTTACCTATTCTTGTTGCCATTTCTTGAGCAATTGGAGTCCTATTAAGGAAATACTTTCCTATGCCTATATGATGGAGTGTATTACCTATCTTGCCTTCTATAAGTTTTAAAGTTTCTGGTTTTATGTTGAAATCTTTTATCCTTTTTGAGTTAACTCTTGTGCATATTGAGAGATGCAGGTCAGTTTTCATTTTTCTGCATGTGGATGTCCATTTTTCCCAGCACCATTTACTGAAAAGGCTATCCTTTTTCCAGTTTACTTGTTTTCTCCTTTGTCAAAAATAAGGTAGCTATAGGTGTGTTGAGGTATTTCTGGGTTTTCTATGCTGTTCCACATGTCTTCAGGCCTATTTTTGTGCCAGTACTAAGCTGTTTTTGCTACCACTGCCCTATAGTATAGTTTGGAAGTCAGAGATTGTGATTCTACCTGCATTAGTTTTGCTGCTTAAAAGTGTTTTGGCTATACATGGTCTTTTGTAATTCCATATGAATTTTTGGATCATTTTTCTGTCTGTAAACAGTGGAATTTTAATGGGGATTGCATTAAATCTATAAATTGCTTTTGGTAGGATAGCCATTTTCACTACATTATTTCTCCCTATCCAGGAGCAGGGAAGGTCTTTCCATTTTTCAGTGTCCTCTGCTATTTCTTTCTTTAATGTTTTGAAGTTTTCCTTGTAGAGATCTGAAGGATCTTTGGTTAGATTGATTCCAAGATACTTAATTTTCTGGTGGGCCATCATGAAAGGTATTTTTTCTGAAATTTCCTTCTCTTCCTGTTTACATTTGGTATAAAGAAAGCTATTGATTTTTTGTGTTGATTTTATATACTGCCACTTTGCTGAAGGAGTTGATTAGATCTAGAAGTTTTCTGGAATCACCAAAATTTTAATGAAGGGAGAGAAGTTCACTGACCCAAAAGGAAAACACACTCTAAAAATAGCATCATCATCCAGTGGCTCCATTGACAGTGTCAAACACCAATTTCTGACAAGCTTCAAGTAGGATTAATCTGAAATTTGGATAAAATCTCAAACTTATGAGCTCTATTTTACCCTCACCATAAAATTGATAGTTTTTCATTACCGGAACATCTCAGCTACACAGATTCAACAAGGAGCTAGCTCTTGGATTTGTTTCTGACTCAGAACAGCTTCTTAAAGCCAGTTATATTCTGGAAAGTGACAAATGATACGAGATGCCTTCTCAAAAAAAAAAAATCATTTCCTGATGACACCACTAATGGCAGTGTCACCAGGGTAAGACCCCATTTTCAATCCCAAGCCACAAAGTCCCTTCCCAGTGTTCATTTCCCAGGGCTGCTGCATCCTGCATCTGTGAATTAGAATGGCTGAAGTGGGATTTAAACATACTTATAGGAAGTTCAAAAACAGGCAAAATAAACTGATGGTGTTAGAACTGTTATTGTCATGTTTTGTACTGATGTATCTATACCTGGGAGAAGGATGTGGCAATCTGCTCCTGAAGCAATCAGCCATTAAAAACCCTATGAGGGTCACAATGAGTCGGACCTGACTTGACAGCACCTAACAACATCTATACCTAGGCACCAAAGAAATTCAGAAAAGCAAATCATTATTTTTAAATGTTCACAAATTTATTTATAAGCTGACAGTGAACATAACTAAAATGATCTCTCTCTGGGAATGTTTCTGGGAATGTTTCTGGCAATTACATGACAATGGAAAACACCATAAAAAGTAGCTTCCCTGGAGGTTGATGTTCTTGTTACTGGGGGAACATTTATTAAATGGTCCTTAGCTGTGGTATCCAAGATGCTTTTTTTTCCTCTTTTGCTTTTTTTAAAAAAAGAAGTTAAACTTTCCATGATCTGCTTACAATGTAATAGTTCTGTGATTTAAAAAATGCTGAATTCTCACCTGGCACAGTGGCACATGCCTGTAATCCCACAGGCTCTGGAGGCGGGAGGATCACAAGTTCGAGACCAGAGGCAGTCTGTGTAACTTAGCGAGACCCTGTCTCAAAAGGTGAAAAAAAATGGGCTGGGGGCACAGCTCAGTGGTCCAGCACTTGCAAAGAATGCAGGCGTGAAGCCCTGGGTTCAACCCCCAGTACTGAAAAAAAAAAAAAAAACCAAATTCTCTCAAAAGCCTAAAACCCTGAAAAGGCCAAAGATTGCCAACTTCTACCTGCTCTGTGGCTGAAGCCCACTGGCAGCGCTGTCCCCAGTTTCAGGGGGCATCTTATTCTCCAGTAACCTTGACATCACCCACCACAGAGGAGGAGGGGTTGTCTGTATTTGAGCTCTTCACTACAGGAGGTCAGACAACGGGAAGAACGGGGCATATTGTTGTCCCTGGTGTATCTATCTTTCTAGAACTGATCACACCAGACTTTCTCACCAGCTAAAAAGTGCTGGTTCTGACCACAATCTGCCATGAGAATTCTCTCTCCATAATTTGCTTCTGGTCAGTGCCGAGAAACAGGGAGTGCTCCAGGGACACTAATAGCCCACTGACTTCTCCTTTCTTAGGGAAGAAAAATAGAGGTAGGGGTCTCCATTTACATTACCCTACAAATGCAAGACTTTGAGGTCTAATTTCAGCTCCCCAGAAAGTCTAGCAAGTAAAGGGAACATTCTTGGAGAGAAAAAAGAAAAGTCAGCCTCCAGGAATTAAACTCGTTCCTCTGCAGGTTCCTGACACTTTGCTACACCCAGCTCTCCCTGATCCTTGGCAAAGGCCACCCACCGCATGTAAGAAGGGAAATTGGTCACAATAGCCGCTCACTCTAAAGTTTCAGGATTGGAATTTGGAAAAGGAGATGAGGGTTGCGTGGGACAGAGGCAGGTTTTGCAGAAGGAAATGTCACTTCTGGGAGAAATGAGACAACGCTCATGTTTGCAGCATCTGCCAGTCCAGAAGCTCTGTCAAAACCCATTCTCCATATGATCGCCCACGGATTTTAAATCCTTTCCAGTGTTTACTCTTCTGCTTCCAGCTTTATCACCTCTCCTCTTCTGATGTTGTTGTTGTTGATGTGACCAGAACAGTGGTCCAAAGTTTAGCTGTGCACAGAGTCGCCTGTCAGAGCAAAGGTGCTGCCGATAGGTTTCAGCCACAGGAGCTCCAAGCGGGTGGCTTTGAGGTAGTTCTGCTCTCTAACTCAAGGTGCTCTCTGGGCTCCAGAGTTCACTTCCGCACAGTGTAGGGAGTGCACAGAGAAAACGCAGTGGCAGAAGGCCTGCCTAGCGATCCCTGGAGATCTAGACTTTGGTGCACAGGCGGGCAGTAGCTGCAGGAGGCCGGGTAGCACGGAATCCTGAGAGCGCCTGCCGCCCGGGAAGCCAGCCAGGGGAGCTAATTTCTCCCATTGCAGGAGTTGCTGAGAGCAGGGGTCCCAGACCAGAAGTGGCAGCACAAGACCCTCCGCTGGCAGTAGGGCAGGCAGGGCAGATGCTCAGGAGCCCAGCTCTCCCAGGGTTGGGCCAGGAGGGAGGAGCGGAGCAAGGCTGCAGGGGGGCTGGTGGCCCCGCTGGGTGGGTGGAGGCGCCGCCAGGCGGGCTGCTGCTGAGTCTCAGGACCTGGCGCAGCCACCAGCGGAGCACAGAGTGCGGGGGAGCCCAGAGCCGGCCCAGGCTTCACACCAGTTGCCACCACTGCTCTGTGAAGCTGAGGACCAGGACAGACAGACTACCCTTTGCTGGTGCACCTGCCTTTCCAGAAGTACTTCGATCCCAAGGCGCTCAGGATATCACGGGGGCGGGGGGGGCAGGGGGGGGGGCTTCCTGCTCTTTCTGCGCATTGGGACCTAACCTGACCTAGAGCACAGCTTTTGTATTGGAGCATGAGTAGAAAACAATGTTAGTTACTGACCCTGGGGGCGCCCCCTTTCCTGATTTCCTAAAGCACTCTTCTCTCATTCTGCACCCTCCCCCACTTAAAGGAACACTTCCCTGTTGGCCATTCTGCAATAATTTTGTAAGAATACATTTGGCTTTTTCAAAACACTACAAAATTCTTGAAGGCAGGAAGATAATACTGGAACTTCATGAGACAAAGCACAATGTTGGGTTTTAGCCCTGGTGCTTAGAAATGTGCCTGACACCGAATATATGTCCATAGATACCCACCCTTTGGGAGATACCCATCAGTGGTGATCTTGTCCTCACCTCAAGTGCAGAGCTGACAACAGATGCCTTGTAATGTTTTAGAATAAACCTACATGAAGTCAGCAACTTCAATTCTAGTCCTGGGTACTCTGACACTAGTTGTAGAGGCTCCTTGCCCAAGGCTCTTCTTTGCTAACTGAGCTTTAAAATGAAGGGGTTAGTACATCTAGTACCTAAAAGTCAGAATTATATGATCATCATAGCCCAGCCCTCTGCTGCAAAATAAAGGGTTCACATGAAGATCTATAGTAGATGAATTTTAAAATATTCCAATTACTAAGTTTTTCTTAAAAATCCATAACATTTTCCCTAGCTTTATTTCGGGATAACTGACAAATAAAAATGTATATATTTAAGCTGTACAGTATGATGTTTCCATATTAGTATACACTGTAAAATGGCTAAATAAAATTAACATATGCATTACCTCACATACTCATTTTTATGGTGAGAATATTTAATATCTATTCCCTCAGCAATTTTCAAGTATATAATACATTAACTACAGTTAGTATGCTATACAATAGCTCTCTAGAACATATTCATCCTAACATATTTTGTAGCCTTAAACTAACATTTCCCCCATTTGACCTCTGGCCCCTGGTAACCACTATTCTAATCTCTGCTTCTATGAGTTTGATTTTTTTTTTTTAAGATTCTACTCATGAGATCATACAGTCCTTGTCTTTCTGTGTCTTTCTTATTTCCCTTGTTGGATGGTCCTCCAAGTTCAAATATATTGTCACAAGAGCAGGATTTCCTTCTTTTCAAAGGCTGAATAGTATTCCATTGTAGATATTCCATTGTCCATATATACTGTATTTTCTTCACCCATTCATTTGTCAGCAGACACTTCTTCCACTAAAATTATACCAACCTGGGGGCTGGGGCCTCTATATAAGAAAGAGAAAAAGAAATTTTTCCCTCATCCCAGGCTCAAAGTGCTCTTTGTGAACTCTAGGCCAGCCATTTCCCGCTGTTCCATAAATTTTCAGAGCTTTACAGGATCTTTTGTTTCATGTCCTCTCTCCATGCCCCACAAACCTCTTTCCATTTCCAAGAAAGGAAAATCACATGAAAAAACAACTCAGATGAAATTCCCCCATAGCACTTTCTATCTGGGATGAAGGAGGCTTTTCTCAGAGGTCACAGCCCTTGGCTGATGTTCCTTCATTAGAAGGGCACAACACTTAGTAGTCAGGTGCCCAAAAGAGTGTTCCCAGGAAGACATTCCAGACTTCTTTAATGTTTGTTTATATGGGAGTTTCCAAATCATCTCCTTGGAGAGAAACCCATTTGAAAGGAATTCAGAGTCTTGATCATTTTTTTTTTTTTGATCCTCATTTTTTTTCCATTTGAGGAAGATTTTAATCATGAAGATCTACATTGTTAGCCACAAGATTGGTTAGTTGATTGGATGTTTGTTTTATGGTGTTACAATTTGATTCATAGGGTTGTTTTCCTCTTGTCCTCTGACAATAGACAGAAATTTTTAAATGCCAGTAATTCCCCAAACTTCTCTCTTAACAAAACTGCTGAACAAATAGCCCATTCAGGTAGAGAAATGGACTAGTTTAATTCAAATAGTTGCCAATCCAGCATCCTTCTAACAGACCTTCTAACAGATTTCATTGATGGAGTGCTAAAACCAGGCAAACTGTTATTGCATATTATTTACATGATCATTATTTACATGATCATTTAAGATTTATAAAGAATAGCTTGTATAATCAAGCTGAGATGACAAAGCACAAAATAATATCACCAGTTTCATCTCCTGCAAAGAAAAAAATAAGTACTGGTAGTAAGGGCTATTGTTCCTACCACCAGAACTAGAGAAAAAAATAGGTAAGTTATAACAAAACAAAATATATTTTAGAAAACATTGGAGAGCTGTGAATGCAAATGGGACTGTTGTTGTTGTCAGGTGTCACTGAATCGGTATCCAACTCATAGTGACCCTACATATAACAAGGGAAACACTATTGTCAGTGCTTCTCTGCTGTTCATAGGGTTTTCAATGGCTGATTGTTTTTTGGGGGGGAGTGGGTTCCCAGGGCAATCTCCCAAGCCTACATCACCTGGTGTTCCCAGATGGTCGCCCATCCAAGTACTAACCATGCCCGACCCTGCTTAGCTTCCAAGATCTGACGGAATCTGACTAGATAAACTAAAATCCAGAGAGAGAAGAGTCCCTACTAACATGAGCTGAGATAACCTGTGGGTGGAAGTGGGGAAATTTACTACATTTTGTTCCTTAAAAATATTAACAAAACCAAATACTTACAAGAATGTAGAACAATTGAAATTCTCATACATTTGATACTAGGAATCATAAAACAGCATAGCCACTCTAGAAAGTGGCTTGGTAATTTCTTCTAGTAAATTTATGAAGTTATATATACAAAATTAAAAGTACCACAAGACCTAGCAATTCTGCTCTTAGGTATTTACCTTAGAGAAACAAAAACTTATTTCACATAAAAAACTGTAATGAATGTTTATAGATGTTTTATTCATAATCACCTTAAACTGGAAACAACCCAAAAACTTCAATGGGTGAAGAGTAATGCTTCTTACCAATAAAATGGGAGGGTACTACTGTTACACACAACAATTTGGATGAACCTAAAGGGCCTTATGAGAGGGGAAAAAAGTCAATCCCAAATGATTATGTGACTTCACTGATATTTCAAAAAACAAAAACAAAACTGTAGTTACAGAGAATCAATTAGTAGTTATCAGGTTAGGGATGGGGAGAGTGTATGACTTTCAAGGGGCTAACATAGGGTAGTCATTTAGAATAATGGAACTATCATGTATACTTATGTCATTGCTGGGCTAGGGTTTAGTTCAGTTGGTAGAGTGCTGCTCTGCACTCTCTGAGTCCCATGTTCTATCCCTAGCACCACAAAAATGGGAGAAGGATGTGATAATCCACTCCCAAAGCAATCCCAAAGCAATCAGCCATTGAAAATCCTGTGAGGGTCGCTATGAATCAGACTCACGACACCTAACAACAATGGCATTGCTGATCATATGACTATATACATGTGGAAAAACCCATAGAATAGCATGCCAAAATACAAGTGAATTTTATTGTTCATTAAATTATAAAATTTAATAGGTGTGGTATGCTTGAGTTCAAATTCTTAGGTCAATCCTGGCACCACAATCTTGTAGACAAGGTCTTATTATCCCCACTTTACAAAGGTGGGAAGTGAGGCTTATAAAAGTTAAATAATCTCCCAAATTCTGCATGACCAGCAAGGAGTCAAGTATAAATGAGATCTGACACATCGGCAGACACACATTCATTTATTTTCTTTTTCTCATCTAAGCATAACCACACTTCTTCTAAACTCATGACATTTACTAGCAGGAACTTTTAATATTGAGCACAGCTAAGAATTATGTGAGAATCCACAAGGCAGTGAGATAGACTGCTGAGTGTTGAGGTTAGTTATCCAATTTCTTAAAGACATTTTCTAAAGATAGCCACGACACACCCAGAACTTTTAATTTCTAATAGTCACAATACATAAATATCAAAATCACATGTATTCTGATTTTTCTAAGTTACTTACCCATCTCAATTGTAATTTCAACTAATTTTCACTTAGTATAAATAAACTTGCTGTTAGGTTATAATTTTTTGTTTATTCTCTAACATCTCACTGCATGCCCACATTTTACATGTGTGTAAGGTACTTCTAATGCTTTCCTTCTAGTTATATCAACTTGAGTCTTTCTTGTTGATGTTGCTTACATAATTATACCTTTGTTCTTTTAATATGTCTACTTTTAGTGGGAGATTTATTAAGGTAATTTTAATCTCAATGGGAATATGGCCACTCCCACAAGGTTTAACTTGTTTCAAATTATTAAAGAGTACAATCTCTAATTACAAATTACATGCGATTTATTTTCTTGCTCATCTATTTGGAATTCTTTTGCATGTCATTACCTCTAAAGTATGTACATTTCATTGTTTCTGCTGCTTTTGTAGGTTGTGTAACAAAGCTGTAATTTTGAAAATTATAGCTGTCTAATATGCACATTTAACAAAGACTCCATACTCTAAGGGATATTATTAATATGCCAGTAATTAAAAACTGCAGCACAAGTACTTCATGGCAAGATACATTATGATTTCAGTAAATTTCTGAGATAAACAAATCCTTTAAATTTTCCCTCCTGCATTGAAGTTTTATAAAACACAATTAGAGAACAAATGTAAATATATTTATCTTTATGATATGAATATCATTGGGGAAATTTTCAAATTCTGAGGAATATTTAGGAACAAAAATATACTGAAAACCTGTTTTGTGCCAAGAAGACTACATAGGTATTTTAGGTCATATTTTTAACAACTCTGATTTATGGCACTTTAATTCCCATTTTATAGGCAAGATAACTGAACCTTTGAGCAGCAAAGTAACTTTCCTAAACCAGGTTTATTGCTTTGGAGCCGAGATTCTCAGCAGGGGTTGGATGCTTGGGGCCCACAATAAAACCCAAGCATGCTCAAGGAGTCAAAGACAGGACTGAGATACTTTATTCCGTGATTTTCCTCTGTGTTCCCTCTGTGGCACAACCACCCATGACCACCACCCTCTGGGTGCCCTGTCACCTCTCCATGCCCCCCAGTCCTCTCTATGCACTGTGTTGGCAGAGGGGCTTCTTAAGGCTTTTACACAATAGTAGCTAATTGCCAAGACCCTTGTCCAACCACGTCACAGTTGCATGGGATTACATCATAGTCATATTGTGCACATGCGCCAGTCCATGTCCCATTATCTCAGCCTGTTTATCATTTTAAGCACCATATGGTATTTGGAAGCTAAAGCCAAAGGAATATGGAGAATTTGAAGACTAAAGGGAAGTCTCATGGCTGGAGTACAGGGCGTGGGGAGAGTGGTTAGAACAGAAGCCCAGAAGGCAGGCAGGGCAGCCCATCCTCCAGAGAATTCATGATGTTTTCCCTGCATTCACTACCATATGAGGATTAGATTGGAGGGACACCTGTGAGAGTCTCTGGGAGATTATGGTAACATGATTGGGGAGACCAAATAAGAAGAAAGCATATTGTTTAGTGAAAGCTAATAGGTAAGAATGATGGGCATCAATGCAGCAGAGTGAAAGGAGGTGCCAATAAAAGGGCCCATAGCCAGAAAATTGCTCAATTTGTCCTAGCACAGGATCAGCTGGGATTGAGACGTACAAAATAGGTAATGGGATAAATGGATCTGGAGTTTAATGGAAACACCTAGGCCAGAGATTGAAGTTTAAGAGCAAATATGTTGTTTGTTGTCATTAGGCGCCGTCAAGTCAGAGCCAACTCATAGCGACCCCACACACAGACGAACAAAACACTCCCCAACACTGTCATGGCCGGCACTATGTCAGTGCTTCTCTGCCATTTGGGTTTTCAGTGGCTAATTGTTTTCGGCGTGGACTGCTACAACTTTCTCTTATTTTTGCCGTGATGGGGATCAAACCCAGGGCCTCAGAGCACACAGATCAGCACTCCACCAACTGAACTAAAGCCCAGCCCCAAGAACATTAAATGTTTACGACAGTATTTCACAAGCTGTAGCTTTGAAATTTTGTATGAGAAGCCAAAATCCACAAACCTACCTTGCAAATTGACATCATCAAATCTTCTTGTGCATCAGACTCACCTGGGTGTCGTAGAAGGGATGAGTTATGTGCAAGGCTGTGAAACACCTGGGTTCGCACTCTGGCTCAGAAGCTACAGGTGTAAACGTGAGAAACTTGACTGTTGTTATTCAGAACCCTCTTCGTAAAATGCTGTAAAATGCAAGGGGTTTCTCAAAGATTAAATAAATTAACTTATATAAAGTTCTAAATATGATGCCTGACTCATAGTAAGAACTTTAGACTTGCTTACTATCATTATTTTCTGGAGAGTTTTGTAAAATATAAATCCATGTGCACCAAATAAAATAAGTGTTCTGGGATTTAGTTCACTTACCATCCCAACTCCTGTCCTTTTAGTCTATGTGATATTTACATTATTCACCATTACTTATATCAAAGTATATTAAAGTAATGCATGCTCATGTTTAAATGAAAATTCAAGATAGTTTTATAATATAAAGCAACAACTTTCCATCCTGCCACTCCACTCATCTGAACTCCCACTTCTAAAGATAATCAGTTTTTAGACATTTTCCTGGTTTTAGTTCTTTGATGGTTATTGCTATAGCTCTTGAGTATTATACTCACCTCTGTATCATAGTTACTTTATTCATAGTCTTTGCTTTCTATATGTTTGCATCTCCCCTCTTTAGGAGTCTTAATTATTTTATTGCCTGTGTCCAAAGCAGAAAACCAAGGAGAGGAAAGGAAGAAATCTGCCTCTACTTCTTATAACCCAGATCTCCATTGTCAACCGGGAGAGAATAGTCCTGAGGCCAAACTCAGCCTCTGGCCCCCAACATCAAAGGACCCCATACGGGATGATTTTAGAGGGGTGTTAACTTATTTCATTGCAAGATGAAATTTGGAAAACATTCACAGTATTCTGCATGATAAAAAACACTGTAAATAATTTAATGCCCATCTCAGGCAAAATTTAAGCATCTCAAACTACCATGACTTTCTTTGACAAAAACATTATCTTTCTACTTTGCCAACATTCTACCTACAATGTTATTAGCCACACAAACATAACTGGGCCTATTAAAGTATGAACTTCATTGTTTTGATCTGCTGTGTGTTGGATTTGTTCTTTGACCCAATTATTCTCAAAAATGCAGCATTTTACTCTGTTTTCTCAGACTAGAGGATAACAATTTAGTTGAAATTGATCCCTCGTATTAAGCTGGAGTTACTAAGGAGAGACCTGAGGATGACTTGCAGTGTTTGCACTGTTTATTCAACTTGTAGAAGATTCAGGTGATATGCATTAAACTATGAACTATAGGATGAAGGCATCCAATAAGATATCCTGCTCACAAAAGAGAAATATGCTTAATTTGGTTGCAAGAAAAATATTTCCTTGGGCAGAATTTATTCTAGACTAGTTCTTCAGTAAAGAATTGATTAGCAGAGACAGCATCAAGTTGAATAGCTTTACCTTGGGACAGACTAGAAATAGAGGGATAAATTACTTGCTATCATTTTTACCTATTTACCTGTTTATAAAACTGATATTATAACGTGGTGTCATTTTTTGTCTAATTTTAGGAGATCTGTCAGGGGAATAACTGCCCATTTTTTCCCCAGGAAGAAACACATAATAAGAAATAATCTACTTGAACAGTGCTTTTAGTTTTTCATTTTTTTCTGGACTAGGTTTGAACCCAGGGCCTCACACATGCTTCGCAAGTGCTTTACCCCGAGTTGCACTTTCAGCCCATTTTCTACTTTTAATTTTGTGACAAGTTGTCAGTAAACAATGCAGCCTACCTCTGGCCTCAAACTTGCAATCCTCCTGCCTCCACCTCCTGAGTCACTGGGATTACAATGTGCCACAGCACCCAACTGTTTTTAGCTTTTTAAAAATACTTTAATACTTTTTGTCTGTATTAGTTAGAGTTCTCCAGAGAGACAGAACGAATATAAGATATAAAGAGATATACAAGAGAGGATTTCTTAGGGGAATTGCTTACATGATTATGAAGAATAAGTTTCACAATAGGCCATCTGAAAGCTGGAGACCTTCGGAAGATGGAAGTGTGGCTCAATCTGTCCAAGTTTAGGGGCCTGAGAACCCAGGAAGGGGGCTGAGGAAGTCTGCTGAGGTAGGTCCTGGAGTACAAGTTTGGGAGCCTGGAGTTCTGATATCCAGGGCAGGAGAAGAGAGTATTTCAACTCCTGGAGAGGGAGGGAGAGGAATTCTGCTCTCTTCTGTTTTTGTTCTGTCTGAGCCCCTGGCTGATTGGGTGGTGCCTACTCATGTTGAGGGCAGATCTTCCTCACAGCCCGCTCAGATTCAGATGCCAATCCCTCAGAAACACCCTCCCAGACACCTGAAAATAATTCTTCATTAGTTTTCTAGGTATTTCTAAATCTACTTAGCTGGACCATCAAGCTTCTATTTGAATCCCTTGAGAAGTCTGAGTGGTGGTGGTGGAGGGAGGTGTTAATGCCTATGTTTTCTAAACAAGGAAACTGAGAGCATAGTGTGAATGTGTCCAAGTCACAGGTGAGTCAGCAGCTAAACCTGGGCTAGACCCACTTCTTTTTTACTCTAAACTTTACAATACTGGGCTAGAAATAAAATTCCAGCAATAACAAGAAAAAAATATTTTACTGTCAAACATAATTAAGCAAAGCAACATTTCCCCTTCTTTCTAGTTAGCCAATTGTGTACCCTTTTCCCAATCTACTTAATTAAATTCTTTTTCATTTAAGAACTCTTTATAATTCTTACCTTGTTTTCAATCTTATTGGGAAAGAGTACAATGTTCCAACATTAAGTCAGTGCTAGCTGCTAGTTTCCTGCAGATGCATCCTATCTACAATTCCTAGTTAGATGAAGTCTTGTTTTTATTATTATTGTCCTAAATCATTAACAGGTGAAAATCGTTAAATGGTTTCTCTGCATCTATTGAAATAATAGCATATTTTTTTCTTTTATCTTGTTAATGGAGTAAATTGCAGTAATTAATTTTCAAATGTTAATCCCATCTTTCATTCTTGGAATATACCCCACCTAGGATTAGTCTTTTTATACATTGTTAGATTTAGTTTTGTATTCTGGAGGATATTAGGCTATAGATGTTCTTTAATTGCAATGTCTTTGTTTGGCTTTGATATTGGAGTTTTGTTGGTTTAAGATGGAAGGAAATTTTTCTCTTCTTTTTAAAACAAAATAAAACAAAACCAACAAACTCTTTCATAATTCATTGTACATCTAATGTCCCCTACTTATATGCTCACAGAATGTAATTGAAGAGTCTGCTTCTCCTTGTTCTATTTACACATTTTATGTTAATTATCTAGACTTGTGCATAATTTCAGTCATTGAAAAATGTAGTAAATATCTATAAGATAGAAACTAGGAAGATAATAGGGCACAATAGTTAACAACATTGGCATTCAAGTTGTCAAAACCTAAAATCAAATCTCATTCTGGCACTTATATGTGAATGATCTCTCTGAGTTTTAGGATCCTCAAAGTTAAATGATTAAATAATAACACTTAATTTTTGCTGGCTACTTCTACTACACAGTGCAAGTTCTAGTGGGCTACTAATGTTAGGATCGGTTTCTTTAGACTTTAGTCAGTATGACCCAGGGCTAGCCAACCGCAACACTCCATCTCCCTCACTCAGGTAATAGGTTAAAGGAGAAACACATGCCCTAAACTAGTTCAATCAGTGTTTTTCCTTGGGATTTCACAAGGGAAGCAAGCATGTTTGATTGCTTCTATGGCTGCAGGCATCAATTGGTTCTGCTGTAAGAAGGAAGCATTTTCATGGAGAATGCCTGAGGCCCAAGTAAAAGGGGACAAGACAGGAAAAGTGAACAAGGGCTGTTCACACGTGATTCACACAGACCGGCCCCCCCTTTCTAGTACTTTAAAAGGTTGTTATTGTTTTTGCTATTGCTGCCGCTGTTATTGCTGAGCTTGCTTGAATTGGGCTTCTCTTGTCTATAATTGAAAGATTCATGACTAATGAAATACATTCTAGAGTTGTAATAAGAATGAAATGAGGTAATAGATATAAGGTGCTGAAGCCTGTGCCTGGCACATACTAAACCCTCAATGAATGCTACATGTTGTGATGATGGTGAGAATAATGATGCAAATGAAGCATATTAGGCCTTCTATAATTTTTCATTCTGCAAAGCACCCAGTATCACATTGTACATGTAGTAGACACCAACTAAATGCTGCTTGAAAAACTTGCTGCCTCTCTCTGGAAGACTGTAAGAAAGTTCATTAATTAAGACTGGAAGAGAGATTTGAAGGCTTTAGATTTAATATCCCTTCCTCTTTTCATTTCTCATTACTTCAGATTTCAGTGCTGCTATTTTCATTCTTGCTTATTGTTGTTAATTCATATGAACCAAAACTTAGGCTCAGAATAATAGAAAATAATCCAGTTCAGTTATGATCATTTTATCCTTTGACAAAGAAATAACTTTTTGTTTTTAATCAGGAGGGTGCTATGACTGGACAATGCTGATGGCAGCTGATAATCATGTGCATATAAAGCTCCAAGACATGCTGAGCTCCCTCTGTGAATTTACATGAGAATGAGGATTCAAGAAAGTTTATGGATGTACATTGAGTTGTTGTCATTAGAGTCAGGCTCAAATCATAGCAACCCTATGTACTACAGAATGAAACACGCCCCAACACTGTGCCAGGCACATGATCACTTTTATGTTTAAGCCCTTTGTTCCAGTCACTGTCTCAATCCATCTAGTTGAGGGTCTTCCCTTTTTTCATTGACCTGCTACTCTTCCGAACATGATGTCCTTCTCCAGGGACTGGTCCCTCCTGACAACATGTCCAAAATATCAGACACAACCTAGCCATCCTTGCTTCCAAGGAGTACTCTGGTTGCACTTCCTCTAGGAAGCCCAGTTGGTTCTTTTGGAAGTCCATGTTATATTCAATTTCTATCTCCAGCACCATAATTCACAGGTATCAATCCTTCTCCTGTCTTCCTTATCTATTGTCCAGCTTTCACAAGAACAGGATGTAACTGAAAATACCAGGGCATGAATCGGATGCACCTTTGTCTTCAAAGTGACATCTTTATTTTTGACACTTCAAGGAGGTCTTTTGCTACTGGTCTTTTGCTTTCTTGACTGCTGCTTCCATGGGTGTTGGTTGTAGAACAAAGTAAAGCAAAATTTTGTACAGCATCAATTTTTTTCTCGATTTACCATGGAGTTTCTTACTGACTCAGTTTGTAAAGACTTATTGTTCTTAGCCCAGCGCAGTGGCACACGCCTGTAATCCCAGCAGCTCTGGAGGCAGAGGCGGAGGATCACAAGTTTGAGAACAAGGGCAGTCTGGATAATTTAGTGAGACCCTGTCTCAAAAAGCAAAAAAAAAAAAATGGGCTGGGGGTGCAGCTCAGTGGTCCAGCACTTGCAAAACATGCAGGCACGCACCCCTGGGTTCAACCCCCAGTACTGAAAAAAAAAAAAAAAAGACTTGTTCTTAACATTGAGGTGCAATCTATAATGAAGACTATATTCATTGATCTTCATCAGGAAATGTTTCAGGTCCTCTATACTTTCAGTAGGGCTGGGATTTAGCTCAGTTGGTAGAGTGCTGTACTGCAGTCTCTGAGGTCCTGAGTTCAATTCCCAGCACCGCAAAAATGGGAGAAGGGCCTGGCAATCCACTCCCAATGCAATCCAGAAACAGTCAGCCACTGAAAACCTATGTGGGTCGCTATGAGTTGGATACCAACTCGACGGCACCCAACAACAACAACATACTTTCAGCAAGCAAAGTTGTGTCATCTGCAAAATGCAGGTTGTTAATGAATCTTCCTGCAATCCTAATGCCATGTTCTTCTTCATAAAGTCCAGTTTCTCAGATTATTTGCTCAGCATAGAAGAGGTACTGTGAAAGGATACAGCCCTGACTCACAATTTTCCTGAATTTTAACCAAGCAGTGTTTCCTTGTTCTATACAAATGACCACCTCCTGGTGCATGTACAGATTCCTCATGAATACAGTTAAGGATTCTGATATTCCCATTTTTCACAATGTTGTCCATAATTTGTTGTGATCCACACAGCCAAATGCCTTTGCATAGTCAATAAAACATAGATAGACATCTCTTAGGTATTCTATGCTTTCAGCCAATAACCATGTGTTATCAGCAATTATTTCCCTGGTTCCATGCCCTCTTCTGACTCTGTCTTAACTTTCCAGCAGTTCTCTATGTATTGCTGCACTCACTTTTGAATGATCTTTAGAAAAATTTTGCTTGAGTGAGATATTAATGATATTGTTCAATATTGTCACATTCAGTTGGATCCTCTTTCTTGGGAATATGGACCAAACACGGATCTCTTCCAGTCAGTAGCTGTTATCCAAATCTCTTTACACAAATGAGTTAGTACCTCTAGTGCTGCATCTGTTTGTTGAAACATCTCAGTTGGTATTCCATCAAATCCTGGAGTCTTGCATTTCACCAATGCAGCTTCTACCTCTTCTTTCGTTGCTATTGGTTCCTGATCATATGTAACCTCTTGAAATGGTTGGTCATCTCCAAATTCCTTTTGGTACAATGACTATCTATTCCTTCCTACTTCTTTTGGGTTTTCTGAGTCTTTAAATATTTTCCCTGTAGAATCCTTCACTATTGCCACTCAAGGCTTGATTTATTTACTTTGTTGTTGTTGTTCACTTCTTTAAGCTTGAGAAAAACAGAGTGTGTTGTTCCCTTTTGGTTTTCTATCTCCAGCTTTTGGCACATGTCATTAAAACATTTGATTTTGTCTTCTGAAGTTTCCCTTAGAAATCTTCTGTTTAGTTCTTTAACTTCATCATGTCTTCCTTTTACTTTAGCTGCTGAATGTTCAAGAGCAAGTTTCAGGGTCTTTTTTAACTTGTAACTTGGTTTTTTCTCTTTTTTCCCTGTATTTTTAGTGATCTTTTGCTTTCCTCATGAATGATGTCTTTGCTGTCATGCCACAACTCAATACACACTTACAGGTGTGCTTTACTGATTTCCTACATATCTCTCAATCCAATTAAGCTTGAAATCAAGATTAACCATCACAATTGTATTAGTCTTGATATTTTGCATTTTAATTCTTATTTCTGATAATGTATGAACTCAATTGCTTCTGTGAGTACTATTTAATCTAAGAGGATTCACCCTCAGATTAAAACATAGCCATCTGACTCTGTGTGTGTGTGTGCGTGTGCATGCAAGCGCGTATGTTTGTGTGTTCTGAACAGCATTTAGCCTCATACAGCCTAATCCAAATGTGTTAACTGCTCTGAATCATTAGTCTTCTATATTGCCAAAATGCAAGTACAAATATTATCTACTCATAGGTATGTAAATTTGAATAGGTTAGCTGTCTTCACAAAACATCTGTCCCTCAATATCTGGGAGGAATTGGTTCCAGGACCTACCCACCACCTTCCCCTGCAAGGATACCAAAATCAACTGATGTTCAATTACCTTATATAAAATGGCATAGTTGCATATAGCCTATGCATATCCTCTCATATACTTTAAATTATTTCTAGATTTCTTGTAATACCTAATAGAATGCCTACACATCACTTTATTTGCATGTATTCAGTATAGTATTCAACACACAGCAAACTCAAATTTAGCTTTTTAGAACATTCTGGAATTTTTTTCAATCATTTTTAACCCAAAATTGGTTGAATCCATAGATACAGAACTTAGGATATAGAGTTGACAAGGGAGTACATAACTTCTCAAAAACTGCATGGAAGAACATTCTTAGGTAATTTGGTAAACATTGACCACACTAAATTTCTAAGTACTTGAATCATTGTTATATTGATTGTGGTTCACGAATGTGATCTGAGGCTCTCCAAAGAAGTGGTAAAATACATACATATACATTTTTCTTGACTCTGGATGGGCTTCCACAAGGTAAAAGGATGCAAGGATGGGCTTTTCTGAAGGTAAGGAAGATGGGAGAGAAGAGAGAAAATGCTACATTCCTGAGCAGGGGAGAGAAAAGTTGCTGAGCCAGCTTCTGAGTAGCCTACAGGGAAACAGATGTGAAGGTCTCCCGTAGATGAGACCACCCCTACTGGGTGTTCTACAAAATCACTCTTGTCACAGAAGGAATCAATAAAGAGAATCCCCAAAAGATTTGGACAATGAAGATGTCAGAAGCAAGCACATAGGAAATAAGGGGTTCGGCCTCCCTCTCCTGGGTACCACTACATCTCAAGAAGCTGGCATAGTTTTACAAATAGAAAGGTCTCCCTAGACGTAAAATAGAATTGTTATCCCATCTAGATGGATAATGCTTGGAGGTAATTTTTTTTTTTTTACTTAAATGAACCAAAATGACATTGCTTGCATTTCTGTGCCAATGACTGTTGTGTATAACCCAGGAGCGCTGTGCATCATTGCTGTAGTCCCAGTCTTCGGCAATTAGTCATCCATGCATAACAATCATTTTTGTTTGTTTTTATTTTTGTTTTGAGACAGCTTCTCCCTAAACTATGCAGACTGGCTCTGCTCTGGAACTTGGGATCCTCCTGCCTCTGCCTCCCTCTGCCTACTGAGTTGCTGGTATTACAAGGGTGTGCCATCGCCTCTGGTCATGCATAACAATCATTTAACCCTAACATCACCGCAGGAATTTACTGAAGACCATTGGCTATCTACAGTACCCAACACTAGGAAATTATGAGATTCTAAAGTCAGGAATTAATTGCATGTATTTTCTTATACCCTTATACTAAAGGTTCAAAGGCATGAGCAAAAGAGAAATTAATTGCTAAATTCAGATTATATTAAGGTATCCATTAAAGAACTCATTTCTCTTCCTTTTCAACACTTGCTATTTTCAGACTAATATTTACAAATGTGACATCTGGAAGTTGGTTAAGAGCTACTCTGGAAAGGCAAGGGTCTTCCAGCCCTTTCAGTCAGTCTGCACATGAAGGTAACTATTGGTGGATGAAGAAAAGAAAGAGATAACTCGATTGAAAAGTTGAGAGGATTATCATCTCCTCTTTGGTCAGATCCCCAGAGAGAAAAAAGGACAAATATAAAACAAATCTTCACTCAACATAGGCACAGATCACAGTATTAATTTGATTTTTATTTGGTGATTGTGATTACTTTGACATTTCTAGAATGGAAAATGCCAGCATCCAATGCTTGTCAACTTTTACTGAAGGTCTTGTGTATGTCCATACCATGGTGTAGATTGTAGGTGACAACAAAAACAATAAAAAGGCACAAGACACCTCCTGTCCTCAAAGGCTTATGGCTCATTAAAGTCAGTGCTTGGGCTTGACTGAGAGCAAGCAGACATTCTGTTTGGCCCATGTAATAGTTTTTAAATTATTTGCCAACATCATATCAAAAATTTTCAGATTATAAAAATCAGATTTCCAGTCTCTGTTTCAAAATGTAAATACTTGACACTAGGCCCTACTTTCTGCAACGATGAGCTTGACATGCACTCTTCACTGTAGGTTCCATTTCTGTTTTTCAGCTTGCCTTGCTTGCCTTTATCACTGTTGAGTTCATAACACATTGGCTCACCTATTAGGTCAAAATGACAGCAGGAGAGAGTGTTAGTAAGATTTGGAACTTCAATGAGCTTTCAAAACTGCTCAAACCAGAACTATGCTAATATCCCTTTTAAAAGTGTTTACTCTTCTCCACTTCCTTCTTCTTCTCCTATTTAGCCAGTGTTGGAGGGGTGGAGACCACAGGAGCATTTAGGTAGCAAGGAAATAGGGTTATAAATGTTGTTGTTAGGTGCCGTGGAGTCATGGCCAACTCATAGCGACCCTCATAGGGATTTCAATGGCTGACTGTTTTGGGATTGCCTTAGGCCCTTCTCCCATTTTTGCGGTGCTGGGAATTGAACTCTGGACCTCAGAGACTACAGCGCAGCGCTCTACCTACTGAGCTAAATCCCAGCCCAAAGGTTATAAATAGGAAGGCAAAATAAGAAGGTATACTACAACATCATGTAAAAGTGGTTTGTTATCTCAGATCTGCTAATGAAATGACAGAAAGTTTCTGGAAGCAAAAGGCTAAAAGAATTTTGTCAAGACAGATGCTGGGCAATAAGTAAAATCAAGATTAGTTTTAGCAAACTTAAAATACAAAGTTAAATTCTCCATGTTGAAATAAAGGAAAAGATTTCCCCTCCCCTCTGTTTTCTTACCCCCACATGTCTGTCAGTTTGTCATGTGAGGAATTGTGTGCTGCTGTGATGCTGAAAGCTATGCCACCAGTATTTTATATACCAACAGGGCCACCTATTGTGAACACATTTCAACTGAGCTTCCAAAATCAGACAGACCAGGGAGAAGGAGCTGGCATTGAAAACCTAATGAATAGCAGAAAAGCACTGTCAAATATAGTGCCAGATAATGAGCCTCCCACACTGGAAGGCATTTAAGAAATGACTGGGAAAGAGTTGCCTTCTCAAAATAGAGTCAACTTGAATGATGATAATGGAGTAAAGTCCCTGGGACTTCCTTTCGCTGATGTGGTATGACTCAAAATGAAAAATAAAATCTAGTGACTGCAATATTGGGCTCAAACATAAAAAGATCCTATGAATGGCACAGTGTTTGGGTAGTGTTTCATCCCCCTATATTTAGGATGCTGAGTCAGATCCAACTCAATGGCACCTAACAACTATTTTCTTGGGACATTTACCTGGCATTTTTTAGTGCTTTCTCCTCACTTTAAAATGTATAGAGACCCTCTTGAAAACTATATAGGATTTTTGTCATTTTATGACCCAGTAATGTCTTTCCCCAGAATTTGGGAGCCATCCTTTGAAAGGTAAATATAGAAGAAGATAGCAAGATAGCAACCCTATCTCCAGCTTCTGTGGGACAATGAGAGACTAAGTAAGGTGGGCACCTTTCCCCAAATTGTAAACTACCTCCTGTTATAAAGATATGAGACTCTTGTTTCTCCTCTGGAAAAATGCAGTTACCTAACTCAGGTGGACACCCCAATTTCCATGTGAATCTAGGATGAGCTGGGTGTAACAAATGGCACTGCCAAGTCTTGTTAGGGGATGACTATGTTGAAAACATGTTGCACATATGTTGAAAACGTGTGCAATTTGTTGTATCTACTTGGTTATATAAAAGGGTGAAATTGCTTTCTGTCTTTGCAGCCTCTTCATGATCACGTATGGTACACATCACATTCTGGCTTAATGCTTATTAAATAATAAAACAGTTTTCTTTCTCTGCCACTTTTGTAGAGATTTTGGAGTTGAGAGAAGATTTTGTTTTTAATTACCACATACCCTCAATTCTAATCTGCACCTCTTCAAGAATTTTAGAGGACCACAAAAATCAGATGTGAATTAGAACCATGTGCAGATTGGATTCTGACCATGATCCAACCCGCATGCAATTTATTATTTAATAATCATTAAACCAGAATGTGATATGTGCCATGATATATTTCCCCCCAACATTTCTCATGCAATCAGTGGTTGCCACATAGAAAAGATGTATGAGAAATGAGAAAAGGTACATTCTAGTCATGTGTTTCCTCTATTGATGTAAATAAAGCACTTTTGGGAATCTGAGGGAAGAGTCAATATGTTCCCAGGTATTTTATCTCCTTGTCTTCTGTCTTGTCCACATGTTGGGGAAAGCTATCTAACAGCCCTCACATTCCATAGAAAGAACCAGTACTCTTCAATGTAGATGAGAATTAGAAGGACAGAGGGCACAAATCATCTTGGAACAAGAGACACATAAACCCATGTTTCTCCCCTGCTTATTCTTGAAAAATGAGGGTTGGTCAACTCTTCCTTTCTGGAATCCATATGGCTTCTGTTTTTTGTTTGTTTGTTTATTTTTTTCCTCCATGCTGGGAATAGAACAGAGAGCCTCAAGCATGCTAAACAAGCTCCCCACCACTGCCCTACATGCCCAGCCCATGGCTTCTGTCCTAATAAGATTTTCCAAGCTGCACCCTGGTCACCTTCAATTCTTTCAGAAAATAAGGATTATCTTGTCTCTTTTCAAAGGCCCCGTTGTCTAACTCTTTCTTGGATTCAGTCATTTCCTATTTAATTCACTGACTATTTGTTACTTGAAAGTAAAATAACCCAGATGTATCCCTCACTTGCTGCTTGAATTTAAAATCAGGTCTGTCAGCTGTAAAATGAGAGCTCTGTTCTCTTATTTAAATATAAATATATATATATATATGAAATTAATTATAGTAATTCTTTATAAATCATTAGAAGTAAGCATATTTTTTGAAGAATTAAATGTACAAGTGGGTAAATTTTACCTCTTTATTTTGGGTTGGTTATATCTTTTTACTTGTCTTCAATTTTATTACTATTATTATTATTATTATTATTATTATTATTATTATTATATTTAATAGATGATAATCATCATTTGAGAGCTGGGGTTTAGTTCAGTTGGTAGAGCACTGCTCCACACTTTTTGAGGACGCAGGTTTGATCCCCAGTATGGCAAAAATGAAGAAGGATGTGGCAGTCCACTTCCAAATTAAAACAACCCCCAAAACAATCAGCCATTGAAAATCCTATCAGGGTCGCTATAAGTCGGACCTGACTTGATGGTAACTAACAACAACAATAACAAATCACCATTTAGAAACTTTCTCTTTTCTCTCTCCTTATTTTTCTATTACCAATCAATATATTTCTTGAATATACTAGACCAGAAGCCCCCATTTTCCAACAGGTTTTTCTAGAAAGGTAAAATGATCCACCCTAGGCCCAGGAGACAGCTATCCCAGCTCCTGTCTGCCACCTTGCACAGAATGAGCTGAATTTCCCAGCCAGTGAATTCCACAGTGTGCAGCAGTTCTACAAAGGGGACTCATAACACTGGGCTCTCGACTGCTTTACAAACTAATTTTACTTGGGAATTAAAACCACAGATCCCAGCTCACTGGCAAACATCTGGTGTTCATTGATAACACCATCTGGTATTTCATCTCCTCTTCTCTGTTATTGAAGCTTCATGTAGCTGCCTCCTCAAAATTAATTATTCTGTAACAACTTGATTTCTGGAAACACAAGCCAAATAAGGTAGCTTTGCTGAAGACTACTAATTCAATACTGTGCCTGCGGGTGAATGGACATTCCTTGGCTGTCACCTGGTCATGGTCTGAAGAATTTCAGGCCATTATATTTGGGGATGAGAACAGAGGAGGGAACGCATATTAATGCCCTGAGCAAGTGGCTTGGGGAAAAAAATATGTTTATCTGTATTTCACCAGCTCATGCGCATGCATGGACTAATTTGAATAATTTATTTAGAAGGATGATTATGATAATATAGCCTGAGCTGCATCTGTCTTAGGAGCTTAAGGAGTGCTTGCAAAAGTAGTGATTGTTTTTAATATAGCTATACCCTTCACCTCATTCAATTAATAGCTTCTTCAATTATTGATCTCATCATTTCAGTTTGCAGCAGTGCCACAGAGTTTCAGCACTGTGGGAACAGCTTAGTCTAAGTAGGGCAATGAAATGAGCACTGGATTAGGTCAGTTATTCGCAGAGAGAAGCTCAGCAAGTCACTTCATCACTCTGGATCTCAGTTTTCTCATTAGTAAATAAATTACCTCACTTATCATACCCCAGGATGCTGTGATACTCCGATAAGGAGGGCAAGACACAGTTCAATCAGTAATGAGCAATATATACATGTTACAGATTTTATCCACTTACCTTGTCTTTACAGAACAGGATCTGATGACATGAGGAAGACTGGTCTAACTCTGGAGCAAGATGCTTAAGATGCATGAATGTGTGGTTTCAGGCACATTGTCTCATCCCAGTTTACCTGACATAAGTCTTCACACACCAAACTGTATGTTCATAGTATACACATATTTTTTCAGCATTTTACTGCAGAATGGCAGTATTATTTGGCATAATGGTCCTTCAACTGGCAACTCCTTAAATGCAGGTAAGGTTCTTTAGTGGCTGGAGTTTAGCTCAGTTTGTAGAGTGCTTGCTGTGCATGCTATGAGGCACTGGGCTCAATCCCTATTACCATAAAAATGGGAGAAGGATATGGCAGCCCAATTTTGAAACAATCAGCCATCAGAAACCCTGTGAATAGCACAAAAGCACTGGCGTAGTGCTGGGCACTGCACAGTATTGGGGAGTGTTTTGGCCTGTTGTACATAGGGTCACTCTGAGTCTGTCCCAAATCTACAGCACCTAACAACAACAAGGCTCTTTAAATTCACCAGGGCCCCAGCTCAGAATCTCTGATTGGCTCATATGAGAAATAGGAGGCCCTCATTTAGAAGACAAGCACCTGTTTTTCAGCCAAACACCCTTGACTTCACCATTGGGCTAACCATATGACCTTGAGTTGAGGTCTCAAAACATCAGTTCATAATATGTAAAATTAGAGGAAAGAATTGAACAGTTTCAGAAGTGTAAAGCTATGAGATATCTCATATAAATTATCTAACCTAGTGGAAACTCAGTAGATGGTAACTATTGTCATTTATATACATAATCTCATTTCCTGCCTGTGAATATGTGGGGTTTTTTATACATGTATACATGTATGTCCACATCTGGATTATAAACTCTTTGAGGATAGAGGTTATGGTTTGTGTTTCCATGCTTCCAATATGAGAATGTGGTTGTTGTTATTTTTGTTAGGTGCCGTCGAATCAATTCCAACTTGAGTCCCTATGTACAGAAGATCGAAACACTTCCCGATTCTGTGTGAGGCACACTATCTTATTTATGTTTAAGCCCATTTTTGCAGGCCTGAGCATATAGTAAATGGTTACCTAACACCTATAACAACTACTTTGATTGATATATTGACAGAAAGGAGATAAAAAACCATTCTCAACTTTCTCAAATATATTTTAAAATATCAAAACTATATTACCGAAGACTGACTACACTTTTGGTAAGATCCTAAGCATTTGCTCATCTGAGTTATGGAGAACATTTTCTGCAATAAAACTACTAGTCTGTCAGCTTGGACATTGTATTTACAGAAGAGTCATGTATATTCCAAAGTGTTTTATTTGATATAGAACAGCAGGAACGATGCTGTCAGTAAATTGTGAATGCATGGCCTGGTTTTCATTTCTGAAAGACCTAATTGTCTGGAGCAATTGCTGTGCTCCAGAAAATGGCGCTGTTGGAGAGAAGGCGGTATTAATTCAGGTGTTTGGGTGCATGAACCTAGGAACTGAATGAATTCATGAAGGAAGAATGGACAGAAACACTAGAAAAAGTGTAAGAAAGCAGAAAGCATTCATTATTGTGTTCAAGCCACAAGGAGTTGCTTACATCCTTTCTGGCTCAAGCCCAGATCAGTCTTAGAAGTGGAGCAGAATAATTAGTGGAGACGGGTACGGTGAGGGGAGAGAGACCAAGGCAGAAGGGCTGCTTTCCCTCTCCACGGGACACGTCGTATCACTGCAGAAGCTCCCTTGCTTCTCTTCACCTTGTGTTGGCAGAAGGCATGTGTTAGAACAGAAGACCAGCAGCCTGCAGTATTCTGTGTGGTCAGCATATTTAGGCCACAAAGTATTTGCACAATGCACAGGGCAACCAAAAGTGATACTCTAACCTTAACAGAATTTAGCAGGTTCACCATCTTCTGTGCCATCTGACTGCCCCTGTGTGATTTTGTGTTTGAAAATTCTGTGTTGAGGTCTGTTGCTAGTCACAGAGGCCAGCCATTGTCTTTGTTAAGCATTGGAATTGCTCTTCATTTTATTGAATATTCCAAGCTTCGATCCAGTGTTCTCTAAGATTCCTCCCCCCATACACAAAAGTGATGGTAATTCAGACCAACGAGGGAACAGATATTTGGTTCTTATTACAAGTTCTCATTAGTTACAGTGTACCCAATAGCACTGAGATATGTGCTATAAGATGTACATGAGGTTGGAGGTCCAGGATATTGTACAGAAGCTTTTCTAAGAAGTCAAGCAAAACTGGTCTAGGCCTCAGGAGAGCAAGAGAAAGATTTATAGCAGCCCAGAGTGGACATCAAGAAAGATGAAGGCCCAAAAGTCATGGCCTACAATAAGTCTATCAAAACTCCAGTTATCTGAACATGAGGATGAAGGATAGGAAGCAATGCTTGCCTGCAACAGAAGTCTCTTATGTACTCTTCACTCTAACAGTGTACAGGGTTACCCTAAGAATGGTATGGCATGAGTGGCAACATGGATATGTGTTTTGCCTAGAAAAGAAGGGCTACCAACAACCCAAATTTCAAATCTTTCTAGTTTCAGAAAGCTGACATTCTTTCCATTCACAGGTCTTAGAAAAATCACTTTTATATAGTAATTAGTCAATTAGCTAGGTCTTATCCAAAAAGAAATATGGGGGACCATTTGGAAAGAAATAATTCTCAGGGATGGTGTCTTTTTATATATTGGATTTCCATTAATATCTTATTACCCTGTAACTATTTTCATAATGCATATTTAAAATTTGATTTTTATTCATGACTTTTATAATATAAAATCTATGACTAACTCCACAATTTTAATGCTTTTTGCATTTCTTTCCCATGTTTCCAAGTATACTGTATACTACATTATTATATTTATAATAAGATACAGTTTGGTGACTTTTTGCCATATAATGTCATAAAATTTTTCTCCTAGAAAAATATTGTCTGTATATTTATGAAAACAAAATTAACATTATATTAACAGTATATTAACATTAGCATAATATTCATATATAGGCATAATATTCACTTACACTAATATAACATTCAATTGCATTTACCTAGATTACCTAGAACAAAGTACAGTAATGCACATTTCAGTTGTTTCTGATTATTTGACATTTTTAAAAGGCTTCTTACTTCCTTGTAATTATTTCCTTAGGAGAAATCTCATGCACTGGATTACTAATCAGTGATTCTAAATATAAAACAAAACTTGCTAAGTTTTCATAACAAATTATGGATAACACTTCAGAAAATGGGAATACCAGAACACCTAATTGTGCTCATGAGAAATCTGTACATGAACCAGGAGGCAGTTGTTCGAATAGAACAGGGAAACACTGAGTGGTTTAAAGTTAAGAAAGGTGTGCGTCAGGGCTGTATACTTTCACCCTATCTCTTCAATTTATATGCTGAGCAAATAATCCGAGAAGCTGGACTTTATGAGGAAGAACGCGGCATCAAGATTGGAGGAAGACTCATTAACAACCTGCGTTATGCAGATGACACAACTCTGCTTGCTGAAAATGAAGAGGATTTAAAACATTTACTGATGAAGATCAAAGATCATAGCCTTCAATATGGGCTACGACTAAACATCAACAAGACAAAAATCCTTACGACTGGGTCAGCACGCAACTTCACATTAAATGGAGAAAAGATTGAGGTTGTCCAAGATTTTACTTTGCTTGGCTCTATAATCAACACCCGTGGAAGCAGCAGTCAAGAAATCCAAAGACGCATTGCTCTAGGAAAAGCTGTGGCAAAAGACATCTTTAGAGTATTGAAAAGCAAAGATGTCACATTGAAGACGAAGGTGCGTCTGACTCATGCCATGGCATTTTCAGTGGCATCATAAGGTTGTGAAAGCTGGACATTGAACAAGAGAGACAGAAAAAGAATTGATGCTTTTGATTTGTGGTGCTGGAGACGTCTATTGAATATACCATGGACTGCCAAAAGAACCAACAAATCTGTCCTAGAAGAAGTACAACCAGAGTGCTCCTTGGAAGCAAAAATGGCCAGACTGCGTCTTACATATTTTAGACATGTAGTCAGGAGAGAACGATCCCTGGAGAAGGACATCATGTTTGGAAGAAAGGCAGGTCAACGCAAAAGAGGAAAACCCTCCACCAGATGGATTGACACAGTGTCTGCAACAATGGGCTTAAACATAAATAAGATCGTTTGCCTGGCACAGAATAGGCAAGTGTTTCGATCTGCTGTACATAGGGTCGCTATGAGTAGGACTCGACTGGACGGCACCTAACAACAACAACAACAGCAACTTGCTAAGTTTATAAGGAATTTCCTTATAAGTTTTAGATTTTTGTGTTCAAACTTTCCAGTAAAGTGAGCAAAACACAAATTATTTCATTTACTTCACAAGCAGAAGTGAACCTTTGGGAGGCTAAGTGACTTACCCAAGTCGGATGAACTGCAAGACCTAAAATAAAAGTTTTATAGTTCTTAGCTTTTCTTCCTAAATAAGTGAAAAAGTGAAACTTAAATAGGGCTGTTGTATGGCTCTGTTTTATATTTTACTTGCCATTATGTTGTTCTTGTTGTTAGGTGCCATCCAGTTAGGTCCAACTCATAGCGACCCTATGTACAACACAACAAAACACTATCCAAAACTGTGCCATGCCCGGCACTGTGTCAGTGATCCTCTGCTATTCATAGGGTTTTTGATGGCTGATTGTTTTGAGCGTGGGCTGCCAGGTCTTTCTCCCAAGCCTACACCACTCAGTATTCCCAGGAATCTCCCATCTAAGGACTAACCAGGCCTGACCTTACTTAGCTTCCAAGATCAGATGGGATTAGATGCCAGGGTGGGATGGCTGTAGGCAATTGCCATTATAATTTCCCCAAGTTAATCATCTTTCCTCTTTTGTTATATCTTGGGAAAAGGCTATTAAGAAAGAAGAGGACAATTTGTGTTTATTAAGTTTCGATAATAAAATCTTATAATTTATGAAGATAACTAATTATAATAATTGAGACTTTCAATATTCCAGGCACTGTGCTACATGATTCATATCAGTGGTGTGTGCTGTGGCCAGAAAGTGGATGGTATGCATATCTTCCCAGCTTTGAAATGGCCTACGGGGGAGCATTTACACCATGGAAATCAACAAATGCTGGCATCCTTCAACTCAAGAGCTGGTGATTAAATATTTACTAGAACACCACATGAAATGAAATCATTTAATGAGTAGAAAACAAGTCTATAGTTCTTTTACAATAATAGTCCTCATTCACAAGTGAAAACACTGAAGTTCCAAAAAGTAAATAATTTCCAAACTTATAAAACTATGAGGTAGCAGATTTGGAATCCAAACCAAGCATCTGATGCCTTGGTACCTGGCCACTATTGAGTATCAACCTTTATAAGCCTCCCACCATACCAACACTTGGCATAGTTGGCAGGATCCTACAAGTGTCCCCTCTGCCCTAGGGCCCTAGTGACAAAACAGAGCAGCCACCAACCAACTCCCAGCCTGTGCCGTGAGAAGCCTGCCCACCAGCACCCCTGAATGCTACTGCCAGCCACCATTGCTCAGCACAGATCCAGGCCCTCTGCAGAACAGAGTGCAATGGTGTCTGCCCAGACCCAGCTAATTGGTGAGGCAGGGGGCAGACTTAGGATCTTCAGCAGGTCTTCCATTCTCAGAAAGGGGAAAGGAAACCAAACGGCAGACCCCAAAGGACCAAGAAAGACAACCTGCTTGCAAATTTAGATAGATCTAATAGCCACAGAGCTGGACAGAGACAAGATAGATCAATAACCTAACGAGGTATTGTTAGCCCCGTGGAGGCAGTTGCCAAAGGAATGGCGATTCCAAAGGAAAACAGCAAAGTGCAGTGACACTGGTGGGCTTTGCCTGGAGTGACGAGGTGGTGGAGGAGGAGGTCCGCTGCCTGTGGGAGCAAGCAGAGCAGGAATCAACATGGCAGTTTCAGCTGGCCCAGAGGCTGCCCAGAAGCAACGGCAGGTGGAGGAAAAGGCACATGCCATTATAGTACAGCAGCAGGGACAAGAACTGCAGCCAGTGTTGCAACTGGAACACAGCATGGTGGACCAGCTGCGTGACGAGGCAGAGGCAGCTCAGCTAGCCTCCTAGAAGGCCAAGGCCAGAGAATAGGTAGAGCACTGTGAAGTGATACAGTTCCAAGACAGGTGGAAGAGGCAGCATGGAGGGCAGACAGAGATTACCAAAAATTAAACAAAGTGACTCCTCCTTACATACAGTGGTCCCATCTATACTAGACCTGATGGATCAAATGACTTTGTCTTTGGGAAAGTATCATTAGGTGATAGACTTGGCCAATGCCACTTTTCAATTGATATCACTCTAGAGAGCCAGGAGCAATTCGCCTTCACAGGGGAAGGCTGAAAATGGACATTTGTAGTTTTACCACAGGGGTACCTGCATAGTTCCACCATTTGTCATAGATTGGCAGCCAAGGATTTAGCTACCTGGATACGGCCAGCCAACGTTCCCTTAGTTCATTATATTAATGATACTATATTAACTTCTGGTTCTCTTGAAGATTTGGAGAGGGCCATAGAGGGCCACAGAGGAATGACATGGGAGACATGAGGCCAAGCACTCAATGTAGGCGGGGTGCAAGGACCTGGGTTGTCTGTCAGGTTCTTGGGAGTTGTCTGATTGTGTGGGACCAGTGCTATTCCTAGAGCTATGGTAGATAAGATTCAGACTTCTTCTATACCAATGACCATAAAACAGTTACAGATTTTCTTAAGCCTATTAGGATACTGGTAAGTCTTTATTCCCTACCTTGATCAGCTCTTATGGGCCCCTGTTCTAGTTGTGCAAGAAACAGGTATGATGGGATTGGACCACTCAGGTAGAACAGGCTTTCCAAGAAACCAAATGAGCATTGGGACATCTCAAGCCTTGCAAGTAACAGATCCTAAAAAGCCATTTCAGTTAGATGTAACAGTGACCCCTAAAGGGTTTGGATGAGGCCTGTGGCAAACAGACAGTGCTTATTGGCATTTGGTCCCAGCTTTTAAAGGGAGCAAAAAGTTGATACCTCCTAATAGAGAAACAGCTTCCTCCTGTATATGAAGCACTGCAGGTTAGTAGGCCATCGGCCCAAGTGGGCCAAGCCATGTGGCAATTGGCTAATGAAGCCATCCCTTTGCAGAATAGACTCAGGCCAAGACAGCATACCCAAAGCAGGATGGATACAATCATGGGTGTCTACCCCTAAGACAGGAGTGGTCCAAACGCCCACTTTAGTGAAGTGGGAGGCATACTTAGAACAGTGACAGAGGTAAGTGCCAGCCTGCTTTCTCAGGAGTTGCAACAAGTAGTAGACCCTACTACCTTTGCTGAAGTGATTGGCCCTCCACCTGCCATACTGGACAAACCTAGCCCCTAGCATGAGGGGAAGCCACCACTTCCCACAGGGGCTTAGTATATGGACTGCTCCAGTCGAAGCAATCCCAGCTAGTGGACAGCAGTAGCTATCTGGCTGGATAAGGATGAAATCTGGCTAGATGCAGGCTCAGGACAGAGCAACCAGTGGGCAGAGCTGCATGCAATATCAATGGTGATCATGAATGTACTAGAGCCTTTGCATATAGACACAGACAATTTAGCATAGTACTGTGGGCTAACCTTGCCCAATGGGTGCAGCAAAATTGGCTGGTGGGGCCATGCCACATGGGCATGATTTGTGGGACATAAGGCCAATAAAAGAAATGTTTATCACCTAGGGGGGCATCAACCTCTAGTGACCCCAGGTAATGATGAGACTGATGCTCTCACCCCGACCCATAGCATATGGGTACCCCAAATGGATGTAGCCTTGTGGCTTCATCCTACATATCATGCTACAAGTTGCCCAGTATTGGGGCCTAAATATTACTCCCACAAAAACAACTCAGGCAGTCGATGTCCTGCCTATACTGTAGCCCATCAAAAGTGCTGTGGTATGCAACCAAAGCAGCTGTGGTATGCAAACTCCTGTAACACTGTTAAGTTGATTTCATAGGTCCATTGCTTATGCCTTATCAGTTGTTGATATGGCAACTGATTTATTGTTTACTTACCCTGCACAGAAGCCCACACAAGAGGTGACCATGTGAGCTTTGGAACACTTGAGTGCTGTATATAGCCACCCAATAAGTGCAACAAATGACAGAGGTTAGCCCTTTGGTGCCATGTCCCATCTGGATCTCAGCAATTCTTAGCGGTGTAATGTTAGGCAAATGGCCAAAATGATAAAGAGGCTAAGATAATGAGACACAGACCGGTGCATGCACACATTGTAACTGTGATATAATCCTCATGTGTCTCGTGTACAAGACACTTGGCATTTAGCCACTATGGTGTATTAACCTTTATACGCCTCCCTGCCTGCACTGGTTGCATGGAGAACAAGACCGCAAATAAAATATGCCAGACTTCCCTTCAGCTTCTCATGCATTTTTCAGTTTCCATCAGCCCTCTTAAGAGTCTCTCTCTGGCCAAAGAGGGAAAGCATGACGATTTGTTAATTTTGTTCTTCATAGGCACTATCTATGACGCTTCAGGGTTTTTTGTTTGTTGACTTGTGGTATGGGAGGTTGAACCTAGGGCCTCATTTATGCTTTGCAAGCACTCTACAGCTGAGCTGCCCCCCAACAGACCATTTTTTACTTTTTACTTTGAGATAAGGTCTCACTCAGTTATGCAGACAGCCTCTGGCCTCAAACTTGTAATCCACCTGCTTCTACCTCCCAAGGCACTGGGATTACAGGTGTGAGCCACCACACAGGACAACATGTCAGTTATATAAGACATTTCTATGCATAATTATTCTGCTCTTATTCTAGATGACTTATCCAATTGGTTTATTGTTTTTGCAGAAGAATATAAACATCAGGATATAAGCCAACAATATACAGTAGCAACTAATAAAAGAGAGCTATTTCAGATAATTATTCATAGTAGAAAAGCAAGTGTATTTGGTGTGACAACTTCAGGCATCATGGAAAAAGAGTACAGCAGTCCTGGGCACTTAGGAAATACCTGTCAATCATATATGATGGGGAAGTGGCCTTGTTGCTTCTTGGAACAGTAAGGTTTATTTAATAACTACAAATAAACATTATCTTTCAAATAACTTCCAGGTACTTTGTATAATTAAAATTACCTGACATGTTTAAACATTACAGCCTTTGAAAGGCTGTAAATATATGTAATACCAGGAGTACAATTCTCAGAAAGGTAATGTAATGATTCAAGGTCATAGAGATCTCCAGAAGCGAAAGAACTGAGACTTGAAGTTTAACATTTTCTATTCTTCCAGTTGCACACTGTATCTCTGAATACAGATGTACTACTTGAGGTGCATAAAACAGACATTTGAACTCCAAAAGAGTGTTATGTAGGGAAGTAGCCATACTTGGCACTGTTTTGTCCCCCTTATCTTGGTTTCATCCATTCAGTTCAAGAATATAATCAGCAGCGCGTGGTGGCACACGCCTGTAATCCCAGTGGCTCTGGAGGCAGAGGCGGGAGGATCACAATTTCGAGACCAGATACAGTCTGCATAACTTAGTGAGACGCTGTCTCAAAAAAAAAAAAAGGGCTGGGGGCACAGCTCAGTGGTCCAGCACTTACAAAGCATGCAGGCGCAAGGCCCTGGGTTCAACCCCCAGTACTGCAAAAAAAAAAAAAAAGAATATAATCAGAGGAAAACTCTTCACTAAAATATTTATAGAGGCATAATTTGGAATGGAACTTGGGAGTTTATTACTGTTACTCTAACCTAATATCTCTTATCTTTGACAAATTCTCAACAATAAGTATTTCTGAAGATGAATTAATTTATCATATCTTCAGAAAATTTTGTCTTAATGTGAATCAAAAATGGCCCTCTTCTACCTTGATTTCTGACTTCTATCTACAGGTACACAAAAGTCTTCTCACATGACTGCAGAAGGAATAACGGATTAGGTGATTTTAACTTTCACTCCAGCACATCTGAAAAGCCCTCAGAGACTGGAATTCTATCTTCTAATCTCTACTATAGATCTTTCTTAAATACACGTAAATACCTTTCCCTTAAGTACTCCAAAGAATGAGCAGTTGAGATGGTGTCTGGATATTTTTCATTACTTATTTAGTCAATAAGTAATGAAGCTGGGTATTTTTCATCACTTATCTGGGTCAATAATGTGAAGAACCTTAAAATTCTTCAAAATGTGCTAAGTCACAACTCTATCCCACATGTCTGTGCCATTTTATTTATTTATTTATTTTTTGAATGAGGTCTCAGTATGTAGCCAAGACTGGCCTTCAGCTCTTGATTCTCCTCCATAAACTGTCTGAATTTCTGGGATTACATGTGTGCACCATCAACCCCCAGCTTGACATGTCTATTCTTTGTGTGGAGAGCAATAGTGAAAGTTACTTTAAATAGACACTCATTTTATGTAGCCTTCTGGGAGGCAGGTGCTGAGAGTAATATTTTCTACCTTGTTTAATTGTCATAATGATTTATTAAATGGAAAATTGGTCACACATGGGACAAATGGTAGAACAATGTTCTTCAGCCAAGTTAGGTAACATCAGTCAATAAAGAAAGTCCTGTACTTTAAAACTTAGAGGGTTTCAAGGGTAATGAGTACAAACAAAATTAAATTTAGTAAGCATCAAAAATAATCTGCACACATCATCAGGATACTGTGGGAAAACAGATGACGTAGGAGGAAAATGCTGCAGAATTCCTGAACTGGAGATACCAAAAGAGTGGTACAAACAAACTAGACCCAGGTTCTGATTCACAATCAACTGGCCTTCTTCTTTCTCCATGACTCTTAAAAACCGCTACATCTAAAACAATAACAGGGTAATTAGAAAAGCTATGTTTAACATAGGAAATAGGGGCTGATAGAGTTCCAAGTTTCATAGAGCAAAATCTCAGTTTGTTCACTTGGAGAAATGTGTGGGGAGAGTTTGACAAAGATTCCTGGAGTAGAAAAAAAAGAAATAGCAAGGGGGTAGATTTTAGTTTGTGATAAGAGATTGCACTGAGCCTTGCATTAGGAAAACTTAGGAGTAGCACAGACCTGTTGAACAGCTCACAAATTTTACTCATGACTAGTGTAGATAAAAAAACAAATGCCTTGTGATGCATGTTATCTTTCATTTTGTCTAATGCCACAGAAGCAGGGAGAAAGTCCCAGATGTATCCACCTTTTAAATGTGAAAGCCCATGGAGGGGATAACTAAAGAACAGCAATTTCTTTGATCACAACTCAAGATTAAGAATACTTGGACTTCAAATGGCTTAGAAGAAGTGTCTGAATACTGATATTTAATGAAGTGTAACCACATCAGGATAACTCGGTGGAGATACTTGAAAAATAGGAAGAAAAATAAAGGGAAAAATTACTTATTAATTCCTAATCCTGAAGACAAAAACTAGTAATATTTTGCTGTAAACCTTTGCAGCTCTTTGATATCTGAGTATATTCATTTAGCTTAGCTATATGAGGGGGTGGTAATAATGTAACTACCTACTATTTTATAATCTGGCTTCTCAGTTAATGAATTACATTTTTCATGCTATTAAACATTCTTTAAAAATGTGATTTTTCTGTGTCTGCATTATTTCTGCAGTTTGTTTACTCAATGTTTTATTGTTGTATCTTAGGTGGTTTCCTGTTATTACCTTTGTCCGTTAATATTTGTGTGTATCTATGACTATTTTTTATAATATGTGCCACTATGAAGAAATGCTGGGTAAAAGAAGCTGAACATTTTTAGCCTTGGATACTTACTGCCAAATGACTATTTCTATGGTTTACTGCCAAACTGAGTATGAGCGTTTTTAAAAATGGAAATTTGATAGGTCAAAAACAGCATTTGATTCAGTTTTCCTCTGATTACTAGTGAGTATGACTGTATAATTTGTCCATTTGGGCATCTGCTAAGATGCTTGTTCATGCTCCACAGCACCATTGTAATTTGTCACTGGACTACAGCACCCAGATATCACTCCAACATTGCTCTTTAGTCAGTGGTGATACTAGTGGACACAGGTTGGAATAGAAATCAACCATAGCTCTGATCATGACTTGCTACATATTCTAGGCAAGTTAATTATTCCCTGTTATTTATTTTCTTATATGAATGAAATTAATTTAAATCCTGTAGTCTACATAGTCTTACATTCTAGGATAGGGTAATGGTATTCTAATCTAACTACCATACTCTGTATATACAAGATGAATTTAGAGTAACTAAGTGAATGATCCAAACCCTCTTAGGCCACAGCTTCCTTCACATCCTCATGGTGTTATTTAAGGGAGGAATCAGGTCATTTTTATTTGTCCTCTTAAAGTTTCCAAAAGTTTCCAAGGTGGGGAGAAGTTTACAATTCCAAATAAATATAAGTGAATGGTGAAAATTTGTTGTTGTTAGGTGCCATCATTTTGGGTCTGACTCATAGTGACCATATGTACAACAGAATAAAACATTCCCCATTACTGTGCCATGTCCAGCACTATTCTCAGTACTTCTCTGCTACTCATAGGGTTTTGGATGGTGAATTGTTTTGAGAGTAGATTGCCAATGTATTCTCCCTAGCCTGCAGCAGTCAGTATTCCCAGGTGGCCTTCCCATCCAAGGACTAACCAGGCCCACCTGCTTAGCTTCCAAGATCAGGAGAGATTGGATGCCAGGGTATTATGGCTACAGACGCTGAAAACTTACTAAGCACTTTTTACATGCAGAGCACGATACAAAAGACCTCACATCCATTGTCTTCAAACCTGACACACACAAAGACCTCTGTCATTCTTTTAGATGGAGAAAGTGAGGATAAAAGAATTTTTCATAACCTACCCAAATTCACATAGCTGCTAAATAAGAGAGTTGGGTCTTGACTCTTAGTTGTCTAGTCCAAACAATATTTGTTCTGAATATCTTGGGATCAGAGCTTGATTTAAATCAATGCACTGTGACTTCTGGAATACAGCAAATATGCCAGGATAAGGTCCCTCTGGCACTCAGGATCTCCTCAAGCCATCTTGTCCCACTATCAAATCAATGTGAACTCAAGACATGCATATTAAATTTGATATTATACTCATCTAAATAGAGTTCATTAATGATTGAAAGACCAAAACAGAAATTTCCTGCAAAATGCATTATCATGTCAAATATGATAGACTTTTAACATCACTATTTTCATTGACTGTTTGAAAATACAGAGTGCCTTAAGATAATGTTCAAATTTCTTATTCATGAAAAGGCAAACTGAGATGACAGTAGGGAAGTTAGAAGAAACCAAACTGAGATTGGAATCTAAGTTTCCATTCCTCATCCAGTGCTTTTTCTGCAAAAATGTCTTGCAATTTATGTCAAATAATATCCTTGGAATTAGGAAATAAACGCATAAGAGCAAGGAGACAAACCAAAAAGGCATTCCACTTAGAGATTATAATAGCATAAAATTGAAAAAAACTTAACTTTCAATCAATAGGACACCTGATAAACGAGAATAGTATATAAAAACTCTGAATACTACCCAGGCATTTGAAATGATGATATATGCCTCTGTTTATTGTCCTAGATAGATGAGCATGTCATTGTTTAGCAGGGGAAAAAAGCATATTACAAAACAATATTGATAGCATGACCTGCTGTATATGAAATTGTGCACTTACATCCATAGATGATGTGAGTTTTGCTAAATAACGAGATTGTGATTTTTTTTTACTTTTGCCTATGAAATTGAATCTCATATAAATTATTTGACAGAAGAGTGTTGTATGAAACAAAATGCTTTAAGACAAAGCAGTTCTGAAAAATTCTGTGTGCCTTTTCAAACTACCTACACCAGTGCTTTTTAAACTTTAATCACCTGAAGAATCTTCCTAAAATGAAGATTCTAATTCAGGAGTTCCAGGGTGGGGCCAGATAATTTGCAATTTTAACAAGTTCTCAGATGATGCTAATGCTGCTGAATGGAGAACACTTAGTATTGCAAAGGTCTAACTGCTGTTACTAATTACACCAGCAGGCCTTTTCATCTCTCACTCCATATGTAGTTTCTGGCACTCCTGGACTAGAATTGTTTTCCCTTGTTTATTAGTGCTGTAGTGATTTAGAGGTAAATAGTACCCTAGAGTTCTCTTATTTTTCTTGTAGTTAATAAACATAAACACGGGGGGACACTATTTTAAACTGCTGAACACACATTATACAATTGGAAGTATTGCTCAACAACTGTCTCTCCCATCAGCTAATTTTGATCTTGATATTTTTGACTGAGGAGGTAATAATGGCATTGTTTAAATGTATGAGCAATTGGAGAGTAATTATGATTTAGAGAGAAATAGCAATTGACAGACCGCTCAGCAAATAAAATGAAATCGTAATAGGAATAGTAATTTTCAACACATTTCTGTAATGTATTTTCATGAGGAAATTAAAATAATCCATCTAAGGAATGACTACATATGGGAATGCCCTAAGTTTATGAAAGTAAGGAGGTTAAAAACATGAACTTGGGAAGGAAGTTGGGTGAAATACAATCCTTTCAAAATTGTAATGTAATTAACAATAGTAAACTAAAATATGACTGTGAGTACTGTAAATATCCAGCATTTATTGTGTGCTTACTATGTACCAAGCAGCTCAATTTTGTTTTTTTGAGTTTTTTTGTTTGTTTTTGTTTTGTTTTGTTTTTGCATTATTTTGCTGAAATCTTCTTTAGGAAGACAGACATTCAGTAACTTGCCCAAAGTAACACATGTAATAGGTGGTGGCCACTACTTCAGTTTATATCTGTTTGACTCAAAGCTCAAGATCTTAATCGTTATACTTTGAGATTCACTTAACTAATTTAGTGCCTGCCTGATATGCACCAAGCTTTGTCCCAGGTAACTAGGAAAATTCACTGAATAGTTGTAACCAAAACCCTGCCTTCATGGAGTTTACCTTCTATTGAAAATAAAGGGATATATTTAGACTGGACCTTAACTGTTTAGATAAATAGTATTAAGTGAGAAATAGAAAAGTCATTTCCTTCTTGGGGTCTCAATCTCTTCATCTATAGAATGAGGATCTTTTACCCTAAGTTTTCTTCTTGTTGTTGTTTTCTGAAGTTTCCAAAACTCTATATTTTTGAAAGTTCAAACTATTTTATGTATCTTCCACAGTTCCTACTTCCAAATCAAACTATCAACAGCCCAGTGCACTCAGGCCTCCTGATTTTATGTCTTCAATTGGGTTTCTTTTCCCAATAACTATTGTTATTACTATTATTGTTATCTTTATCAATGGTCACAAATGCAAGGTCAGGCTGCAATGAAATGATTTGGTGACTTTCTGGTGCAGTGTTTATGCTAGCTTGACACCTCCAAGCCTTCCCCTTCTCCCTGCGTCAGATTGCTGATGGCCTGCCATTTTGCTTACAGGCTCTCTGTCATGGTGACAGGTGAGATAATGCACTGAAGTCAGAACTTCATGTATGAGAATCAAATGTAATCATTAGAAAATATTTTTCAGAGCTCTTCAGCAGTTGCTATGAATTAAAGAAGTGTACCCATCTGGGTCCCCAAATACACTGGTTAATTATTTACTCAGTGTGTTTTCCTTTAAGAGTTTCATGCCTAAATTTTTCCTCCCCCTATAGAAAAAAAAGGGCATAAAAAGAACCCGGGTGTGGAATTTTTCTGTAATATTTGTGTAAAAACAGGTGTCAATGGAAAATTCAGGCCTTCATCAACTTGCCAGAATTCATTTCAATCATGAATTCATTTGCCCCAATAATGTGTCTATTTGCATATTGTATGTCAGACATGACACTGGACCCTAGTGTTACAAAAACTCTAATTAAATAAAGCTTTTGCCTTAAAAGAACTGACATGGTTTTTTAGACACATGGAATTATAGGACTTAAGTGATCATTATACACAGAATTATATCCCCCAAAATTTATATGTTGAATTCTCAAACCCTAATGTAACTACATTTGGAAATAGGGCCTTTAGGGGGTCAGTTAGGTTAAATGAGGTCAGAAGGGTGAGGCCCCAATCTGATGGGATTGATGCCCATATAAGAAGGGAAAGGGACACACAGAAGCTTGCTCTCTTTCTCTCTCTCTCTCTCTCTCTCTCTCTCTCTCTCTCTCTCTCTCTCTCTCTCTCTCTCTCTCTCCCCCCCCTCCCCCTGTCTACACACACACACACACACACACACAAACACGGAGAGAGGGAGACTAAGTGAACATCAAGAAGGAAGCTATCTGCAAGCCAGGAAGAAAGTGCATAGCAGAAAGCAGAAGGCAACCCTGCATACTGTGACCTTATACTTTCACCCTTCACAACTGTGAGAAAATAAATTTCTGTTGGTTAAGCCACCTAGTCAGTAGGAATTTTGTTTCATCAGCCTAAGATGACTGAACCAATGGTATGAAACATTTTCAATAATCTTTGGTATGAGAATGTAACACCAAGAAATCTGGATTTTTCAGGCACTCATGTGAAAGAATGGAGACACTATCACAAACAATGTGTAAAAAATCTGGTGGCCGACAAATTTTGCAGCATGTCAAAGTGATTAGCTTTGTAAGGAAAGGGCATAAGGATAACCTCCACGGATAGGTTGGGAGGAGGAGGCTTTTGCTGCCTTTGGTTTGTAAAACCTTGTTAGACACTGACATTTCAGATTAGTCAATGAGAAGAGAATGTTACATTATGTTGTCACCCACAGAGAGTAAGGATAATGTGAATCATCATTCTAAGGATACAAGAGCAATTGAATTATTTTTCTATTGAAATAGGGACACGGTTTACCAATATCAACCTGGCTTTAATTTTGTGTGTATTATCATCCCTTTTGAGCAGTCTCCCTTATTCTTAAACATATAACTAGCAGCAAGATCAGTTTTGATTAAAGATTTGGAGCTTTCAGCCACCCTAAACTCCAGGGGGTCCAAGGAAGCTGGAAATGAAGATCAGTCACAAGGCCTGTGTTCAATCAGTCTTGTGTACATAGTGAAACTTCGATTAAAACGGTGGATGCTGAAGCTTAGTAGAATTTACTGGTTATGGGTGTTTGGGGCCCTGATTCCTTGAAGAAAGAGCACAGAAGCTCTATGTTTAGGACCCTCCCAGACCTTGCCTTAGACATTTTCTTATTTGGTTAGTCTTGATATGTTTACTTTATCACACAAGATCACAATTTAACTATAGCACTCTTATGAATGTGTTTGTGATGTGTGTGTGTGTGTGTGTGTGTGTGTTCCACAACTGGTATTAAAAATTTCCTATTCCAAAAGAGCAAGGCAGTGTTTTTACATTTTTTCAATTTACTGACTTGTGTGTTCTTCTGTTTCTTACCCTAAAAAGTGCTTCAGCTTTTGTCCTTTGGATTTCATGCAAGGAACATTCTGTGACCCTTCCTAGAACTATAGCAGCCCCAAACTGAGTTTGGGAAAGCTTCAGTTCCTGACTTCAGAGCACCTCTGTGCTGAAGGCAGAAGCCAGACAATCCCTCTCCTCAGGTGGAAGTGGAGGTGCCACAGGTCTTCACTGGAACGCAGCCTCCTCTGCAGGGCTGGCTGGGCCGGAAGGTCTCAGTAGCAGGGAAGCCTAAGAGATATGCAAATGAAGGGCCAAAACAACGGGTGCCACTCAAGTTACTTAACTCCAGTGAGTATAAGTCCCCTCAACTATAAAACTTGGACAATTACATTTCTGAGTCATAAGGTTATTCTAAGGATACAAAGAGATACTGAATATAAGGAAACTTTATTTGGAAAGCTATAATTATTTAATGTATTTAGCTAATATCATAAATATGCTTGAGGAGATATTCTGTCCCAGATGTCATGCCAGCATTTTCCAGGTCAGACTCTATTTAACCCTCCTAACATTCTACTACATATTACCTCCATTATGCAGAAGAATAAACTGAAGCTTCAGAGAAGGTGGGCAACTTGAAAAAATGCCAAAAGCCAGAGCAAAATAGTAAATTTAGGATTAAATCCCATGCTTATCCTTTTCCAAAACATGGAGCCCATCACTCTACCATGTTGAATCCAAGTTTTAGTAAGTCAGTGTACTTTATATTTAAACAACATCAATTCTGCATATGTTCTTAATAAAAACACCAGAGTATTTTGGAAATTTGAATTCAGAAATGAGAGCAAGGCAGAAATATTATTTACATAGAACACTATATGTAATTCATGTGTTACACAATTACACAGTGCACACTATAATATGATATATTGTAATGTAGTATCCTAACTATAGGAAGACAAAAGGTTTGATTATGAAGGAACCAATATTCAAGATTTTGCTCCAATTTCCCTTCGAAAGCCATTGATGGCAGAAATGAGAGGAAATCTGATGCTTCTCAGGTTCAGAGTTTGCCGTTAGACATAAACTCATCTTCCATTTAGAACAGACTTCTTTTCTATCAGTGGCTACACCAGTGGCTACATCTGTCTAGAATATGTACCATTCCTCTCCAGAGTATAATAAGGACCAAAATGTCTTGAGAGTAAAGGCTTTGTCTTCACATATTTAAGTCTTCAGGTCTTGGTATAGTACCTAGTGTTTAGAAAATCTTTGCTAAGTATTAGCTGACTGTGTGCTAAATAAATGCCTGCTATTGTCCCAGAAGTCCTTATGCCCCTTATGATAATTTTTCCTCTGCCCTCTCTCCTTTTATGTCCAAAGACCCACATAAACACTGCTGATATGGAGGACAGACTCATCTCTATTCAGCTTCATTCTACCATTTTTTTTAAATATATGCCTGTTGTATAAGAACATTATTTCTGAATTTCTGTTCTTCCCTCTTGGTGTCTTAAGACTAAAAGCTACTATAGACTACCTTATCAATGTTTCTGTTGATAAGGTCAGAGTCATTGCAAAAAGTTAGATTCAGGTAAGAGAGGGAAATTCCAAACTGCCTCTAGAGAGTTGCTAGTTGAATATATTGTTGTTGTAGACACAGATTATGTTGTATTCCAATCATCTGTTAAACCGATCGATAAAATCTTCTGCCTGTACAAACAATCTGCTCTCTATTTGCTAAATAGGGCATGTCTTTTTTCCACATCCTGGGGAAGTTTATCATGTGAGAGGAATAATGTCAGATAAAAAGAAGATGATTTCTCTAAGCTTCTGTTGAAATTAGATGTTCATTACATACTATCCTCCTTCTACCAACACAAACCAATTGAAAGTTTTCTATTAAAAAATCTCTCTATAGGCATTTGCTAGGATGGCCCTCCAATTGTATCAGGGTAGATGAGAAAGAGATAATATACACTGATATGCAAAGGTTGTTATTAGGTACCACAAGTACAGTCAGACTCATAGCAACCCTATGTGTAACAGAATGAAACACACACTGACACTGTGCAAGGCACACTATCTTTTCATCTTTAATCCCATTATTGTAGCCATTGTGTCAATCCATCTAATTGAGTCATTGACCTGCCACTCTCCCAAACATGATGTCCTTCTCCAGGGATTGGTGCTTCCGGCAATATGTACAAAATAAGTCAGACAGAGTTCAGCCATTCTTGCTTCCAAGGAACACTCTTGTTGTACTTCATCTAGGATATGTTGGTTCTTTTGGCAGTCCATGGTATAGTCAATTTTCATCTCCAGCACCACACTTTAAAAGCATCAACTCTTCTCCTGTCTCCCTTATTCCATGTCCACCTTTCCCAAACATATGATGCCACTGAAAATACCATGGCATGCGTCAGGCACACCTTTGTCTTCAATGTGACATCTTTTGTTGTTGTTGTTGTTGTTGTTAGGTGCTGTCGAGTCAGTATCTGATTCATAGCGACCCTCATAGGGTTTTCAATGGCTGACTATTTCGGGATTGCCTTAGGAGTGGATTGCCAGGTCCTTCTCCCATTTTTGCAGTGCTGGGAATTGAACTCAGGACCTTAGAGACTGCAGCGCAGCGCTCTACCAACTGAGCTAAATCCCAGCCCATAATATCTTTACAACACTTTAAAGAGGACTTTTACAACAGCTTTTCCCCATGCAATGCATCTTTTGATTTCTTAACTGCTGTTTCCATGGATGTTGGTTGTAGAACCAAGTAAAGCAAAATCTTGGACAACCTCAATCTTTTCTCTGTTTATCATGATGTTGCATAAAGACCCAGTTGTAAGGATTTTTGTTTTGTTGATGTTGAGATGTAATCAATACTGAAGGCTATGTTCTTTAATTCTCATTAGTAAATGTTTCAAATCCTCTTCACTTTCACCAAGCAGAGTTTTGTCCTCTACATAACACAGGTTGTTAGTGAGTCTTACTCCAATCCTGGTGCCACATCCTTCTTTATAAAGCCCAGCTTCTTGGATTATTGCTCAGCATAGAGATTGAAGAGGTACAGTGAAAGAATACACGCTGATGCGAATCTATCCAACTTTAAACCAGGCAGTGTTCCCTTGTTCTTCATGAACAAACTGCTTACTGGTCCATGTCCACATTCCTCATGAGTACAATAAGTGCTCTTGACTCCCATTCTTTGTAATACTGCCTATAATTTATTATGACCCACATAGTCAAATGTCTTTGCATAGTTGATAAAATACAGATAGACATCTTTTTGGTACTCTCTGCTTTCTGCTAATATCCATCTTACATCAGCAATCATATCCCTGGATCCAGGCCCTCTTCTGAATCTGACTTGATTTTTCCTGCAGTTCCCTATCTATATACTGCTGAATCACTTTTGAATGATATTTAGCAAACTTTTACTTGCATGAGGTATTAATGACATCATTTGATAATTGTCACATTTTGTTGGATCCCCTTTCTTGGGAAAAGGCACAAATATGGATCTCTTCCAGTGAGTTGACCAGATAGCTGTTTTTCAAATCCCCTGACATAAACAAGTTAGCACTTCTGGTGCTGCATCTGTTTGTTAAAACATCTCTGTTGGTATTCCATCAATTACTGGAGCTTTGTGTTTCATCAATGCCTTTAAGGCAGCTTCCGCTTCCTCCTTCAGTACCACTGGTTCTTGATCATTTGCAACCTGTTGAAATGGTTGGTCATCCACCAATTCTTTTTGGCATAATAACTCTGTGTATTCCTTCCACCTTCTTTTGATGTTTCCTGTGTCATTTACCATTTTCCCTGTAAAATCCTCAACTTTTGCCACTTGATGCTTGAATTTTTCTTCAATTGTTTAAGCTTGGGAAAATCAGTGTGTTCTTCCCTTTTGGTTTTCTGTCTCCAGTTCTTTGCGCATGTCATTATAATATTTGATCTTGTCTTCTAGAGCTACCTTTGAAATCTTCTGTTTAGTTCTTTAACTTCATCATATCTTCCTTTTACTTTAGCAGCTCAACATTTAAAGGCAAGTTTCTGAGTCTCTTTTGACATGTAATTTGGTCTTTTCTTTTTTCATATCTTTTTAGTAACCATTTGCTTTCCTCATGAATGATGTCTTTGATATCATGCCACAATGTCTCTGGTTCAATCATTGGTGTCTAAAGCATAAAATCTGTTCTTGAGGTGGTCTCTGAACTCAGGTAGGATATATTCAGGGTCAGACTTTGGCCCTTGTATACCTGTTCTAATTTTCTTCAGTTTCAGTTTGAACCTGCATATGAGCCATTGATGATCTGATCCACAGTCAGCACCTGGTCTTGTTCTAACATTTGATATTGAGCTTTTCATCATCTTTTTCCACAAATGTAGTCAATTTATTTCCACAATTTGTTCCATCTGGTAAATTCCATGTGTAGAGTCACCATTTATGTTGGTGAAAAAAAAATGTATTTGTAATGAAAAGGTCTTTGGTCTATCAAAATTCTACCATGCAATCCCCAGCATCATTTCTGTCATGAAAGCCATATTTCTGGCTACTGAGCCTTCTTCTTTGTCTCCAACTTTTGCACTCCAGTTCACCAGTACTTATCAGTGAATCCTCATTGCATGTTCATTCTATCTTAGATTGCAGAAGCTGGTAAAAATCTTCCCTATCTTCATTTGTGGCCCTAGTGGTGGGTGCATACATTTGAATAACAGTCATATTAACTGGACTTCCTTGTAAGCATATGGATATTATTCTATCACTGACAGCACTATTCTTCAGAACACATTTTAAGATGTATTTTTTTGATGATGAATGCAACCTCATTTTTTTAATTTATCATTCCCAATATAGTAGACTATATGATTATCTGATTCAAAATGGCCCATGCCTGTCCATTTTAGCTCACTGAATATCAATGTTTATGCACTCCATTTCCCTTTTGATGATTTCTAATATTCTTAGATGCATACTATGTACATTCTACATTCCAAACTTTAATGGATGTTTAGTTTTTCCTTCTCATTTTGAGTCATGCCACATCAGCAAATGGAAGTCCCTCATGCTTTACTCCATCCTGTCTTTAAGGTCAACTCTATTTTGAGGAGATAACTCTTCCCCTGTTGTCTTTTGAATGCCTTCCAATCTGAGTGGCTCATTTTCTGGCACTGTATCTGACAGTGTTTCTTTGCTATTCATAGGGTTTTCAATGGCTAATTGTTTCGGCAGTAGGCTGCCAGGTCCTAATCCCTACTCTGTCTTAGTCAGGAACCTCAGCTGAAACCTGTCCACCATGGTGACCTTGCTTGTATTTGTAATACTGATGGCATAGCTTTCAGAATTTAGCAACACACAAGCCTCCACAGTGCAACAATTTGACATACATATGAGAGATATGGAAAAAGCTCTGAGAAGATTCTTTGTCACAAAATCCTTGTAATGCTTCATCCTTACTCTAGATTTACTAAAGCTTGTTCAACTCTTTGCCATAATTTTTACCAGTAAAATAAATGTATAGGCCTGGGTATGTACCTCAGTGTTATTGTGCTTTCTTAGCCTGCTTAAGGCCTTGGATCCAATCCCCAGGACCATAAAAAAGAAAAGAAAAGAAAAGAACAATATTATAAATTTAATACAAATGATTAATACTTCTGAGAGGCCTTGAAAGTGAATAGACTGGATAAAAGGAAATAATTTTATGCAATACATTGGAATCAAGGGCAAAATTCCATGCATAATGATAACTATTATCTGTGTAAAGAGATAACCATTTCCTTCAAAGATGGTTTCAGGTCAGCTATTTTAAAAGTACAGGTTACAAAAGCACAAAAGTGGACTTCCAGTGCCAACTGAGATGTAGTAAACCCATTATGGGCTGCCTGTTATAGTAATTACAACTAAGAGCACTGGGAAAATTGAAAGAGCAGCTACCTGAGAACTCTGAGAAGTAAATAGTAACAGGAAGATTGGGGAGAGGAGATAAAATTTAAATAACAACTTGTATAAGCTGAGTTTATGTTTTTCTTTATCTCTGCCCTAAGGCAACCCCATTATATAGCTTCAGAGGGAGCAGAGATTGCAAAATTTATAGAGTATTTCTATTTCTAGCAAGACCAGAAAAAGAAGTTCCTATGTGTCTAAACAAGGAATGAAGGGATGGAGATTATTGTTTTGGTTCTGATTTTGGTTTGGTTTTCTCTTTTTCTTCCTCCCAACCTTGGTCCAAAGGTAGCCATAGCCACAGCAAGAGCAGTAACAATTGAACAAACATGTAAGATCTCGAGAGCACATCTGTCTCTGTCCAGAGGAACTGGGGAAAAGGGACTCTGAGATCCAATGCATATAGAGAAATTCCATTACTATTCTCTAGTTGCTTCATCCACAAACTGACCCCAACCATGTGGAACTATGCTGTCATAAGTATGCATAAAATTCCAAAGTAATTTGTACTTTATCGTCAGATGAATAGGAAATGGAACATCAGGAGAAGAGTCTGAGGGGAATCCCAGAGCAAAAACCTGGAAAAGGGGATCTCTTAATTCTGTTCTGAATGAACACAAATCTCAGGCTCATCACCAAATGACATGAGCATTAGAGAGATCCCAAATAACTTGCCAAAGGCTTTCAACATTAAGCTGACATTGGAACACCCATAAACAGAAAGTTAAACAGAACTCATGAATTCCCATAAACAGAAACATGACAGGGTCAATGTCCTTGTAAAACAAATGAACAAACAAAAAGTAACATTCTCCAGGAGTTTAATAGGAACAATAATAATCTAGTATTCAAAATATCTAGAATGTACTCCATAATTACTTAAGTAGAGAGAACTGAACATGTGCCCAATTCTCAAGAGAACATACGTGAGATGCTGTAGATGTTGAAACTATCAGTCTTTAAAGCAGCAATTATAACTAGCTCCAGGGTTAAAGGTAAAACACTTGAAATTAACAGAAAGATGCATATGTTTCCTGCAAAAAAAAATAGTATAAAAAATAAACAAATTGGAATTTCAGAACAGAAACCTGTATCTGACTTTAAAAATTCAGTGGATAGGCTGAACTGAATATTAAAGATGACACAGGAATGAGTCATTAAAATTTAAGATAGAATAATGGAAATTATCCATTATGAAAAACAAAGAGCAAAGATTGGAAAGAACAACAACAATAACCAGCCATGGTGACTGATACCTATATTTCCAGCACTCAGGAGGCTAAGGCAAGATGATAGAATTTTCAAAGCCTTCCTGAGCTATGTAACAAGATCTTGCCTCCAAAAAAAAAAAAGTTAAGATTAAAATTAAAAAGACAGATCCTTGGGAAGTTATGGTACAATGTCAAAAAGGTCTAATATTCTTTATTTGACTCCCACAGGGAAAACAAAAAGGAAAAAAAAAACTAGAATAGAAAAAAAAGCAAAGACATAATGGGCCAAACTAAAACTTATAAGACTGCAAAGATCTTTTCACAGCCTTTATGTTACAAAAACACAAGATAATATACTTTTTATTAACTGTCCCAAACTAATAGTTTTCTTGATAAATTGACACCTGAAGTGTACTTTTCTGGACCATTCAGCCTTACACCATCTTTTGAAGACTAATATCTTGAATATATCTTCCTAGACTTTAGGTTATCTTTTCAAGAACTTAAAATTGCTTAGTGGACTATCTTCCTTGACCTCACATCATATTCCCTGTTCTCCATTCTCATTCTTCATGTTTCCCCTTCTTGCTGCCTTTAGTGACTAAAAATCTTTACCAACTGCCAGATCTAGCATGGTCAGATATTTTAATGGTTTCTGTAACAGACATAAAGTTTTCTCATCATTTATTTGTGGATATCATATTCTAGGATCCCAAACACCACTATGTACCAGTTTTTCATTCACAAGAAAGAACTAAAAGCCCATATTAGATTTTCTTCTGGCACTCACTATGAGAAGACTTCAGAAATTTCCCCAATATAGCTGCTTCTTGCACACTGGCCCTCATTGCCACTTACCTAGATGATTATCGCCTGCAGCCATAGCCCTGTGGCATCCGATCCCGTCAGGGTCTGGCCTTGTTAGTATTTGGATGGGATACTGCCTGGGAACACCATGTGCTGTAGGCTTGGGAGATGGACCTGGAAACCCACTCCCAAATATCAATGTGCCATTGAAAAACCCTATGAACAGCAGAGAAGCACTGACAATAGTGTTTTGGCTGTTGTATGTAGGGTCACTATGAGTCAGATACCAACTCCACGGCACCTAACAACAGATGATTATCACTGTATCCTACTTTTCCTATATCCAATCTTACTTTCTTAAAATTCATCTTACATAGCTTCCACAGTGAAATATTAAAATGAAAATAAGACCATGTCACTGTGCAGTTAGAAGCCTTTCTCTACATACTTGATACAAGTTCATTGTCAGGTATGTTTACATATCTATCTATCTATCTATCTATCTATCTCCCTTTATTATTATATTGCCCCAAATTTTTCATTTTGATGAAATCTAATTTATTTTATATTTCCCTCCATTATTAATACCGCTTCTGTTCTAAAAAATCTTTCCCTATTCTAAAGTCATGAAAATATTCTGTTACAAATGACCAATAAATACATGAAAAAAATATTCAACACCTTTAGCCATCAAGGAAATGCAAATCAAAATCACATTGAGGTTCCATTTCACTCCAATCAGTATGATTATCATCAAGAAAACAAAAAACAACAAGTGCTGTATAGAGTGTTAGAATTGAGAAGAAAGTCTTAAATACTATTAGTGGGAATATAAATTAGTCCAGCCAGTACAGATCGGTATGGAAGTTCCATAAAAAATTTAAAATAGTACTACTGTATGATCCAGCTATACCACTTCTGGGTATATACCCAAAAGAATCAGTGTTGGATTACAATAAAGATACCTGCATACCCATGTTTATCATGACACTATTCACTGCTAAGAAATCAGCCTAGGTTTCCATCAACAGACAAACGGATGAAGAAAAGTGGTATATGTACACAATGGAGTTTTATTCTGCCATAAAAAAAGAAGGAATTTTCTCATTTTCAGGAAAATGGATGGAACTGGAGATCTTTACATGAAGCAAAATAAAGCAGACTCAGAAAGACACATATTGCATGTTTTCTCTCATATGTGGAATTTAGAAAACAAACAAAAACAAGGACATGAAAGGAAAGGGGATGTGAAAGGAGAAAAGGGAGAGAAGATGAGAGAGTATAAGTGGGGCTTAATATCATCAAAGTAGATTACATGAATTTATGAGAAGTCATAATGATATATGTTACTTCATAAAATTAATATACACTAATAATAAAGAAAAATATTCTACTTGTTTTCTAAAGGTTTTATGATTGTACCATTAGTGTTTAAGTAAACAATCCATCTCAAATTAAATTCTATGTCAAGTAAAATAGGAGTCAAGTGTTTTTTTGTTTTGTTTGTTTGTTTGTTTGTTTTGTTTTGTCTGTACAGGTACCTAGATGCTCTGGAGGCAGCTCTTCTCCATGCATGGTAGTCCCCAAATATTGCTTTATTTGCCATCTTAACATAAGATTAATGGTCTAGAGGACTAGTCACCATCACTATTATGAAATAGGCTTTCAAGCTGAATTTAAGATAGGCAGGTCAGTGTATTTTCCTGAGAAATCATTTCAGACTTGTCTGATTGTAGGGTACTGCCTAGACAGGCAGTTTGCCCCAGGGCCTATCTAGGCTCCCTTGGAGGACTAAGGCTTGTTCCCCAGGCAGTCACCTTTGCCCTACATCCTGGAACTCAGGGTCGTTGAGCTCCCCAAGATGGCTCTGGCATCTATTCCCTTGCCTTTGCCCCCTCGACACCGATTGGCTGTTTCCAAACCCCAGAATGGCTCCTGATTGGACTGTTCTGGAATCACCCCTGATTGGCTACTTCTACAAAACCAAATTTGAATATCCCCTCTCATTGGCTGAAACCCGTATGAGGTAGCTGCCTCTGATTGGTCCTTGGCAAGCCCCAGAAGAGTATATAAGGGTGATACACAGAGCAGTCTGGGTCCATTCCATTGACTGGGACAGACAAGGAAGAAATAAAGAGCTGTTGGAGCAGAGCACTAGGAGTCTTCATTGGGAAGAAAAGAAGCAAGGAGCCACCCTGGGCAGAAGCCTCTGAGCCTGATTTTTTCAAGGTTTCTCAGAGCAGCTGTGGGCATAAGCCTCCTTTACGGGTGGTGCGGCTCCTGGGTGCCCAGCTCCCCCTCACCAGAAGACGGGTCTTTGGCTGCTGGTCCCTGCTCACAGCCAGAGCGAGTCCAGCGGCCGGGCAATGCCCCACATCTGATCAAAGTCTTCTAGTATTATTCTGAGGAACAATTTTGCACTATCCCTAGGATGGATCAGGTGACCTGTATGTAATGGGGCTTATTATCCCTATGAATTCCCTTCTAAAATATTGTTATGATAGTAAAACCTTGCACAAACCAGCCTCAATTACTTCCAGACTTTAATAATAATTACATAACTGCTTTAGTCTAGTTATTTAATGGATTTAATGGTATAGCCTCCAGATAATTTTTCTCTATTTTTCTTATTAAAAAGTGATTATTAATAAGAAATAGATGATTACACCCATGTTTCCCTTATAACTTGGTATAAAAGCATACCTCTTGCGACTGAAAATATAAGGTGCATGTTTCCATAATTATAAATAAACTCTCTTGCCTCTTTTGTTCTTGATGAGAAAAATCTTTCTGGAAAGCTTTTATTCATGGCAAATGTGCAAATGATATGCCTAAAACATTAAAATTGCTCTGACAGAGTGACAGTAAGTTTTCTTTTCAATATATGGGATGAGAAACTATAACAGCAGCTTTTCTTAGTAGTCTTACCAGGAAATATCCACTAATGCTATTCTAAAATTTAGTCTTGCCTATAAATTCCATAGCTAAAGTTAAAAAGAACTGAGTTTGTATAGCAAAGACCCTGGACAATACTGTCAGAGAGGTATACCTAGAAATTGCACCAGTTACTATTGAACACTTTCTTCTCTTTTGCCTTGGCAATAACCCAAGGTATATCAACTCTGCTGAATATAACTTCTTTCTATAAATTCATGAAGAATATTAAGAATTTTAAAGCCTTACACTTCATGGAAGACCCATGGAGATCTCCATTATCCTCTTATCTATTATAACTCATTCTGATCCATTCCTTCCCCCAACTTCTAGAGAACCTGCAGAGAGTTCTAGGCTTCAATATCCCTTGTCTCTTCTTGCCCTCTTCACAGAGGATTAAATTCCTTGGAAAGTGGAATCATGTCTCTTGTGTCTTTGATAATCACCAATAAGCTTAACTTGGTGTTAGATAGGGAGTGGGTGATGAATAATGATTCATGTATTTATTGTAAAAATAGCAATCATTTTGTTGTTGTTGTTGTTGTTAGGTGCCATTGAGTTGGTATCTGAATCATAGCGACCCTGCATACAACAGCCAAAACACTATTGTCAGTGCTTCTCTGCTGTTCATAGGGTTTTCAATGGTAGATTGATTTTTGAGAGTAGTTTGTCAGTCTGTCTCCCAAGCCGACAGCACCTGGTGTTCCCAGGTGGTCTCCCATCCAAGTACTAATCAGGCCTGACCCTGCTTAGCTTCTGAGATGTGACGAGATCGGATGCCACAGGGCCACGGCTGCAGGCAGCAATCATTTTAGCCAACATTTATTGAGCTCTAATATGTGTCAGGCTTAAGCCTTATGACAACTGAAATGCATTATTATTCTGTTTCTACAGATGAGAAAACTTGTTTGATGAGGGTAAGAAGCTTGCCAAAAGTCACATAGGTAGTAATCATAGAGAAAGAACTATATTATATTTTAAGGCACTAGACAGCACCTACTATCTCTGGTCTCAGATAATATACAGTGTTAGTACATTTGTGAGTCACAATTCTCTTTATCATTATCTTCAGAAATGTCACATTATCTACTATGTTAGGCCAATCATCTGTTGAATTGTGTCAGATAACATATGCACAATTCAAACATATGCACAATCCCTGTTCTCTCAAATTACCACAAAAAAGAAAAAAATTAAGTAATCTACTAGTGAGAATTGCAATTAAAAAGACATATGGATAATAAGCTTATTATTCTTCATAAGTCTGTCACCATTAGCCTCAACCTTACTTCTAGTTCTTAAGGATATTTATAAATCACTTCAGTGCCTTCTCTTGGGAATTTATATCATGCTGTCAAAACAGAGGATGGCGTTTTCCTGAGCCAATCTCAGTCACTCTAGCAAGACTCACCCAGCTCCAAGAGAAGAAGTGCGAATCTTAAAATATCCTGAGCTGGCCCATTTAGATGAACCATGTTATATAAATGTAACATACATGGAGCTGGGTCCTTAAGAAGCGAAGTAAGTTGTTCTGTTAGAGGAGGCTGCCTCTGATAGATGGCAGGGGTTTCTTTCATTGTCAACAACAGAAATGAGAATGAAAAGAAACACCTGATAATTAAAATGCTTAAATGAGCGCTAAATATTGTTTCTAAATAGGGCTTTATCCATTGTGAGTCTGAAAGGATTTTTTTAATGTCAAATGGGAAAATAATTCAGGAATAAAAAGACTTTTCATATCAGTTAAAGAGCAAAGAGACTTGTACTTTCTCAGAGGATGATACCTTCCCCTCTATCAAGAAAAAAGTCTAAGGCTGGGTGTGGTGGTGAACTCCTATAATCCCAGAGACTTGGGAGGCAGAGGCAGGTACGTCGCAAGTTTGAGGCCAGAGGCAGCCTTCATACCTTAATGAGGACTTGACTCAGAACAAAAACTGGTCTGGGGGTGCAGCCCATCAGTAGAGCACTTGCAAAGTATATTTGAAGCTCTAGGTTTGACCCCTAAGTCCTGAAAAAGAAAAGAGGAAAAAAATGCCTAATATGAGACTTGGTGATATGGAGATAATTGTATAAAGGAGACATTTGCTAGCGTGTTTAAGTGACGAAGAGGAAGAAATGATAGGAAGTAGAGAAAAGGATGTGCTGGGTGGGCTGGATTCTCAGCAATGTGCTTTGTTTGGGTATGGGTAGGTGGAAAGAGTTCAGTTAAGGGCAATCATGGAGCAAAAACTAGGATTGCTTAGGCATTTGTCAGGGGCCACTAGTGTCGCTCAGGGAAAGCTTTCTGTATGAACACAGGTGTGAAAGTAGCTAGACAAGGAAATTGATATTCTAGCGCTGGGTGTCACAGTCTCCACTGTGGAAGTTGAAAGAGTTAAAGAATTTTAAGTCCCAAAGCATCCACTATGAAAATAACCTAAAATTTATAATTAAAACATTTTAAGGAGTAGCAATGCTACACTTAATATAATCACTTAACAACAACAACAACAAAAAAAAACCCACTTAGTAAAATGGAAGGCAATATAGGAGGAATGGAAGAATAAAAAAACAAATGAGACACGTGGAGAACAACAAAGCAAAATGGCAGGTGTAATCCAACCATATCAATGATAACACTAAATGTGAATGGATTAAGAATTCCAATCAAAAGCTAAAAATTATCACCTTGGATTTAAAAAATAAAATCAAACTATCTGATGTTTATGGGAGACATACTTTGAAATCAAAGAAACAAACAGTTTGAAAGTAAGAGGATGGAAATAGATATATATTATAAGGAACAATAATAAAAGAGGTAATCAAATAATATATCAGATAATATATTTTATCAGATATCAGATAATATATTTTAAAGCAAAATGTGTTACTAGAGGTAAAGAAAGACATTTCATAATTATAAAAAAGCAAATTCATCACAAAGATATTACAATATAAGCATATATGCATCAAACAATAGAACTATATTGGCTTAACATCAGAAAATCAATTCATTCATATGCCATATTAATAGGCTAAAATATCTATAAATTCAAATGTAGAAATTCAAAATATGACATATCCATAAAATGGATATTATTTGTCAATAAAGAAAATGAAGTAGTAATCATAATATAATGTAGACGAACCTTGAAAACATTATGCTAAATGAATGATACCACAACAAAAGACCACAAAAAGCAACAGGGTGATTTTGACATATCCATAAAATGGATATTATTTGTCAATAAAGAAAATGAAGTAGTAATCATGATATAATGTAGAAGAACCTTGAAAACATTATGTTAAATGAATGATACCACAACAAAAAACCACAAAAAGCAACAGGGTGATTTTGAGAAGATAAAACTATTCTGAAGTTAGACTGTGGTTATGGCTGTACTGTTAATGTTGAACACTGTGAATGTACTAAAATATTTGATTTGTATACTTTGAATAAATGTATGATATGGGAATTCTATCATAATAAAGCTGTTGATTTGGGGTGAGGGTTGTCTTTAAACAATCTCTTTGGAGATTTGGTTGATTCTATGGCTGTAACAGGGAAGATAATTTACACATGGAACATTTGGTTAAACCAGAAAGCAAGCAAGTGCTCCAATATAAATGTGCTCATGTCAAGTCAAAAATGAATTTGTTCAAAGAGGTGTCTTCTGGCCACTGTCTGAAAGAATTTGAGCAACAAAACTAAAATATATGGGAAGAAATAGATTTAAATAATCCATGAGTCCATAGTGATAATAAAAATCAATGCTACATAGATATACAGTGCTTAGAAATAAAGGAATATCAAAAGTAGAATGATAGAATTCAAAAATCAACATTTTGTAACTTGTATCATAACAATTCAAGCAAGAATCATCCATAAATACAAAAACTGGAATGAGAAGTCATTGGACAACAAATTCATCTTATCTCAAAGTATCACCCAACAGATTATTATTTACAAAGGGAAAAATCATAAGAAGGGGCAATCTGATACCCAGCACATTAAGCAAATGGTGAAGATCCTACCACCAATAACAGGAAATCCTGATATTCTGTGTCTTCTGATATTCACTATGAGATACACATTACCATTTTGGGATTCTTGCCAGAAATATGTCACGTGAATTAAATCAAGATCTAATAGCCAGACAAATCCAGAAGGTAGAATTTTCTGCAGGACTTCTGACCAGGAATTATTGAAGAATGCAATATAATGAAGAAAAAGGGAGGTAAAAGGAAAATTCTAGGTTATAAGAGAATAAATAAATTCAACATAAAATGCTATACATGCATCTTTAAAAGTTTCATGTTTTAAAAATAAGCAAAACTATAAAGGCCTTTTCATGGACAGCAGTGAAATTTTGTGTTTGGACTGCAAATTAAATAATGCTAATGTTGATTTTCCTAGGCGTAGCCATAGTATTGAGTCTAGAAAAAAATGTTAACTGTTCTTGGGTTACACATGATGAAGTATTTAATGGAGAAATGTTAAGAATTCTTCATGCCACTCTCAGATCTGGAAAAAGGGAAGTATGAATTTATACATATGCACATGTGTATAGGTACATTTGCACTCACATATACAGAGAGACAGAGAGAGAAACTGTGGCAATGCAAAAGTAGTGAAATAATATGATATATGCACAATAATCCATTGTATTCTTTCTTCAAATTCCTGTGGATTTGAAATTTTCAATACTGCCTTATTGCCAATATTACTAATTTGTGCATTCAATTCAGCAGAAAAATCTGCTCCTTTGTGTCCCTTCTACTTTTAAAAATTCTTTACAACTATAGTAAAATGCCCACACTATAGCATTTAAAATATAAAAATATGTAACTGCAAGAGCAATAATCTTGACATAAAAATATCTACATGTTTAGATTTTGTTCAATTATGAAAATACAATGTTCCAGAGAGATCTGAAATTACTAATAAAAAAGAAAAAGAAAACTTATGTCCTTAACAATTCCTCTATTTACATCATTAAAGAACTCTAATATGGAGAATGAGCTTTTCTTACGGTCTCTAGCTTGACACAAACATTCCCTGCCATACTTTCTCAGTACAAAAAAGATTTTCTATAATGGAAATTGGTCTCAGGATAGGATTAATGTAGATGAGCTTGCCCAAGCACAATACTAATCATAATCTTTGGAGGTTAGATTTCCACTTCTACAGAACTTGCAAAGAAAAAATTAAATTTGTCTCCAAGATAAATGTATTAACATTTAATAAAAACAAAGCCAGATTATAGTGCTAGTGAAAAATAAGGAATTTACCTTAAGTCTTTCTATATTTGAACAAACACACCAAATTGAGTAATGTAAATTCCTAGATATGAAAAGGGTGTGACAAGGGAAATTTTTTAGGCTGATAAAATATTAGGTTACTGGACTAAAAAGTTTCTAATGAATCTGTGTTGGTAACAGTGACCAAATTCCTGTTTTCAGAGTGATTATCTTTGTAGCTCTCAGTAAACTTATGAACATGTGTTCTACTAATAGTCCAGGAAATTGGGCATGATATATAGTAATTTATCTCCCAAAAGATCAGCAATGGCTATCAAAAATGTACAGAAATCATAGTTTTTTCACATCTTGGACCGTATGTGGAAGGACTATTCCCCACATTTGATTAGTTTTGCTAAGGCTATCTGAAAGCTGGGTGCAAGAGCCAAATTAGCTGACTCAGAGTTGGCCCCTGGAGGATTAGAAAAGTAGTATTTATATTAATCTTGATAGGCTGGCAGGCCCATGCTGAAGGAACAAATAAAACCTGACATCTCAGTACTTAAATATAATCAAGTTTTATTTCTGGTTCACAAAATGTTGATTCAGCTTGGGTATCTCTCTGTTACGATACAGCTTCTCCATCTGAACCATAGAGAGAAAGCTAGACAGTATCAAGAGCTGGTTACAACATCCAGGTTTTCACATGGCTTTTTTCCCTCCTGTCATCTTTTCTTGGCCAAAGCTAGCCATTTGGCCTCAACCCAACTATAAGAGAGGCTAAGAAATGCAGTCTTCTTGAGTATCTAGGAAAGGGGAATGAAGTAAGGATCGACTAGGGTTGCTCCTGCCACAGTATTCTCTCCAGTGTGATGGCTGCTCTCGTATGATGAGCCCCTGGAGTACCTAATGTCAGTGTTTTACAAATGTAGAACTCATATGATTATTAATGAAGCCCTGACAACAGAAAACAATGCAGAGAGCTTTTGTCCATCACATGTTGTGTTCCCTGGATTTTGTCATGGCTGTGAGCTAATAAATAACACCTACCTGCTTTTTGGGCTGGGATTTAGCTCACTTGGTAGAGCGCTGCACTGCAGTCTCTGAGGTCCCGAGTTCAATTTCCAGCACCACAAAAATGGGAGAAGGACCTGGCAATCCACTCCCAAGGCAATCCCAAAACAGTCAGCCATTGAAAACCCTATGAGGGTCGCAATGAGTCGGATACTGACTTGAAGGCACCTAACAACAATAACAACCTGCTTTTTATTCTTTAATTCAGTTTTCCTTCCTATTATGGAAATTTTTCCCATGGGAAATAAACAATTTGGACCTGATTCTTGTACCCACAGTACCATCATTCTGTCCTTAAGAATTCTATTCTGAATGACTCAGGAGGCTGAGGCAGGAAGATTGCAGATTCAAGGCCAGAGGTAGACTATACAATTTAGCAAAACCCTGTCTCAAAATAAAAAATGTTTAAATGCTTGGGGATGTAGCTCAGTGTTAGAGCCCTTCCGTAGCACATGGCCCTGGGGTCAATCCCTAGTACCATGAAAAAAAAAATTCTATTGTGAACCCAATTTTCCTTGTCATTAAGTAGTACCCAGCATAACTACTAGAGAAAACAAGGCTGAGAGGTAGATTGTGGGGAGGAACATACCACAGAGGACATTTCTGCAAGACTTAAGGTATTTACATTCAGGCTTCCTAAACTGTTGTATTTTTACTGGATTTTTTTCTCTGTTTGTTTGTTTCTAAAATTGTGTGCTGTAAGAATTAGAAATTCTTAGAGGGGCATCAGAGTATGGTAATTGGTTTTCTATTCTGATTAACATTTACAACAAACTCAGTAGCTTTCAAATAACACTCATTTTTAGTTGATAGTGTCCGAGCAAGAAGTCCAGGTATAGCTGAGCTGGGAGTTCTGCTTAGGATCTGTCCACAGAGCTATAAGTGTCCACTATGGCTGGATTCCCATCAGAGCCTTGACTGGAAAAGGATCTGCTTGCAAAATTCTTTGATCTATTGATATCATTAACATTATTGGGGATTTGGGATCCATGCAAGCTTGCTTCTTGAAACAGAAAGGTATCAGAAAAAGAATGGAGGGGGTGACAGGAAACACTGCAAAAAGATGGAATCACACAACTTAACATAATGAGAGCTGTAGTAATCAGTTAGATGCAGTCTTAGGCCATGTTCACACTGAAGAGGAAGTGAGGATAAGAGGGGGTTACCTGATTGTGTATCCAATCTACTTCTAGAGATCAAAGTGTGCTCGTGGGCACCTTGGAAGTTTGGAGTTTGGAATTGTCCCTGATATCTATTAACTTCTAGAAGATTCCACAATATCACCTGCAACTTCTGTGGCCAGCCCCACACTATGCTCCAGACCTTCCAAAATGTGGTTGGAGTGAAGAAGTAAAGTGGAGGGAACCCTAATTTTTTTCCTCAAACAAAGACACAATAAGGCAACAATGGATATATTAATGGTCAAATATAATATGAAAGAAGTAAAAAAAAATACACTGTAAAAAATAACTTCCTAAAATAAAAGGCATAAAAAATGCCATCTGGCTTTCACAAAAGTATTTTGGATTATGCAATCATATTAAAATTTGAAATTAAAATGTAATATCTTTCATTGGGAAACTACGTGCAGTATTCAGATTTTATAATCAGCTGCAGATTTTGTTCTCCTAAGCTATAGGCAACCCGTCAAACTGTATTCTGTTCTTTCCTACATCACATAGGAGAAGGATTAGCCAGGTCAATGCCTTGGTGAAACAAAGTATAGGAGGAAAAATTTTCTAGGCCTGATGCACATCTTTTGTTACAATATTAGTCTCCAATAATTTAATGGCCGGTATAGACCCAATCCTTGATGGTATGGATTTTTTTGTTTGGTGTGGTCACAGGGACAGACCCATGAGATCCTGCAATGTGCTGAGCTCTAGATTTGATGTAGAAGAGATCTGGGCCCTGCCCAAAGAGACTGTATGCTGAAGGTCAGATGTTGGCATAATGCTACTGGCTTAGGGCAGGAATATGTGTCTCCTGTGTTCCTGATCTGCATTGTGCCTATGCAACATTGAAATCTAAATAGATTTTTTTAACGTATCCTACAAATTTAGTCCATACACTTTACTTTTGAGTATCTTCTTCATACCGAGCACTATATGTAGTACATTTAATGCATATCTTTTCCTCATTTGTTGGGACTTTCTTTAAAGCAGTTACTGGCATGATAAATTTATAAATGAGAAAAACAAATAACAAACCATAAATTTTCCAGGTCATGTAGCCAGCAAATGGTGGAGCAGAGCTGAATCTCAAGCATGTCAGGTTCAGACCCTATGCTATACCACCTCCCCATCTCTCTCTCTTCAGCCCACTCCAGGACCACTGTGGAATAAGGAAGCTTTTACTAGTTCTTCAGCCTCATACCAGAAATTAAATTTATAGTGTTTCTTTGTTGCTTCCAGGTTTTGCTTTTCTTCATGAAAGTAATATTCTAATGGGAAATGAAGTTAGAGCCAGAAGTCGGCTTGGGGTATGATTATGTGGATATATGAGTAGGCACAAAGCTTTAGTCTATAGAAAAAAAATGCCCAACTCCCAAAAGTAAGAAATCAAGCACAACACATTTGAATAACACCTTTGCCAAATGCTAACTACAGAGAAGTCAAGAGCAGGGGGATGTTACAAAGGCCGCATTTGGGCAAAATGATTCTAAGTTCATCACTTTGTTACCAATCAGCTGGCTGGGGTCTTTTTGCTTTACTCAGTTGGAAATCTTGAACAGGTAAAGCATCGACCCACCTAATCCCTTGTATATAAAATGCTTTTGGGCGGGGCTGACAGAGTCAGTGGCTTATAGCTCCAAGCTCTGAAAACTGGATATTTATAGCTCCAGGTTTCAAGATGCCAGAGGTTTATGGTTCTAGGTGCTCAGGTTGGAGGCTTATTGCTCTAGAATCTGACTGCCAGTGACCTGGCACTTGGCACCTGGTGTAATGTTTGACTATTAGTGGCACTTAGGGATAGCGACAGTGAGCACCAACTAATGTTAGAGTTCCCAAGCCTTGGGTGTCAGGCCCCTGAGCAATTTAGTGAGTATTGTTACAGATATTGGGCCTTGAGTGTCAGGACCCTCAGCGCTTACAGCTTGGCAGCTCCCTGGAACTCTTCCAGTAACCAGGGTTCATAGTCCCTCATCTGCAGATCTTCACAGCCTCATGCATTCTCTATACTTCCACCATCCTTTGTCATCTCCACCACCTCTGCTGCCTACCTTCTCTACCACTGGTGCCTCTCTAGAACTCTTCAGCCACATTTCCACCACTTCTGCTGTTTTTGCTACCACTGCCACCACTGTTGCTGCTGCTGCTGCCACTATCACTGTCCCTTCATGTTGCCATCTCAGCCTACTTCAACTTGTGATCACAAGTGGGCAAAGAGACAACCATTCAGTATAAGTCTCTTATTGGGTCTAATGTTGCACCACCAGAAGCGGCACAGGACCGGCTCTCAGCTGACTTGAAAAGGGAGCTGGACAGCCTACTACATAGCCAAGAGATCGTATGTATGGCTACCCAAACCAGGAGGGAGTAGCAGGGTATGGCATGCAAATGGAGGATTATATTTACACCAATTGCAGCACACCTTCCAGTTCCACCAATCACAGATCTTACATAAAAACCAATCACAGGAAGTTCCACTCATATTGTTGGTGGACTCCACACACTTTTCCATCCAAGCTGGAAGACAGACATGTCTATCCACCCTTTTACATTTTTCACCATCTATCTAGGCTTCTACTTTGCCTCCATGAAACTTTCCATGAGCCCAGAGAAAAGGAAATTCTCCCTCTTCTTAACCAAGAGCATATAAACTTAGGAGCATGAACTTCTCAAGCATGGTCTTCTTACCTAACATATCTTTATAGCCACCTGTATCAACTAATGCAGCACACCTAGAAAACATTCTTTGGATGATAGTTGGGTGCTAGTCCTGTACCAAGCTATGTGGTATTTGCTTTACGTGAACTATCTTATTTATTCCTAAGACAATCTTGCAACAATTATTATCAACCTTGTTTACACATTAGAAAATCCAGATGCAGGAGACTACTTGTCTAGAGTAATTTGTCCTAAGAGACACAGTTTATGAATGGCAAAACTAAGATTGAAACTCAAGTTGTCTAAAGCCCAGGGACTTAATCTCTATATCATAATGTATGGATGAATGCATCTATTATCTGTCATCACTGGAAACTTGGTTTAGAGGGCTAACAACATTTGCACTTGGGAATTCACTGAGTACAAATTTAAAGGAGGCATTATCAAAGAATTAAAAATAGATTATGGCTCTTGATTTATAGCAACTTTTTTCTTCTCTGTAGTTTCCAGAGTACAGAGGGCATAGCAGGGCAGTCATCATAGCATATTAGGAATTCCTGGGTTATAGGTGTATAGGCCCCTATGTGTCTGTCAGCTTGTCATGCTGTGGGGAATTGTATGTTGCTGTGATGCTATAAGTTATGTCACTGGTATTTCAGATACTAGCAAGGCTGCTCATAGTGGACAGGTTTCAGCTGAGTTTCCAGACCAAGACAGACTTAGGCAGAAGGATCTGGCAGCCCACTCCCACAACAAGTAGCCATTGAAAATCCTATGAATAACAAAGAAGCATTGTCAAATACAGTTCCAGAAAATGACCCCCCCATGCTGGAAGAAATGACTGAGGAAGAGTTGCCTCCTCAAAGAAGAGTTGATCTAAATTACCAGAATGGAGTAAAGCCCCTGGGACCTCCATTTGCTGATGTGGCATGACTCAAAATAAGTAGAAACACAGTAGGAACTACAACAATGGGCTCAAATGCAAAAAGATGGTGTGCATGGCACAGTGTTAGGGAGCATTTTGTCCTGTTATACATAGGGTTGCTATGAGTCAGATCTGACTTGACAGAACCGAACAACAACAACAAGATATATAGGATTGAAAAGAATTACCAGTATGAGAGCTGGTGATGTAGTTCCATGGTAGAGCACTTGCCTAGCATGTGTGGGGCCTTAGTTCAATTGCTACCATTGAAACAAAGCAATACAACAATAACAACAACAAAACCAGCAAAAACCCCAGGTGAAAGTGATAGGTGCCTGCACCCTGAGTTAGCTAGGATTTATCTCAGTAGAGTGCCGCTCTGCAGTCTCTGAGGTCCCGGGTTCAATTCCCAGCACCTCAAAAATGGGAGAAGGACATGGCAATCTACTCCCAAGGCAATCCCAAAACAGTCAGCTATTGAAAACCCTATAAGGGTCACCGTAAGTTGGACACAACTCAACAGATCACAACAACAACAACAACAACAACAACAACTAACCCAAGGTTTGCTTTTTATTATAGGTATAGGCCACTGAGCTGGTAACCCAAAGAGGAGACAGAAGAGCAGCAGCAGCAAAAACAGATGATTTAATGTGAAAGCAGAATGGAGAATCTGTGTTCTAACAAGTGTTCATCTTGCTAAATTTCCTTATGACATCTATAAAGTCTGTATCTATCATCACCTGCAAAGATCCTAGAACAACACTTAAAAACTCAGTGTTTGTCTGATTGCTATCTTTTGATAAGAATGGGTACATCTGCACTACCCCATCCTTAGTAAGCCCTATTTCTCTAGTTACTCTGTATCTAACCTGTTTTAAATATAATACTTATCTATTTCTTTATTTAAAAATTACTTCAAAATTTGCCATTTTAAAAACAATAATCACTATTTCTCAGTTTCTGTCAGTCAAGAACGTGGATGCAGCTAGGTGTAGGGGCACACACCTGTTATCCCATTGGTTCAGGATAGAGAGGCGGGAGGATCTTGAGGCCAGAGGCAGCCTTCATAACTTAGGGAGACCCTGACTCAAGATAAAAAATTTAAAAAGGGGTTAGGAATATATGGGGAAATAGCTCAGTGATAGAATGCTTGCAAACTATGTGTAAGGCACAGTGATCAGGTCCTAGTGCCAAGTAGAAAGAAAGAGAGAAAGAAAGAAAGAAGAAGAAAGAAAGAAAGAAAGAAAGAAAGAAAGAAAGAAAGAAAGAAAGAAAGACAGACAGACAGACAAACAAAGAAAGAAAGAAGAGAAAGAATGAAAGAAAGAAAAAGAAAGAAAGAAAGAAAGAAAGAAAGGAAAGAAAGAAAGAAAGAAAGAAAGAAAGAAAGAAAGAAAGAAAGAAAGAAAAGAAAGGAAGGAAGGAAGGAAGGAAGGAAGGAAGGAAGGAAGGAAGGAAGGAAGGAAAGAAAACAGAAAATGAAAGGAAGAGAGTCTGAGTGCAACTTAGGTGAGAGCTTCTGGTCCAAGATCACCGACAGGCAATCAGGGCATCGTCCAGGGTTGTGCATCATCTCAAGACAAAACTGAGGAAGATCCCACCTAAACTCATTCACATGGCTGTGGGCAAGCTTCAGGTCCATACTGGTCGCTGGACAGAGATAAGATTCTTCCTGCATGGGCTTTTCCCTCAGGTTGCTGATGGCATAGCAGCTTGCTACCCCAAAGGAAAGGGATTTGGGGCAGAGAGACCAAAAGAATGGAATGGGGAGAAGGGGTAGGGAGCTGTCAAGTAAAACAGCAGTTGCACTCATTTTGTAACTGAATCTAAGATAGGATATTCCACCACTTTGTCTCTGTTTAGTTAGTTAGAATTGAGTAAGTTCAGTCTACACCCAAGAGGAGGTAATTGCACAAAGATATGAATACTAACAGGTGAGATCATCAGAGATCTTCTTAGGAGCTGTCTATAAGTCTACTCTGGCATCCGCTGATTCACATACCTCAAATGTATAAAAGTATTCATTGTGCACACCCCCAATGTTCTCAAAATTCTCATCCCATCAACACAAAGTCCAGACTCTCATCCACTAAGGTCAGATGTAAATGAGGTTCTTCAGGGGTAGCTAATGACTACAGCTTCTCAAATACAATTCCTCTCAATATGTAGATTTGTGAAACAAACTAAAGAGGTAGGTTATCAGTCTCTCAAACATCCAACATGCAATGGTGGGGCAGTCATAGCTTTTCTGCTATAGATAGCCTACACAAAAAGAAGGAAAGTGGAAGTGTAAAGGGTCACTGGTCCACAGCAATTCTGAAATCTTTGACCTTCCTTGATTAGGTTTTAAGGGTTGAGAATAATTCTCCATAATTTTGGTCTACCCCCAGTGCTCTTGGGTTCTTTTCATCTTCAGCTGACTAGTTTTTTTTCAGTTTGTTTCCTGCCTTTAGAAGCCTCATGCCCTCTTTTCATTTTGTACTCTCTTTCCATTTCAATCTAAGCTATTACCCTTTCTACTTATGTAATTCTGTCAAAAAAATTTGTGCAACTCTCATGTATTTCTTTGGAGTACATGCCTTGGGTTAAAGCACACCCACAAATCTCTTCAACCAAAACCCTAAGGTCTTTATAGTTTCTAAGGTTTTGTTGAGGGACTCTGTGAGGTACACCCTTAATCTCCTTTCTGTGCTAACTTGTACACTGAGGCATCACCTTTGACCTTTTGGAGAGATATAACAAGAAAATATAAATTCATACTTCTGGCTTCATCTCTAAGTCATGGTTTTTTTGTTTTTTTGGTTTTTTGTTTGTTTTGTTTTGTTTTGTTTTGTTTTGTTCTGGCGGTGTCCTGGATCAATCTTTGCTTAGAAATCGTTTCTTAATTTGATATCATTTGCTATTTATGGAGGCTGAGAGTTTTCAAAAACATGGAATTTTGGCTCTTTTTTGTTTAATAGTACTTCCTCTAAGTTTTCTCCCTCTCCTTTCCCTTTTTATTATAAGCAGAAGTAAAAAGCAGGCAGCACTTTCAACATTTTTGGAAATCTCTTCAGGAAGATAACTCATTTCACAGGCTTGTATTCTAATTTCCATGTTACCACAAAGATAAAACTGGTGAATTTTCTGCCACTACAAAATAAGAACAACCCATCTTCCCTCCCATTTCTAATAACATGTTTAACAGTCCATACAAGCAATTTAAGCTTTCTCTAATATACTCTTCAAAATCCTTTCAGCCTCTTCTACTGCCCAGATGCAAAGATACTCTCCCATTTTTATTTTTTATGGCAAAAGCCTATTTCCAAGTACAAAAGTCTGCCTTAATTATTGATTTCTGTGTATAAATTACCTCCAAACATAATGACTTAAAACAATAATTATTATCTCACAATTTCTGAAATTCAGGAATATATAAATGCATAAAGTTACCCTTAAAGGACAAATAAGAAGCTGCCCATGCAAAGGTCTTTAGGCAAAGGATCAAAGTGACTAGGAGAAAGAGAGGAAGGAAAAATAAGTTTTCACATATATTCACTTTGGGCTGGGGTGTAGTTCAGCTGGTAGAGTGCTGCTCTGCACTCTCTGAGGCTCTGGATTCAATCTCCAGCACCACAAAAATGGGATAAGGATCTAGCAGCCCAATCCCCAAACAATCAGCCATTGAAAACCCTATGAATAGCAGAGAAGCACTGACACAGTGCCAGGCAGGGCACAGTGTTGGGTAGTGCTTTGTTCTGTTGTACATAGGGTTGCTATGAGTTGGACCCAATTTGATGGCACCTAACAACAACAGAGGGCTGGGATTTAGTTCAGCTGGTAGAGCACTGCGCTGCAGTCTCTGAGGTCTCGAGTTCAATTCCCAGCACCGCAAAAAATGGGAGAAGGGCCTGGCAATCCACTCCCAAGGCAATCCCGATACAGTCACCATTGAAAACCCTATGAGGGTCACTATGAGTCGGATACCGACTCGACGGCACCTAACAACAACAACAACAACAACAGAAGCAACATATTTTCACTTTAATTTTGTATCATATAGGTTTATTAACTACTAAAATGCACCAAAATTAATAATATTAAAATAAAAAATAAAATAATAACAATCATCTCAATTTGTATGGTGACACTATGAAAAAGAGAATCCTTTGGGGCAAAGGTGGTCAAAGGAAAAATACAAAAAGAGAGAATTTGAAAAATATGGACTCTATGGGTAAGTTGCCTCTCTGATGAGATAGAATAGATGAATCTCAACTTCCGAGGTCAGGAGATTTTAAAATATCCACACAGTGGCTGAGCAAGATGGAGCATTATGTATAAAATATTTTATTTATTTCTGGAAGAATTGGAGAATAGAACTTATGAAAATTTATAATGGTTTGCAGTGGGCATTGGTGTTATTTAGATATGCATACAAATTCTAGTTGTACCATTTTTATGCACAACCTTGGAAAGCCATTTACAGTCTTTATAAATGTATTGAACTATGAGTTGAAGATAATCACAATGTTGCTGTTGTGCAATTTATAGAAAAATCCATAACAATCTTATAAAGTCTGGCATAGAACAAACTATCATTGAATATAGTTATAGTTATTAATAATTACAATAATATGATAATATTATCTACACCACAGAATCAATGCTCATGTCTATGCTTGTTTATGAGGGTTATCAAGGCCTCTTAGAAATATTAGATCTGCCCAAACCTGGTTTAAAGTGGCATCAAATGAAAAACCCTGGAAAGTCCATTTCTATAGGACTCTAAATATAATGTTAGGTCAAGATATACTTTGTGGTATTAGAGTAAAAAAAAAAGATATAAATCTTTGGACTCCCTCAAATGCCATGCCTACCCTATCCAGGCTATGCTTGCCACTCTGCCTTCCTTGTGTCTGTGCTTAAATTATTGATCACTGCTGGGGAAAATCACTTAATCAGAAAGATTGGAAATACCATAGAAGTGTGATCATGAGCCTTCCATGAGCCATCAACAATGCCAACCAAGTGAACCTATTTTTCTGTTTAGAACTCCCATTATATTTGTAAACCTATACTATTCAACTCCACTTTTTCACTTGCCATTCATCTACTCTAGCACATCTTTAACATGTTTTGCTTCACCAGAACGACTCTCACTAAGATCAGCAATGGCTTTCCCTTTACATCAAATAAGCACTTCTAGGTCTGCATTTTATTTGACATTTCTGCAACATTTAACACTATTTAGAACTCCATGCTTCCTGAAGTCCTCATCTCCTTTGGCTTCTGTCCCCCCTCCCTCCACCTACCCATTAATCTTATTTTATTAGTAATTTTTAGTGTACAACTTAAGAGGTCACATTATGACATTTCCATGCATGTATTTCATTGTATATTGCTCATGTTCACATTGCCCATTATCTTCTCATGTCCCCCCTTTCCCATCTTCTTCCTTCCCACCAATGGTCATCCTTCTACTTGAATGCCTTGTCTGTGTGCATTTCTATCTATCTATCTATCTATCTATCTATCTATCTATCTATCTACCCTGATTTTGCCTTAAGGGCAAAATATGGGATATATCCCTTCCTTCTTCCCTCTACTATTTCTTCTTACCCTCTCTCCATTTTCTTTAGTCTATTATCTTTCCTACATAGGCCCCTTCCACTTTCATGACCTATACATTTTAATATTGAATATATATTGATATATGTATCAGCCACATATGAAAGAAAAAATGTGATGTTTTTCTGGATCCTGCTTATTTTGCATAAAATGATGATCTCTAGTTCCACCTATTTTCTAGCAAAGGCCATAATTTTGTCCTTGTCTCTTCTTGATTTTTCTTCTACTTTGTTGGGTGGATACTCCTTCAAGTCTTCTTTTGATGGTTTCCATTTCCTATATGGCTTAAAGATTTTAAATATTTCAAGGCTCAAACATAGACCGTCTTTTCAACTTATAAGCTCCCATAAGGAATTCAATCTCCATGATGGGACTCCTAGATTTTTATACCCAGCCATGAATCCTTTTCTGAGTTAAAGATTAGCATATCCCCAAGTATTTCTTTTGACATGTTTAAAGTGTATATCAAATTCAATAACCCTGAGAAATAAACTTGCGGTCATTTCCTCAAAAATAGGCCATCTCAAATCTATCCACACACTATCCTATAACAAATACCATAAACTAGGTAGCTTATAAACAATGAAAATTTATTTCTTACCGTTCTGGGGACTAGGAAATCCAAGGACAAGGTGCTGGCACTTTCAGTAACTGGTGATGACTTGCTTACTGGCTCAAGCAGGATGTCTTCTTGCTGTGTCCTCACATGGTACAAGGGAGAAGGAAGTTCCCTCTCTTAGGTCTCTTTTATAAGGGCACTAATGCCCTTTATATCCTACATGACTATTTTCTGTACTGTGGTTGCTTATGTGTTGCTGTGGTACTGAAAACTATGCTACTAGTATTACAGCCACCATCAGGGTCACCCAGTGTGGACAGGATTCAGCTCAGCTTCCAGATTAAGACAGACTAGAAAATAGGATCGGGCAGCCCACTGCTGAAACAATTAGCTGTTGAAAACTCTATGAATAGCAGAGAAACACTGTCAGATATAATCACAGAAAATGAGCCCCCTAGGTTGGAAGGCACTGAAAAGATACCTAGAGAAGAGTTTTCTCCTCAAAGTAGAGTCTACCTTACTGATGGAAATGGAACAAAGCCCAAGGGACCTCCATTTACTGATGTGGCACAACTCAAAATGGGGAAGAATAACTGTAAACATCCACTAATAATTGGAACATGGAATGTATGTAGTATGGATCTAGGAAAATTAGAAATCATCAAAAGGTGGCCAGGCAAGGTGGCTCGCAACAGTAATCTCAGTGACATGGGAGGATGAGGGAGGAGGATCTCAAATTCAAGGCCAGAGGCAGCCTGCATAAGTTAGCAAGAGCTGATCTCAAGTTAAAAAGTAGAAAAATGAGCTGGGAGTGCCACTCAGTGGTAGGGCACTTGCAAAGCATGCATGAGACCCTGGGTACAATGCCCAAGCACCACAAAAAAAATAAAGAAAGAAATTGTCAAAAGGGAAATGGAGCACATAAATGTTGACATTCTAGGCATCAGTGAACTAAAATGGACTAGCATAAGCCATTTTGAATCAGGTATTCATATGGTCTACTATTCCAGGAATGACAAATTAGAGAGAAAAGGCATTCCATCATCAAAAAAGATATCTCAGTACCTGTCCTGAAGTACAATGCTGTCAATAACAGAATAATATCCACATGCCTACAAGGAAGAACAGTTAATATGAGTATTGTTCAAATTTATGCACACACCACTAAAGAAAAAATGAAGACAGGGAAGATTATTACCAGCTCCTGCAATCTGAAATAGACTGATCATGCAAACAGGATGTACTCATAGTTACTAGTCACTGAAATGCAAAAGTTGGAAACAAACAAGAAGGTTCAATAGTCAGAAAATATGGCCTTGGTGACAGAAACAATGCTGGAGATTACACGATAGAGTTTTGTCAAAACAATGATCTTTCCATTGCAAATACATTCTTCATCAACATAAACAGTGAATATATACATGGAATTCACCTGATAGAACATACAGAAATCAATTTGACTGCATTTGTGGAAAGAGACAATGGAAAAGCTCAATATCAAATATCTGAACAAGACCAGGTGCTAATTGTGGATCAGATCATCTACTACTCATATTCAGGTTCAAACTGAAACTAAAGAAAATTAGAACAAGTATATGATAGCCAAGGTATGACCTTGAATATATCCCACCTGAGTTCAGAAAACACCTCAAAAATAGGTTTAATGCATTACACTCTAATGTTAGAAAACCAGTTGTGGTATGATATCAAAGACATAATTCATGAGGAAAGCAAAAGGTTATTAATAAGACAGGAATAAAAGGAAAAAATAAATTACATGTCAAAAGAGACTCTGAAACTTGCCCGTGAATATTGAGCAGCAAAAGTAAAAGGAGCCTGCAGCCATATCACTGTAACATCCAATTCCATCAGATCTCAGAATCTAAACAGGGTTGGACCTGATTAGTACTTGGAAAGGAAACCACTTGGGAGACCAGGCACTGTAGACTTAGGAGAAGGACCCGGCAACCCACTCCCAAAAAATAATCAGCCATTGAAAACTCTATGAATAGTAGAAAAGTACTAACAATATTGCTCCACCTGTTGTACATAGGGTCACTCTGAGTTGGACATGCACTAAACAGCAACAACAACAGAGTAAAAGGAAGACATGATGAATTTAAGGAACTAAACAGAAGATTTCAAAGGGGAGCTTGAGAAGACATGATCAAATATTATATGACATGTTCAAAGAGCTGGAGATAGAAAACCAAAGAGAAGAACATGCTCTGATTTTCTCACGCTTAAGGAATTAAAGAAAAGATTCAATCTTGAGTGGAAATAGTCAAGAATTCGACAGGGAAAATATTAAATGATGCAGTAACATCAAAAGAAGATGGAAGGAATACACAGTCATTAGACCAAAAAGAACTGGTGGATGACCAACCATTTCAAGAGGATGCATATGATCAGGAACTAATAGTATTGAGGGATGAAATGGAAGTTGCCTTGAAGGAACTGGCAAAACACAAGGCTCCAGAAGTTGATAAAATATCAATAGAGATGTTTCAACAAACAGATGCAGCACTGAAGGTACTAACTTGTCTATATCAAGAGATTTGTAAAAACAACTACCTGGCAAGCAGACTAGAAGAGATCTGTATTTGTGCCTATTCCCAAGAAAGAGGATCCAACCAAATGTGAAAACTATCAAAGGATATTAGTAATATCACACACAAGAAAAATTTTGCTAAAGATCATTCAAAAGCAATTGCAGCAGTATATAGACAGGGAACTGCTGGAAAATCAAGCCAGATTCACAAGAGGTTGTGGTACCTGCGACATCATTGTTGATGTCAGATGGATATTAGCTGAAAGAAGTCATTTGAACAGAACAAAGAAACACTGCTTATTTTAAACTTGAGAAAGGTATGTATCAAGGCTGATCCTTTCACTGTACCTCTTCAATTTCTGTACTGAGCAAATAATCCAAGAAGGTGGACTTTATGAAGAATGTACCATCATGATTGGAGGAAGAGTCGTATAACAACCTGTATTATGCAAATGATACAACTTTGCTTGCTAACAGTGAAGAGGATTTGAAACATTTACTGATGAAGACCAAAGAACACAGCTTTCAGTATGGATTGTACCTCAACACCAACAAGACAAAAGTCCTTACAACTGGGTCAGTATGCAGCTTCATGACAAATGGAGAAAAGATTGAGATTGTTCAAGATTTTGCTTTACTGGGTTCTATAACCAACACCCATGGAAACAGCAGTCAAGAAATCAAAAGATACATTTCATTGGAAAAAGCTGCTGCAAAAGATCTCTTTAAATTGTTGAAAAGTAAAAACATCACATTGAAGACAAAGTTGTGCCTGATTCATACCATGGTATTTTCAGTCACATAATATGCTTCTGAAAGGTGGACGTCGAATAAGTGAGATAGGACATGAACTGATGCTTTTGAATTATGGTCCTGGAGGCAAATATTGAATATACCATGGACTGCAAAAAGAACCAACAGATTTGTCCTAGAATAACTGCAACCAGAGTGCTCTTTGCAAATCAAGGATGACTACACTGCATCTTTCATATTTCGGGCATGTCAAGAGGGATCAATCCCTGGAGAAGGACATCATGTTTGGGAAAGTGGCAGGTCAATAAAAAGAAGAAAAACCCTCAAATGGATGGATTGACACAGTGTCGCAACAATGGGCTTGAACATAAATAAGATCATGTGCCTCGCATAGAATTAGGGAGTGTTTCATTCTGTTGTATATAGGGTCACTATGAGTTGGACCCACTCTATGGCACCTAACAACAATAATGCCCTTTATGGGGCTGGAGTTTAGATCAGTTGGTAGAGTGCTGTTCTACACACTCTAAGCCCCTGGGTTCAATCCCCAGCACTGCAAAAATGGGAGAAAGACTTTGCAGCCCACTCCCAAAATAATCCCCAAATGATCAGCCATTGAAAACCCTATGAAGATCAGAGAAACACTGACATAATACTGAGTCTGGCCCAGTGCTGGGAATGTTTCCTTCTGTTGTACATAGGATTACTATGAGTCAGACACAATTTGATGGCACCTAACAATAACAACAACAACTCCCTTTATGAGGTCTCTGCCCTCATATCTAATTATATCCCAAAGGCCTGCCTCCTAAGACTATTATATTGGTGACTAGGTTTTCTGCAGATGAATTTAGGGGCACCCTGACAGTCCACAGCACAGGTGTTCTTCCATATCTTGAAAAATGCACCAAAGTCTAGAAAACCAGATGTCACCCTTGACCCCAATCTTACGCTATCAGCTACATCTAGTCCAGTGCTAGATTTACATTTTATCATTTAAATGTGACTTGGTTGTAGTTTTCAGATATGTTACTCAGTATAGTTTTCAACTATAATATTTTCTACTTTGCAAACTCAATCTAAATTGATTAATCTACAGAGTTGTCTTTAAACTCCAAGAAGACTTTGGCCCCTTGGGAATGAGTTTATGATATGAGAAGTCATTTTGTGCTTTCTAGTTTTATAAGCTTAGTTAAGGCCTGCAGCCATAGCCCTGTGGCATCTGATCCCATCAGATCTCGGAAGCTAATCAGGGTCGAGCCTGGTTAGTACTTGGATCGGAGACTACCTGGGAATACCAGGTGCTGTAGGCTTGGGAGACAGACCCAGCAACCCACTCCCCAAAATCAATCTGCCATTGAAAACCCTATGAACAGCAGAGAAGCACTGACAAGTGTTCTGCCTGTTGTATGTAGGGTCGCTATGAGTCGAATACCGACTCAATGGCACCTAGCAACAACAAGCTTAGTTAACACTAAAGAATTCCTTTTAGTTCTTCATCCGACAGAGATGATTTCCACAATTGTAGGTTCAAGTAAGTTTGTTTTATTGCCTTTTATGTTTCTTACTTCAGTTTTTTATAGCATACACTCTCAGCTTCATACAAACTCTTTTTTTCTTAACTCTCTTGTAAATAAAATATACTCCTCTTCATCACTCTCTCAGCTTTCAGTAGAAGTAAAAAATGAATATTGTGAAACAGGACTGGAACCTTGCTGCTACAGAGTTCTACACTGAGTTGATAAATCATGCAAGCAGAAGTCATTTGTCAGACAAATATATTTATTTGAATCAAATTCACTTCATGTACATGTGTGCTGGATTGGTTATCCAGGTCTTACTAAATAATTCATCAAGCTCTGACTTGTTTACACTGAAGAAAACATAATTATAGTTCTTCACTATATCATATACCTGTATTATACTGAATTCTGTAGTCAAGTGGCTGAAAGTATATTTCAAAATAAATACAAATAATAGCATGCAAAATATATAGATAGATAGGTGGTAAATAAACTGCATTGATTTCAGAGTGGTTGGTATTCTCTGTCCCCATCACCCTGTATGTTTTGGTTAGATGAAGAGAAAATAATCTTATAGGATAGATACTGTCATGTAATATTATAATGAAATATTATTTATCATGAAACAGTATTATTATGAAATATTTACTTATTATTTATATTTTATTATTATTTATATTTATTATTTTCTTGATGTCCTACCTGAGCTCCTGCACTATCTACTCCATTGTTCCAGTCCCCAAAAGAGGATATAATATCTGCTACTTATAAAACCTTAGTTACTGCCATAAAACTCAAGAACAACAGCCTTCCTTATATACAGGTATTTACTCAGAAAGAATCAATGACCTATATGTAGGTCTGTGGAAGACCACAGAAGGATAAATCTTGGATTCGGTAAAGGAATTTTAGATATGACATTAAAAAGTAATGAGCAAAAGCAGAAACAGATTAATAGAACTTCACCAGAACTAAAAACTTTTGTACTGCAAAAGATACCACCAGGAAAATAAAAAGAAAACCCACAAAATGGAAGAAAATATTTACAAATATATAGCTGGCAAGGACCTTGTATGACTGTACATACAACTCAATAATAAAAAGACACTCAAAAATCAAACAAAGGATCTGAATAGCCATTTCTCCAAATGTTGTTAGGCATCATTTAGTCAGGTCCAAGTTATAACAAACCTACATACAACAGAGGAAACATCCCCTGACACTGTGCCATGCTCTCCCTGCACAACTGTCAGTGCTTCTCTGCCATTAATAGTTTCCAAACGCTGATTATTTTGGGAGTGGGCTGCTGGGTTCTTCTTCCAACCCTTCAGTACTTAGTATTCCCATGTACTGATCAGACCTGACTCTGCTTAGCTTCCAAGATCTGATGAGATCAGCTGTCAGGGTGGTACTGCTTTAGACAAATGGAAAATAAGAACATGAAAAGTATGTGCAACATCATTATTCACCAGAAAAATGCAAATCAAATCCATTCTGAGAACCATTTCACATTCTCTAGGACTTTGTTTTTGTTAGGTGCCAGCAAGTAGATCCTTACTCATAGTGATCTTACATACAACAGAATGAAACACTACCCAACACTGTCCCATGCACATGATCTTTATTATATTTAAGCCTATTGTTGCATATACTGTGTCAATCCACCTACTTGAGGGTTTTCCTTTTTTCTTGTGATCCACCACTTTCCCAAACATGATGTCCTTCTCCAGGGATTGATCCCTCCTGACAACATGTCCAAAATATGTAAGATACAGTCTAAACATCCTTGCTTCCAAGGAGCACTCTGGTTGCACATCTTCAGTCTATTCATTCTTATGACACTCCATGGTGTATTCAATACTCATTTCCAGGACCATAATTCAAAAGCATCAATTCTTCTTCTGTCTCCCTTAAGCACTGTCCAGCTTTCACAAGCATATGATATAAATGAATTCCCTATGATAACTAGGATCAAAAAGATAATAGCAAGAGTTGGTGAGTTCATGGAGAAATTGGAACCTTTATACATTGCTGGTGGTATTGTAAAATAGTGCAGCCACTGAGCAAAACAGTCTGGCAGCTCCTCAAACAGCTAAAAATGGAGTTACCATCTTACCCAGCAATTCCACTTCTAGGTACTCAACAGACATGAAAACATCATCCACACAAAAACTAGTACACAAATATTTACAGCAGCATCACTTGTGCTAGCCAAAAGGGGGAAACAACCCAAATGCCCATAAACAGAAAAATCAATAGACAAAATGTAATGTAGTTAAAAGATTGAATAGTATTCAGCCTTGAAAAGGAATCAAGTACTGATATAGTATGTGCTACAACTTGGGTGAGCTTTATATTATGCTAAGTAAAAGAGGCCAGTCACAAAAATTCATGTGCTATATCATTCAATTCATAGGAAAGTCCAGAACTGGAAAATACATAAATACAGAAAGTAAGTTAGTTGTTGCTTGTGGGTGGGGAATGGGATGGAGAAATTGAGACATAAAAGCTAAAGGATATCAGGTTTATTTTGAGACAATGAAAGTGCTCTAAAATTGACTACAAAGATGGTGCCACATATCTGTGAATGTACTAAAAATATTGAGTTGTATACTTTAAATGGATTAATTGTGCATATAAATTATACCTCAGTGATGTTTTCTGAAAAGATATGACTTGGTTTGAAATAATAGGTAGTTACAGGGATTACTCTTCACTGGTCCCACAGGAATAGATATGTCTTTTTTCTGTGTCCTTCAGGGGTGCTCCAACAACAAGGGGACAGTATGCATAACAGGTATGCATATTCTGGAGTCAAACTGCTTGGCCTTGAACCCTAGAATATCACCTCTCATTTCTTGGTTGTGTTATCCTAGACCCACCAGCTGCCTTTACTGAGCTTCAGTAACTTCTGAGTTACAAGAACACATATGTCATAAAATAGGGAAGAAGAATTAACTCAGAAAACTCGTATGTCGGAGACAATGTAAGCACCTGTTAATTACGGGCTAGGCATAGGAGTAGTTTGGCCCATACTCCTTTATCATCTCAGAGCATTTAGTCAGGCAAAACACTGACTCAGCCCATACCTGCCCCAGCCTCTCAGCTGGAATTACTGGGGCCTTCTATTACCAGGATCTGTCTGACTTATTCCTTGCTCAGTCCTGGACTGCATAGTAGTTTCTTTCAGTGGTTTTAGCTCTCTCACTAAGGTAGTGAATGTATCTCACCACCTTAGACTTGGCTTCATTTGCCTCTATCCTGTGGTCTAGAATTTAAGCTGTAGACATGTAAATATCCTTCTCAATTCAGCTTCCTGCCATAATGATTTAGCCTTCACAGTTGATCACTTGCTTTTGGGCTTCGCTGCCCTGAACCAATGTTAACTATTGATTCTAAAGCCAGACTCTGAGTTGACCTTGGATGAGCATTCAACACTCAACATTCTAAACTGCTTTTGACATCACTCTCCCCTGCAGATGTGAATGTTGTTCTTGTACTTGACAGTTCTCACAGGCATTTATTATAAATGGACTCGTCATCCACCTGAATTAGGGTGCTCTGCTTCTCAACCTCCTGCTGCTATTTCCAGGTTAAATCTCCACTTAAAAAAATGGCACCTACCTGAACTTTGACCTAAGTGGCCAAATCTTTAGTCCCAGGGGGCTAGAATGGCAACAGTTCATTGGATTGGACACAAGAAGGCAGAATACTAGCTGTGCAGAGTCCAGTCCTTTAGCCTGCTCAGTTTCTTTATGCTGAATCAAACCTCCTCCCATCAAGCCTTGGATCAGCAGCCAAGTCAGCAACATGCATATAGCTGAGCCTCAGGTGGGAACTGAACTAATGAGAGATGTTAAATATTCCTTTGGCTATCAATAGATCTCTTTGAGGTTGGAAAAAATGAAGAGATTGGCATCTGTAAAGCTCTAATTGGGGAGCTAAATAAAAATGTACAACATTTTTTCTCACACTAAAAAACCACTGTTTTTCTGCTTCTTTTCCTGCATTTTCTCCTGGTCCTAGAATCACTGGCAATGAGAATGTCACAAGTCATTATTTTATTATATAATTTTGAAAGCTGTCAGTACAGAAAAAAACAAATTGAAGTTAATATATTTTTATTTTCCTCCTATTTTCAAAGACGTTGAGTAAAATTAAAAGGCAAATTAATAAGAAAACAAACCCAATTATGACACATCGCAAAATCTTTTAACACAATCCCTTTGTTGTACATTTACTCTGAGAAAAAGAGATTCACCAATTTGTCCTGAAAAACTGAAAATGTAATTTACCAACAGCACAGACTACTGTGCATGCTCAACTCTGCCTGTCCGCCACCCTCTCTCTCCCCCTGTGCAAATACCCTTGTCTCACCTTTACAAAATTAAGAAGAGCTGCCTATAACCTTTAGACTAACTTGGGGGTAGGGCTGGGATTTGGCTCAGTGGGTAGAGCGCTGCGCTTCAGTCTCTGAGGTCCTGAGTTCAATTCCCAGCACCGCAAAAATGGGAGAAGGACCTGGCAATCCACTCCCAAGGCAATCCCGAAGCACTCAGCCATTGAAAACCCTATGAGGGTCGCTATGAGTCGGATACTGACTCGACGGCACCTAACAACAACAACAACAACTTGGGGGTATTATCTGAATTCAAGAAAAATGGTGATGATATGCTTCCTAAAGGGACTCTGAAGGAAGTAATAATTTGATGTTCTAATTCAGGAGCCAACAAGAATGACTCACAGATCACTGGGATCTTCCTCTAACCAACTCAAGGAGTCAAGAAGCATCAAGAAGAAAAGCTCTTTTAAACAACCATAGAGCTAGGCTTGGTGGCACATGCCTATAGTTGCAGCACTCAAGAGACTGAGGCAAGAGGATCATGAGTTCTAGGCCAACTTGGGCAACATAGCGAGAGTCTATCTCAAAAACCCAAAAGAAAAAGAAAGGCATGAAGAAGTCCTTGATACAGACAACACAGTCATAGCACACATATCTTACTAAGGAGTCGTATCCAGAATTCCAATGCATGCCCAAAGCCAATGTTGGGGAGATGGGGAAAATTAGACAACTCTGTGCATTGCTAGTGAAAGAGTCAACTGATACAACTAACTTTAGGGAACTGATTGGCAGTATCTACTAACAATAAATACATGTTTACCCTATGATACAGGAGTTCCTGTTGATAACCAATGGAAAAGAGTGTCTATGTCCTCCAATAGACATATACAAAAATACATAATGCAACTTTACTCATAACTTTCTAAGCTGGAAACTATACAATGTACATCAACATCAGAGTGAGTAAAGACATCAAGGAATATGCCGGGTGCGGTGGCGCACACCTGTAATCCCAGCGGCTCAGGAGGCGGAGGCGGGAGGATCGCATGTTCGAGACCAGAGGTAGTTTTCATAACTTAGTGAGACCCTGTCTCAAAAAGTTAAAAAAAAAATGGGCCAGGGTGCAGCTCAGTAGTCCAGCACTTGCAAAGCATGCAGGCATGAGGCCCTGGGTTCGACCCCCAGTACCGCAAAAAAAAAAAAAAAAAAGACTTTGAGGAATATTTATACAACAGGATACTAAACAGCATTCAGAAGAATGAACTACTGAAACAAGCAAAAACATGAATGAAAACTTACAGATATATTTCATGAAAGAAGCTATGCACAAGGAGTACACATTGCATGATTCCATTTATTTGAAAATCAAGAAAACACAAAACAAACTAATGATTGAAGTCAGAATACTTATGATTTCAATGGAAGTCACTGACAGAAAAGGCACAAAGGTGCTCTGATGTGCTAGAAATGTGCTATACCTTGATCTGAGTGGAAATCACTCAGCTATTTACATATACAACAGATCTATCAAGCTGGACATTTAAGACTACTGTACTTCTTGACTTTTACATATGTTATATAAACATAGAAAAGGAGAAAAATAGAATGTGTGACATTGAGGAAAATACTAATAATTAAACTTGTGAAAATAGTGTATGAACTCTAAGAATACTCATTAAACAAATTTGCCTCATGAAGGTATTTACTAGACTAAACTTCCCTCCAATTTCACTGAGCCTTGCTTTCATTTCTTTTAAACATTCCGAGATCTGACCCAATCAGTGGTATGCCTGCAGGCATCTCTAAATTCAATATGCAGCCAATTCAATATGCAGTCAATTCAGGCATCAATGTAGTGTTTTTTGTGTTTTTATAATTAATGTCAACTTTGCTACAAGGCTTTATTTCTTGTCAACATTGTGTACCTCTTCCTTAATTTTGTTACTTATTATTTTTTGCAATTAAAAATGTAGACACCAAGATCTCTACTTTGTTTTAGACAGTGCTATTATTAGCCTCTTAAATATTTTCTAGCCTGCAGCCATAGCCCTGTGGCATCCAATCCTGTCAGATTTTAGAAGCTAAGTAAGGTTGGGTCTGTTTAGTACTTGGATGGGAGACCACCTGGGAACACCAGACACGGCAGACTTGGGAGTAGGACTTGGCAACCCACTCCCAAAGATCAATCTGCCATTGAAAACCCTACGAATAGCAGAGAAGCACTGACAACAGTGCTTCTGCCCTGTTGCACCCTGTTGCACATAGGGTCACTATGAGTCAAATACTGACTCGACAGCACCAAGCAACAACAACAAATATTTTCTGAGACTAATTGCAGAGTTTGCAGGCCTCTTCCATGGATTGTATTGAGTTTGTTTCCTTGAGGAGTAATTCTTCTGTTGTATGTGATGGGTGCTGCTTTTCCTTCATTCTTTCTTTGACATTTGGTGATTCCTGATTGAGTAATCACTTCCAGAGCATTTCTCTTTTGCACATTTTTCTTTCTCCATTGGTAGGTGGGTGAGGCAGCTAGAACTGATTTATTGTGACTTCTAATTTTCAAAAATTCTTCTGTTTTCAACTCACTAGTGGAAGCTCTTTTACTGTAAGCAACATTATTGAAATTCTTTTTGAAAATATTTTCTTTTGTCTTTTATTTCATGAGATTTAGGATGAGAAGTGAAATAGGTTCATGGATTCAGCCTGTCATCTCCCCCCCCCCAAAAAAATTATTTCTTTATATTTTTAATTGACAGATTAAATTGCATGTATTTTTCATGTGCAACATGATTCCTTGAAACATATATACTTTGTAGAATGGTTAAATCTAGATAATTAATGTATGTGTCACCTCATTTAGGTATCATTTTTGTGGTGAGAAGAGCTAATATTTACTCTTCTAGCATCCCTCAAGAATACAATGTATTGTCACTTACCACAGTGTCCATGCCATACAATAGTCTGACATTTGGGGATAACTTAAGAAATGTCTAGTCTTAGCAACAGGGAATAAATATGATCTGAGAGCGGTAGAAATAAGGCCACCAGAGTCACTAGAATTCAATGGCAATACTCTATGGGTGTAAACTGCAAAATCAGAAAAGCCATATTGTGTCCCCTAATCTCTGCTGGCCTACAGCCGTAGCCCTGTGGCAATCGATCCCGTCAGATCTCAGAAGCTAAGCAGGGTCAGGCCTGGTTAGTACCTGGATGGGAGACCGCCCGGGAACACCAGAAGTTGTAGGCTGGGAGAAGGACCTGGCATCCCCCTCCCAAAAATCCATCTGCCATTGAAAACCCTATGAACAGTGGAGAAGCACTGACAATAGTGTTTCCCCTGTTGTACAGAGGGTCGCTATGAGTTGGTATCGGCACCTAACAACAACAACAACAATCTCTGCTGCCCCCAGGTGTCTGTCAGCTTGTCATGCTGTGGGAGGCCTGCATGTTCCTGTGATGCTGAAAGTTATCCCACTAGTATTAGAGATACCAGAAAAGCCACCTATGGTAGACAGATTTCAGCTGAGCTTCCAGAGTAAAACAGACGGGAGAAGGATCCAGCAACCCACTCCTGAAACAAATTTGCTATTGAAAACCCTAGAAGTGGCAGAGAAGCACTGTCCAATATCATGCTGGAGAATTAGCCCCCCAGACTGGAAGGCATTTAAGAAACAACTGAGGGAGAGTTGCCTTCTCAAAGTAGTAGGTAATAGAAAAGTTGAGACACCAGCATTCTTTGTCTTTGGCTGGTGTGGCTTTGGATAAATCCCTGTAGACAATAGCTGCCTTGACCTAACTATTGCCCTCATTAGAATCCAGAAAACTTTATTTCAGTCATCTGCCACCATCCTCCCCCTGATTAGGAGCTGTCTGATCAGATAAGCTCCCTGTCACTGTGTCAGACATAAACCTCTAAGAGATCAGACAGGCAGCCATATGGAGACTGAGGCCTCTCTGGGGCAAACTGGTGCATTTTTGCCTTTTCTGGCTGAGGATGAAAGTTTTGGATCTCTTATTTCTGGCAATTGCCTAGGGGTAGCCTCAGAGAAGGATTTGTGTATTTTTGATGAAGATATTTTTGAGGAGAAGGACTAGGGATTTGAGAGTTTCATTTGTAGTGAAAATAAAAATTACTTAAGTGATATTTATTTCTTGTGCAATAGGAATGATTTAACAAGATACTCTATGTATGTCCCAGTGTACAATGCTTGACATATATTGACTACCTAATAAATGTTATCTATAATTATTTCTATTATATACTTTGTTATTTATTTTTTTATTTCTTGATATATCATTGCCACATCTCTAAATACCTGGAATGGTGTGGGATACAGACTTAACCAAGATTGTTTCTATACTGTAGAGTCTTTATGAAGTTTATAATGAGGTAGCAGTGATTATCTGAGACAAAATAGATACAGCTACCCTGCAGTTGTTATGCCAAAAATAAAATTATTCCTTTTAAATATCTCTCAGAAATTCAGTGAGGAAAGTTTAAAATGGAGAGATTCTGAAAGCCATACACTTAGCCACCCACCCACAGGATATCTTCTCCATACCAAGCCCTTTGTAAGTCCTAGGGCTTCCATACTTGTGAGAAACCATTTCCTTTCCAGTAAATGAGAGTTAATGAGTTTAAAAACATTTCTTATCAAGAAAGCAGACACTAACCATCCCCTGACAGCTTTTAGAAACATCTGAATTTTGTCGATTTGCTGACACAATTAAGACTGATGATATTTTATTTGTATTTTTTAGAATTTGCTATAAAACTTCTACTTAAAAATTTTTTTCTATAGCCCTCCATTTCTGTTTACTTGATATCAGCAAAACTCAAGGTTCTAATTCAACTAAAAAAGTATCCCTTTTTAAAATCAAAACAACTTATGACAGAGCATTGATGGGAATGTGCCTAAACATTGATACACTCCGGACTCAATGTTCAGGTTCTTCTCTGCTATCCATAGGGTTTTCAATGGCTGTTTGTTTTGAGATTGTTCCAGGAGTGGGCTTCCAGGTCCTTCTACCATTTTAGTGGTGCTGGAGATCAAACATAGGGCCTCAGAGAGCACAGAGAGAATTAAAGAAAAAGTTCAAGCCTTAAGTGGCAATAGTGAAGAATTGTACAGGGAAAGTATTAAATGATGCAGGAAACATCAAAAGAAGTTGGAAGGAATACACAGAGTCATTACACCAAAAAGAATTCATGGATGACTAACCATTTCAAGAGGTTGCATATGATCAGTAACCAACAATATTGAAGGTCAAACTGGAAATTGCCTTGAAGACATTGGTAAAACACAAGGTTCCAGGAATTAATGGAATACCAATAGAAGTGTTTTAACAAAAAGAGGCAGTACTGGTGGTCCTCACTTGTTTATGCCAATAGATATGGGAAACAGCTATTTGGCCAGCTGACTGGAAGAGATCCATATTTGTGCCTGTTCCCAAGAAAAGGCATGCACCCAAATGTGGAAAATATCAAATGATATCATTAATATCACACACAAGCAAAATTTTGCTAAAGATCTTTCAAAAGTGACTGCAGCAGTATATAGATAGGGAACTGCCCAAAAATCAAGCTGCATTCAAAGAGGGCATGGAACCAGGGACATCATTGCTGATGTCAGATGGATATTAGCCAAAAGCAGAGAAAACCAGAAAGATGTCTATCTATGTTTTATTGAATATGAAAAGGCATTTGTGTGGATCACAAAAAAATATGGATAATATTGTGAAGAATGGGAATACCAGAACACTTAATTATACTCATGAGGAATCTGTACATGGACCAGGAGGCAGTCATTCAAACAAAACAGGGAAATATTGTGTGGTTTAAAGTTAGGAAATGTGTATCTCAGGGCTGTATCCTTTCACCGAACCTCTTCAGTCTTTATGCTGAGCAAGTAATCTGAGAATCTGGATTTTATGAGGAAGGAGGTAGCATCAGGATTGGAGGGGGGTTCATTAACAACCTGCATTACACAGATGACACAGTTTGCTTGCTGAAACTGAAGATGATTTGAAATATTTACTGATGAATATCAAAGCACACAGCCTTCAGTACGATTTGTATCTCAGCATAAAGCAAACAAAAATCCTTACAAATGGGTCAGTAAGCAACTTCATTATACATGGAAAAAAGATTGAGGCTGTCCAAGATTTTTGCTTTACTTGGTTTTCCAATTAATACCCATGGAAGAAATAATCAAGAGATCAAAAGACACATTGCACTGGGAAATACTGTTCAAAAGACCTCTTTAAAGTGTTGAAATGTAAAGATGTCACATCGAAGACAAAGGTATGCCTGACTCATGTCACGGTATTTTCAGTCAAAAAATATGCTTGTGAAAACTGGACAGTGAATAAGGGAGGCAGGAGAAGAACTGATGCAATTATACTGCTGGAGATGAATATTGAATATACCCTGGACTGCCAAAAGAACCAACATATCTGTCCTTGAAGAAGTGCAAGTAGAGTGCTCTTTGGAATCAAGAATGATGAGACTATGTCATATGTATTTTAGACATGTTGCCAGAAGGGGCTAATCCCTGTGGAAGCACATCAAGTTTGGGAGAGTGGCAGATCAATGCAAAAAAGGCACACCCTAACTAAGTGGATTGATACAGTGGTTGCAACAATCAGTCAAACATCAAAAGATCGCACACCTGGCATAGTGTTGGGGAGTGTTTCATTCTATTGTACATAGAGTTGCTGTGAGTCAGACCTGACTCCAGAGTATCTAACAAGAACCACTCTTGGTTTATACCTTGCTTCATCCAGTTAACAATATATCTTACAGGTTGTTCTCTGTAATTTGTTCTTATTGTTGTTGTTGTTGTTCTTAGCTGCTATTGAGTTAGATCCAACTCATAGAGACCCTATCTACAACAGATGAAACATTACCTGACACTGTGCCATACCCAGCACTATTGCCAGTGCTTGTCTTCTATTCACAGGGTTTTCAATGGCTGATTGCTTTGGGAGTGGGCTGGTGGGTCCTTTTCACTAGACTATAGCATGCAGTATTCCCAGGAAGTCTCCCATCCAAGTAGTACCCAGGCCCAACCCTGCTTAGCTTCCATGATCTGACAAGATAAGTTGCCAACGTGGTACAATTGTAGACCCTCTATATTTTAGATGACATTATATATCAGGGCATAGAAACCTTTCTTTGTTTTTGTTTTTGTTTGGAACTACATAAAACCTACTGAAGAAGTTGTAATTTAATGACTCTCCTGGTTTGTGTCTATGATTCATTATTATAAATGGTGCTGCAATACAAAGTGTGCACTTATATCATTTCACACATGTGGGAAAGTAGCCAAGACCTAAAGTGATAGGTGATGGGGAATATGCATTTAGACTTTTGATAAATATCACACTTTTTTCTCCTTTGGAAACTTCTACCTGCAATGATTTCTTTCACTAAACCATTGCCGAACCATATACATGACTTTTTGATATTTCCCAATTTTGTATGTGAAATATAGTATAGTTTTAAATTATATTTTTCTTTATATAGGAGACCATATTGGCATAAAAATAAGAATTAATATATCATTTTTGTGAACTATTTTCTGAACTTTTCCCAAATTCTTACTGTATAGTTGGTATTTTCATTGATTTGTAAGATTCTTTATATATTAAGAAAATTAACTCAGATATGAGTGGCAATTTACTTTTTATTGTCTTCTGATTTTGACAATATTCTCAGCCCCTATTTTTGCAATGCAAAATTGATATTTTGAAAGTTTGTTCCAGTTTAAGATTTTACATGTATATACATGTACAGAGTATACATAAATATGTTTAGAATATGTATATGTGTGTATTATATGTCCCACTGTTTATTCTAGTAATCTCATGACTATAATACCTTAAAAAAATTTAAGCCACTGTCTCATTTAGTGTACATTCTGGCATGAGGTATGAAACCATTTTTATTTTCCTCCAGATGGAAATCCAGTTGTTCCAATTTAAATTCACATTTTCAAAAACCAACACCTTGTCCATTAAATTATTCTCTGACAAAACATTATGAATGATCTTGTAGAATTTTTGTCTCTAGAATTGTGGCATAACTTCCATGATTCATTGTTCACTCTAAATCTTAAGCTAAGAGTTGGACATTTCCAACTAGGTATGATTTATAGACAAGTAAGTGTAGAGTCTTTCTGAAGCTTTATTTCTGAAGATTTTCATAAATTATTCTAAATGTCAGTTTGATTTTTGTCTATCATTTGACTTCAATAACCATAGAAATTTATGTTGAAATTTCACATATAATAGCATCCATAATGGAATGCAAAGTTTTATTGCGATATTTAGATACACATGTATGTGTGTGTTTGTGTGTGTATGTGTGTCTAGAGCACTCTGCCTAAATAACACAAGGTATGGAAGACATTTGAGACTTAATTCCTACTCCTTTAAAATACTTGCAGTCTAGCATAAGCATATGCTATGACAAATAGTAAAATATATATGTGTATGTATCTGTGCGTGTGTGTGTGTGCTTTAGAAACATACAAAGTGTTCAAGAGTTTAAAGGAGAAAAAGTCTACATGTGTTTCAGAAGAAACTAGACAGGAAAGGATTGGCAATTTGAAATAGTTTTTAAGAATTAAAGACTAGGAATGGAAAGAGCTCTCTAGGAAAAGGGAATTCTACATGAAAAAACTTTATAAAGATGGAAGGACTGTTCTCCATCAGAAGCCATCCAACATAATTAGTAAGTAGACATCCTGTGGGGGAGGAAAATGGAAAGGGAAACTGGGGCCAGATCACTCTGCAGATCTGAGCCACAGGGCTCATAGTGGTAAGGGAACAATAGAACAGGTGATGGGAAAGGAGTGGGGGAAACATGGTCCTAGCTCTGCTTAATGAAAATCATACACGATAAACCTGAGCATATCTGTACGTATCTGAGCATATCTGTATAATGAAGATATGATCCCTGCCTTCGAGAGTGTCTGCCTTTATTGTGTGTGCTCTTATATATAAAAGGCTGATTAGTGAAAATGAAGCTGAGACCTTCTCCCTAGAATGTAGAAGTACTAGTGCTGTGGTACTGAAACCAAACAAGCTAATAAACAATCAATCAACTGATCAAATAAAATAACTATCAATGTCTTGTTCTTTCCACTTGGTTTGGATAAGTTATAAAAATAAGGTAAGACCACCATGCCAAAGATGTTCCACCATCCCATCAGGCCTATTGGGAAGAGGAGATGCTCAATATGATTGATGACCAGAAATCACCTTGTGCCCCTGGACTTGCCTTGGTAACATGATAGATAAGAACATTCAACGAGTCTTCAGGTGAAGGTAGGAGAATCTGGTTTTTACCTCAGTTTCCTACATAGATTTTTTCCCCCTCATAAAAGATTTCTAGCCACAAATACTTTGGCCTGCAGCCATGCCACTGTGGCATCTGATCCTATCAGATCTCAGAAGCTAAGCAGGGTCAGGCCAGGTGAGTACTTGGATGGGAGACCAGCTAGGAACACCAGGTACTGTAGGCTTGGGAGAAGGACCTGGTAACCCACTTCCCCTGCCAAAAAAAAAAATCAGCCATTGAAAACCCTATGAATAGCAAAGAAGCAGTAACAATACTATTTCGCCTGTTGTACATAAGGTCGGATATCAATTTGATGACACCTAACAACAATAATACTTTGACATGAAATATTTTAAAATTTATTTTCATAAAAATCTTATGAATAAATATTCTAATTCACATCCTAATCAGGTTTTGAGAAACTGGCAAAATTAGCTAATTATGACCAGCAGGACAGGATAGAAAGCTAGGCTGGAAAGATGTTAACACTACCCAGTGCTCACATGCCTTCCCCCTTCGTCCTGCAAGCTCTGATTTGTAGTTGTTCTTCCTTTACCCTGGACAGCTGCAAAAAACACTGATCTTAGCTTCTTTAGATGTTCTAACCTCCAAAGGCCAAAACTGGCATTTTAATTTAGTATATAAGCATCTGTATTCATTTATTTTCCATTACCATAGCTGGATTGACTTTATTGAGAAGATGGACACATGCAGTGGCAAGACCTTTGAGTGAGCAGTAGTGTCTAGGCTCTATTTAGAACAATGTAACCATGGTTCCCACTTCTAACCTAAGCAGTAGCAAAGGAAGCCACGTTCTGCTTTTCACCACATGGCCTACTTAGAACATCAGCCAGAGATAGTAACATACAAATGAAGATGCAAAAAAGAAAGTAAAGGCTATGACTTCTGGGCTCAAAGGCCTTATAGGAAAAGCAAGTGTAAAAGAGAGGCATGAATACATTTGTGTCTTCACATTTTTGACCTCTCCTAGTACACAGATCCTGTGATAATCCCATGGCCATTTTAGCATATTACCAACACCTATGATTTCTGGTTGACAGAATTTAAAAAGTAGTGGTTTTAGGCAAGAAGAAGGAGATTTGGGCCATAATTCCAAAAAACACAGTTCTGAACACCATAATACCAAATGTCGGGATTGTTAAAGATGGAAATCCTTACAGCCTATAATCCCTAAATGCTAACATCCTGAAAGATCAAAGTTCCAGAAACATAATCTTGGAAAAATAATTCTTAAAAATTATTTAAAGGACATTTATTTACATTTTTTAAAGATTTATTTGAGAAACATACTACAATACAACAGGACACTTCATCTGCCACTTCACACAATAAATGAGGCAATAATAACATGCTTAATTTTCCAAGCATAAACACTCAGAATATCTGCTTCAGTATAACAGTTATGAACAGAAAAATAATGTTAATAAAACCAGGTTAAGTGGCACACACCTGTAATCCCAGCAACTTGGGAGATGGAGGCAGAAACATAGCAAGTTTGAGGCCAGAGGCAGCCTATATATCTTAATGATATATAGGCTGTCGCAAGATAAAAGATAAAATATAAAGCAAGTTGGGGTGTAGCTCAGTGGTCAACCACATTCAAAATATATTGAGCCCACCAGTACTAAAAAGAGAAAGAAAGAAATCATTCAAAAAGCAAAATGTATAAATGCACATCACTACAGTTGGTAATTGTGAGCATTTGACTTTATAAATGCAGTCATGTAAAATATATCAATGGACAACCCAAGTCTTGTGATGTGATCAATCAAGAACTGCCATGGGTCTCCCATATATGCAGCTACCCAAAGAGCAAAGAACTCAAGAAATTTTGTCTTTCACATATGCAGATGTGCCAAAAGGACATCTCTTCATTGATGGGGAAGTTTCAGTGTTTTTACACAAATGCACAGTGCTTACACAGAGACCCTGGGATTCCAGAAGACTGGCTCAGTCCAAGTCCACCAAGCTCCAAACCAGGGAGAGCAACAATATTATCCTCAACCCAAGACTGAAACTCAAGGACCTAGCAGCTATTAATGCAAGTCCTAGAGTCCAAAGGTTGGCAAGGCTGGCAAGGCTGGCAAACCTGGAGTTTTGATGGCCAAAGCACCAGAGGAAAACTGTCCCAGCTCTCAGACACAGCCCAATTTGTCCAAGCAAACTGAATGGTGCCCATCCACAATGAGGGCAGATCTTCCCCACTTATACGCTACTCACATGTTAATCTCCTCTGAAAACACCCTCATGCTCCTTACTGCTGGCTATATTTGGTCCAATACACCATTTGAAGAGTGTGGGGTTTTTTTTTTCCTCTTTTCTCTTGGCAAAGAGGTCAATAGTTCTAATTTGATAACTATGTGGCTCAGCCTTTATAGTTTCTCTGAGATAAGGGATATTTAAAGACTGCTGTTTTCTGAAAATCTGCAGCCATAGCACTAGGGCATCCCATCTTGCCTGATCTCAGAAGATAAGCACGGTTGGCCCGATTAGTCCTTGGATGGGAGGCTACCTGGGAATACCAGGTGCTGCAGGCAAGGGAGAAGGACCTGGCAATCCACTCCTGAAACAACCCACCATTGAAAACTCTGCGAATAGCAGAAAAACACTGACATAGTGCCGGGCAAGGCGCAGTGGTCGGGGAGTGTTTCATTCTGTTGTCCATTGGATGATGAGTCAGACTGGACTCAACAGCACCTAACAACAAATGACAACATGTTATGAGAATTGAAAGAACATCAGAAGTTGATGGAAACAGGTTCAGTTGAAAGTTAAGTTAGAAAGCAAGTACAGAAGTCCCCTCATTGAAAGTATGATAAGAAGATCCCAGGAGTGTCAAGAGGCTTGTTATGAGACAGGCTGATAGGGGAAGGGCTGAAAATAGTTGCAGATCCTTTCATTTGTTAATCAGTAGGGTATTATCTGCCTTTTGTCTGGTTTCCCTGTAGACCCAGAGACATTTCTTTGCTTACACAGTTACAAGAGAGAGGGGTAAATAGGAAAACAAGAACATAGATATTCACACGTCTATGTCCACCATTTACAGAGCATGTGATATTTGCCAGGCCCGCTGGCAGGCCTTGTACAAGCCTTATGTTATTTCATATTAAACACAATCCTGTGTGATGAGCACCAGTGCCCCTGCATTCAGCAGATGGAGAAACTAAAGCTTGGAGAAGTTAAGTGCCCCAAATTTCACATCTACACAGTGGTTTCTATTTAGCCAGAAATGTCTTCACTTTCACAGTGTGTATATGAGATTACTGTTATAAACCGAATTCATGGAGAGCTGGAGCCAGAGCAGTACTTCTTACATATCTAGAGAGGAGGCTTTTTGTAGAGAGCAGGGAAGAAGTGTTTCAATACTATTTCTTGTCCAGTCCTTGAGAGGCCCTGCTTGTTTCCAGCTGCCAGGGGCCATACCATGAACCCAGTATGATCCAGGTGGACCCTGGCTGTGAAACTTAGAGATGTTTCTTGCAAAACAATTGTAGGAGAGCCAGGAACTTTTTTTTAAGTTGATACTTTTAAAGCAGAAAGGAAAAGTCTTGTCCAGAACTTTATTAAAGTCATCAACTTCCTCTTGCTTAAGGTAAAATCTCACAGTATGCCAAAATACTATTATATTACAAACAACTGCCAGCAGCCATATATTTCCTTGTTCTTGTTGTGTTTCTGCCTGAGGTATTTCTATTTGATCATAGTTTTCTTAATGGATTGAGCTAATACACAAGTATGTGAAAGCTACAGTAGCTGCAGATCTAACATAAATGGAAGGTGTAAAATACAGTGATACCTTGGCACTCGAACTCCTTCATGCTTGAACATTTCAGTCCTCATTGAATTTTAAGGGAGCTTATTGCTAAGTATGTAAGTAGCACACATGTGTCTGAATTAGCCATTCAATATGGTTCTGAAACCAATATATAAATTACATTTACAGTATTATTTTATGGGGAAAAAGTGCTCAGTGCACAAACTGGTTGGCCCTTGACCCAGATTTCAGAATGGATTGTGGTTGAGTGCCAAGGTAGTACTCTATATTGTTTAAAGGTTTGTTATTTCTTTTCTCAAAGTATCATAAAAGAATTCATTTTGGCAATGAAGCCATTGGTTTATGGTTGAGGACAAGGAAATCTATTAGGAAACTAAATAAAATTAAATTAGTCCATCTTGAAAAATGTAAGTCACAAAGTAGAAGAAAGTAGTATAGAAAAAATCTGTCTCCAATATGGGCCTGGCTACTTTTTGATACCAAAATTCAAGAGAAGACAGAAAACAAGTGTCTAATAACTATTTGAAAAGATAGAAAGAGAAAGAAAGTATAAAATTGGTGGTCTCTATGGTCAGGGTTTGTACTCATGGCCTATGGTTCCAAACTAGTGCAATAATTTATATTAAGATTTTAATATCAAATGAATTCATTTGATTTTGGAGATTACAATATCTTAAGTGACAGAATTTAGTTGTGGTAAAGTAGTTTTAGGGCTGGAATTTAGCTCAGTAGGTAGAGCGATGCACTGCAGTCTCTGAGGTCCCCAGTTCAATTCCCAGCACCACAAAAATGGGAGAAGGGCCTGGTAATCCACTCCCAAGGCAATCCCGAAACAGTCAGCCATTGAAAACCCTATGAGGGTCACTATGAGTTGAATATCAACTCAATGGCACCTAACAACAACAAAGTGGTTTTAGAGATCATCCACTTTAGCTTCCATATTTTACAAAGGAGAAAAAATGAAGGTTCATAGAACGTTGATGATATCAAAGTTCAAAACCCTAATTAACTGCAGAGCTGGGGTGAGAATTCAGGTTTCATATTTTCTTCAAAACAATCTGGTTTTCCATTAACAAGAACCTAGAGAACAGAATCAATAGCATACTAATTTCCTGTCTTCCAATTCTATTTATACCATGTATTCATCTGTTTTTCAAATATTTATTGAGCCTATACTGTATATCAAGTTCTATGTGGGTCACTGAAAACAGCATTGAGTGAGACAGCCGTTGGCTCTGTCCTCGTGGATCTTACAATCTAATGAACGTGGTTACAAGTGAAAAGACTGCTTTGAAAGGGGATTTCAAAGACATGCATTACTTATGCTTTCTACATTTAAAAAATAAAAATAAACCCAAAATGCCCCAAGAAGCTTTAGACTGATTGGGAAAAATAAAAATCTGGGACTTCAAGGCTCTTGTCGTTACACAATTATCTTTAAAATATATCAAGGCACACTAACTTATATTGATTATTAATCAATTGGTTTTTTAAATGCATGAACTGTTATGCAATCAGTTGTTTTGCCCATGTAATATCCATTTCAGATTCTGTTAATGGCCACAAGAGTTTCCTTTTCTAATCCACTTATACTCTGTTCTCTGTGCATGTGCACATGTGTCAATATGAGTGTAACTGTGCATGTAGGTGTTTGGGGAGGGTATAAACTCCATATCACTAGAGTTAGCACTCAATCCCTGCTGTTCCATCTATAGCTGCTTTTCAGGGGATGCCTTCTCCTTCTGCTAGATGTGAAGTGGGGAACCCAAAACACTGAAGCCTCAGGACTGTTGCAGAAAAGAGTCTGCCTGAAAGTGAAGCCAACACTCAGGAAAATTGAGTCAATAGAACCTCTAGCAGCAGCTATTCCTAGACCTCAAAACTTCTACTAGAGGAAATAAATAGATATTTTTATTTCAACAAAATTGATTTGCATTTTCTGACACTTTCAGCAGGAAGAATCCTGAATAATACTATACAAAACAGCGTAATGTTTAACAGACACATTACAATGCATGCCCAGACCCCCAGAGTGAGTCAGAGACACTTTCTGAGCTTAGTTTTTCCAGCACACATTACTAATGTAACTCCAACAGGAATAATACAGTATAACTACCTAAAGGGTTTTGGGGAGTCATAAATCTTAGTCTTTCTCCCTTTTCTTGGGCTCTCATCAATCACCTCCAATAATTAGAGCAAGGGTTGCCAAATTTGACCTGAATCAAAGTCATCTACATGATCCTGATTCTTAGACTACACTTTGAGGATATTGATAGAGGAGTAAGGGGACTTAATCGCTTCCTCCCTACATAACTGTGGAGCTACTATTAGAATTGAGTGTGAACAACTAACAAAGTAAAACTCAGGCTCAACAGAGTAGCTTCCAGGTCTCTTGGTGCACATAGGGACTTGTGAAGCTGAACTTAGATCTGTCACCAAGTCTCTCATCTGGGTTTGGAAACTGCAAAGTTGTAGAGAATTCCCTGTAACCTTGATGGGAAGAGGAAAGCTCATTTGTTGGTATAAGAGCTCACCTGTAGGGACAAGGCCCTCTGTCCTTGAGACTAAAGAGAAGGGACCTGAGGAGGTAAATGGCAAGGGGCTTTGAACCAGAGCTGTCTAAGACAAACTACAGTACAAACCCACTGTTAGGAAGTCCCCACTAGAGCCTCCTGTGAGCTGCTTTCCAAATAGAAGTAAAATGGAACTATCCAGCTTCAGAGTGGCCCAGGGCTTCTGAGAAGATGGAAAACACTCAAGACTCTGCAGGAACAACCATTGGAAGTTACCACTGAATGATTTCAGTGTAAAGAAGGGGGAATCAGAACTCAAAGCTTCAGAGAGCAGTCATTGAGCACCATCACAAATAATTTTTAATTTTGTGTGTATGTGTGACAGGATCTGGCTATGTATCCCAGGCTAGCCTTAAACTCTCCTCCTCCTGCCTCTGCCTTCCCAAGTGATGGGATTACAAGTGTGAGCCATCATGCCCAGCTAGTATTTTCTGAGCACTGGCTTTGTACAAGGCTGTTGCCTGAAAAAGCCAGGAAAACTTCTACACAAGATCTTGTAGTCCGGCAAGAGAGAGAAAGTGGGTATAACCAATACGGTGCAACACCAAAATGAGAGAACAAATAAAGTGGCATGTGAGAGTTGAGCAGGAGAGAATATTTATAGCTGGAGAGCCCAGGCCTGGTTGTGGACAGAGCTGCAGAGAGAAGCAGTGGAAATGTCCATTAGAGGCTGATACTGACTATGACCCCTGGGAATCCCCAATTTAACATTGTGACCTTAGGGCGTCCTTGAAGACATCTGACCAGGGACATGTAATGGGCAGAGCCAAGTTCTAGAAGGGTTAATCTGGTCATGAAGTCTAATTTCCAAGAATGGTACAGCTCTATGTGGAAAGCTTAGAAAGGGTCTCCAAATGGAGAGAATACTTCCCTAAAGAATGAGAACCTGTGCACTCTGGACTACTCTGAATGAGGATGTTTCAGACCTTGATTCAAGTTTTCAGAAGATGCATCTGAATACCAATATTTTTTAAATGACAAATATATACACCCTTGTCCCAGAATCAATCTTTGAAAATTTCACTTCCAGAAAAACATGTATAAAATGTGCCTGTTCAGATTGTTCCTGCAACATCCTTTTAAACAGAAAAAGATTAGAAACAACCCAAGTGCCTAGTAGGAAATGGATGAAAACAATTGTCGTATATCCATGCAGTGAAACATTATGCACCTATAAAAATGAATGAGAAATCCATCTGTTTGCTTTAAGAAAAAAACCTGCTGCTAATTAGAAGAAAATGGTGCCAAATACCATGCTATCTTCTGTGCAAAAAAAGGCAAAAAATCAAATCTATACATATTTTATTTATATTTTAAAAACCATAAGGAAGCCATAAAAATTTACTAAAAAGTAGTTATCTAAAGGAGGAAGATGTAAGCTTGAGGGAAGAGAGACAAGAGTAGGAATGAATATTTTCATTCTAAACTTTCATTATGTTTTAAATATGCAAGATTATTACACACTTAAAATATTAAGTATTTTATGGATTGCCAGTGAGCAGAACACACTCAGTAAGGGCTTTATTGTCCCCCTGATTTGCAGTTCAACAAAGATCTGAAAGAGGAAGGACAGGATGGTGAATTTCCCTACAGCCTTCAGTAGGCTAATAGTACATACTCACTCCAGTCCCTCAGGAAGAACCTAATTCCTGCTCTTTGCTGTCAAGCAAAGCTACTGTTCTCTGGCAGAACTCACACCTCCAGGGAGGCTGTGGGAGGGTGATCCAGAAGTCCTCCATCACGAAGTCACCATCACCATGGTGGCCTGTCCCCTGTGCCCAGCCTCCCTGTAGAATGGAGCAGATAATTCAGCATTGGCCAGTTCCAGGTCTCAGCTCGGTGGGCATCTACCTACAGAGCAAAGAACTTCAACTTTCTAAGGAATCTTCCATTTTATATCAAATGTTACCTAATTATATAGTGACATCTGTCATCAGTGTTACTGTCAACAATTCAGGAGCTAGCTCCTTCTCCAAATATTACAGATATCATCCATGCCTCTGTCTTCTTTGCCACTCAACTTTCTTATGGAGAATGAGTGTGTGTGTTTGTGCTTGTGAAAGAAAGTAGACCATAGTGATTTAAAAATGCAGGAGTTAGAGTAGGATAAATATAGGTTTGAATCCAAGTTTGGCATTTACCAGTAGCATGTCCTTGAACAGGTTACCTGATATATCTAGTCCAATTTCCTCACCTAAAAAAATGAGGTTGCTTTATCAAATAAAAGAGAACGTAATTTAAAAGCATTAGCTCTGTACCTGACATATAGAAAGAACTCAATAAATGTGTTGCTATTGACAATGACCTTGTCTCCTCTGAAAGAGAAGAATCTAAAACCCTGAGATAGAAAACATACAGAATAACCCTTATCAGCTTGTTTATATCAGGTACAATAAAGAGAGGTACCATCTGCTCCATGTGTTCCATGGACACTGATTCCATTTTCCTGAAATAAAGAAAGAGGTGATAGATCCTCCATATATTTATATATATGTTTCCAATTAGGATGATATTTGTTTATATATGTAGCCAGAGTGGCTGACAGTCTTGGAAGCTGCATTAGGCTCTTTTGCTATAATTTGGCCACATCTAATTAGGCTATGATTGCAGAGCAAGAACAAATGAGAATGGCCAAGACATTGTTTGCTGGGAGTATGACCACAAAGCAGGCTCATGCCCTCCCATTTTTTGTAGTCTTTAAACACGCTCACAGCAGATCCCTCTGCTTCCATCAAAAAATAAGAGCAGGTATTGCTGCTGGTCAAATGGCCTGGTTCTGGCCTCTAGAAAGAAGGTGCTGTTCTGTTCAGGTTACAAGAAGTGCAGACTCTGGTAGTAAAGCAATGATTCTTCAGGGCATTCTCTCCCTTTGCCTGCCTTGCATCTTTCCTTTCTTTTCTAATTCTCTTAATAGACCAAAAAGTAGTTACAATTTGTATACCCATTGTAAAGGCTTTGCTATTTCTTTTAAAGTGAAGGCAACTTGGTCTGAAGATGTTAAGGAGCTTAACCAATGATGATTCACATACTGGTGAGCTGGGAGGCACCGCAGATCTCTGAATCCACTGTCCAACCAATGAGCCCTCCTGCTCTGCTTCTTCCCACTCTCAAAGTGGATCATGGGATAATTGCCTTGCAGAGTTTGAGCAGAACAGGTCATTAAGCATTCTCCTTCTTTTTCCTTTCCAGTGACACACAGAAAAATCTGACTACTTGCCCTCGTTGGAATGTGAATGCCATGGAGAAGGCTGTTTAAGGGGCTAGCAATGCAAGGGTTATCCAATACCAAACCATCATGAGTTGTAAGAGCCCCTTGTTTCCAGAGGGTTATCCAGAATTCAAAGTGGAGTTTGGGGCAAAATGTGTTAAATGGAAAATCAACTTTATATCCTCAGAAGAGAAAGAAAAAAGACCTCCCTTTACCCTGATTCTAATATATCTTCCCAAGAACCTAATTTTGACTCAAGACTTTGCCATTAACTATAAAAATAGGAAAAATGATTTGATCCCAGCAGTGAACATAACATACCTAAGGGACTGCTTTGTCCAGATGACATGTTATTAGTAGTAATAAGGGGTGGGATTAGTTAGAATTTCTATGGCCTTTTATTTGCAGAGAGTGTTTGATGGCTTTCTTACACACACATTATAACCCTAATGGTCATTTTGTGCTTCCCCATTTGTTGTGTTTGTATGTATTTGCAGAACCTAAGCATTTGTGATACTAAGAAAATTAGTACTCCTAAAAGGCTGCAGCTTTATGCTCCACGTGGCTTGGTGCTTCATTCATTCACAGAACACTTACCTCCCCTGCTGGGAATCCTAAACCCAGTCAATCTGACCACCACAGTCTGCTTGGGGCAGCTCCTCTGTTTCTAGCTGCACATTTTTCTATTGGCTTTATTTCCACAGTATTCAATAACTTTAAAATAGGTTTAGTCTTGAGGTACCTGAGCTTTAATTAATCAAATTCCAATGGCAGACTTATCTGTGATAAAGCAGAGTAAACCCTGATTTGCTATAGATATTTTTCCACCCTTCTCTATTGTAATTTCATTTCTGAAACTGCTATTTTCTGTTTTAGAGTTGGATGGTGATGGTGATGATGAAATTCAAAAAGAATTGAGTACTTAAACACTAAGTGCTTAGTCAAGTATTTCACCTGCATATTCACATTACTTCTCACAAGATCCCTATGAGAGAGGTATTATTATTATTCCAATTTTATAGAGATAGGACCTGGGGCCCAGGTCATACAGCATGTCAGTGCTCCACTTGACATTCAGACCAAAGTCATCTGACTACACCATGCCCTTGTAATCATTGTGCAACCTTCATCTCTTTCATGTGCTGGTTTTTTAAATGGTTACATATAGCTTAGTTTTATCCACAGTACGCTCTGTTTAGGTAACCTCTGTGAACTCAGATTGCCTTAATGCAGGAGCAGCAGTCAAGAAATCAAAAAATGCATTGCATTGGGAAAAGATGTTGCAAAAGTCCTCTTTAAAGTGTTGAAAAGTAAAGATGGCACATTCAAAGACAAAGGTGCATCTGACTCATGCCATTATATTTTCAGTCACATTATATGCTTGTGAAAGTTGGACGTTGAATAAGGGAGACATAAGAATTGATGTTTTTGAATTATGGTACTAGAAACGAATATTAAATTTGGACTGCCAAAAGAATCAATAGATCCATCCTAGAAGAAGTGCAACCAGAGTGCTCCTTGGAAGCAAGGATGGCTTGACTACATCTGACATATTTTGGGTGTGTTGTCAGGAGGGACCTGTCTCCACAGAAGGATATCATGTTTGGGAGAGTGGCAGGTCAACAAAAAAAAGGAAGACCCTCAACTACATGGGTTGATAGAGTGGTTGCAACAATGGGCTTATACATCAAAAAATAATGTGCCTGGCACAGTGTCAGGGAGTATTTCATTCTGCTGTACATAAGGTTGCTGAGTCAGACCTGATTCTTGGGTACCTAACAACAACAACAACAACAACTGGATGCACACTGTGCTAGGCTCTTGCAGATTTCTCTCATGGAAAATTCTTTCCTCTTTTTCTTGATAGAGATCTATAAACAAACACTATGGTTTTTAGAGCAGATGACTGAAAAATAAACTATAGAAAACATATTTAACTTGGCTTTTTGAACTTAGCATCATCTTTACCATATGAGATTGGGCAATAGATCAAAGCTTGCATGACGGTTAGTTTTATGTTTCCATTTGGCAGTACTATACTATCCAATTATTTAATCAAACACTAGTGAGTGTTGCTATGAGGGTTATTTTGAAGATTTACAATCAGTTGGCTTTAAGTAAAGGTGATTTCCCTTAATAATGTGATGGTGCCTCATCTAATCCATGGAAAGGCTTAACAGCAAACAATGAGGCTTCCCAGAGGAGAAATTCTGCTGCAAACTGCAACATCAACTCCTGCCTCGGTTTGTAGCCTACAGGCTTGCCCTACAGATTTCAGACCTGCCAGCCAGAGGAAATTTCTTAAAATAAATCCATTTATCTATGTATCTATATCTATTTCTACCTGTATAACTAATGTAGTATAATGTGTCATCTGTTTTGGATTGAAAATTTCAAAATTCTTGGAAGCACAGATAAGAGCTTCCACTGAGAACAATAATGTTGCTTCTGCCTTTTTCTAAGATGATAGCCTTTAATTCTAAACATCCTTCTATGGCACTGTTTAAATGTCACTGTCACTTGGTTCAAGAGGTGAGAGAACCACATAGTTCTAATTTCTTTCACTTCCTTCCCCATTGTAAAGTTTGTAAAAGAGCACTATCATGAGAGGGTAAGGGGGAGGTGAACACGAGCAATGTACAATGAAATGCATATATGAAAATATCATAATGAGACCCATTAAGTTGTACACTAAAAAGTACCAGTAAAAAAAGCACAGTGTGGCTGAGCAGTTGTCACAGTGACCTGGAGTTTTGTCACTCAGACATCAGTATAAAAATGTGCACCTTCAAGAGGAGAGGTGACTGCCAACAAGGTCTCCCCCTTTCCTACAGATGATATGGTGGTCACCATGCTGTCTTCCATGTAAAACACCACTGGGAGGGGGTGTCCATGACATTTTTCAGGGCCTTAAATTGCTACCATATGTAGTATGAAATCAAATCTAATTGGTTTCTCTCTGAAATATTTAAAGCCAATGAAGTCCTCAAGTTGAGGAAAGAGCATCTGAAAGGCCTAAGGATGAGTTGATTTGCCTTTCTTTAGAGACACAAGCGTAAAAAGAATTCAGCAAAGGAGTGTTTAGTGGGCTGAAGTGCTTAAATTTGTCTGAAAACTCTATTGTCTATGTACATGAAATTAAGCAAGTCCCCCCACACACACCTCCAATATCATTTTGAATTATGTTCTCTATTATACATAGACCCACTTCTTGCTGGTTTGTGGAAGACAGGGATTGGTTTTATTTGTATTTCAAACTGCTTCTGATTTAGAGCTTAGGGTGACATACAGTTGGGCATTAACTCGAAAGAAATAATCATAATAGGTCAGTCAAACCATTTTCAATTATCCCTAGTGAGAGATAATTGGTGTTATTGGAAACTCTCTGGATTGCATTGATTTTCCCATCCAAGCCAAAAACCTTGGTGATACTTTTCATTAAACTACTTTATTACTTATGAAAAATTCTCACAGAAAAAAATTATATTAATCACAGTTTCTTTGTATTATCTATGCTACTTTCCTGCATCACTTGACCTTAAGCATGAATAATTTTCCACTTACTGAATGCTGACTTGTCAGGGCCGCCACATGTCCTGTTCTGGCTGTACACTGCAACAGAGGCTCAGCAGAGGGATGAGTAAGAGCTGCAATCCAGCTACCCTTACTGGCCAAGTTGTCCACAGAGAGGGAAGAACTCTTTTCTCTAGCTCACATGAGGTACCATATGGCGAGCCCACCGCCACACACACAAGGCCGGGAGCTTTATGCATACTGTTACATTTAATCTGCACAAACACTATGCAAGGCAGAGCTATGAAGATGGAGCGAGGAGAGATGAGGATGTCTCCTATGCTGGGGGCTTAAAATGATGCTATTTACTAGAGGGATATCACCTAACAACAACAACAATCTATGTACAATAAAACAAACTTGGAGTTAAACTTGGCTTTGATCAAATCACTTTAGTAAATCTGATCTTTGGTTTCCTTATGCAAAAACAAAAACAAAAAAGGAAGAAAGGAGAATAGGAATGATGATAATATCTATCTACTTCACAATGCTATTGTTGTCATCATTAGGTGCCAATAAGGCAGTGTCCAACTCATAGCAACCCTACATACAACAGGCAAAACAGTATTATTAGTGCTTCTCTGCTATTCATAAAGTTTTCAGTGGATGACTGTTTTTTGTGAGTGGGTTGCCAGATCCTTCTCTCAAGCCTATAGCACTTGGTGTTCCCAGGCAGTCTCTCATTCAAGTACTAACCAGGCTGGACCCTGCTTAGCTTCCGAAATCTGATGGGATCAGATGCCACAGTGGTACAGCTGCAGGCTCACAATGCTATGGTAAAGATTAAATGAGACACAGCACTTATCACAGTATCTGGAATATACTATGCCACCAAAACTATATCCAATGTCATAATATTATTGTTAGTTCCTTATCATAATATAATGTTGATCTAAAATGGTTTAAAAATCTTGGTCCAGGACACCTAGATTGGTCCTATGTTTCAGGACACCTTGTGACACTTGATCTGCTTGTTTTCTCCCAGGATGCTGAATTTAATAACTAGGGCTATCATAATCCAGCCAAGATGTGTCTAGGACTTTCCCATAGGTCCAGGCCTGACTTGTGAGAGCAGCTTTCCTCAGAGCATGGGTGGGGTGTGATGTGCAGTAATTCAGAGTCTGAATGAGCAAGGCCAAATCTGATCATGGAGCAACTCAGGAAGCCTGTCACTATAGAAATGTCTCCTGGCTAAACTCATCCCAGAGAGGAATGTCCCATTTGCAATTATAGTATCCAATAACATTCCCATCATTTCCACCTGAATTTCAAGAAATACAGCAAAAGAGCTTTTGTTATAAGGGGAGATACCATCACCCAAGTAAGCAGTGGATTGTAGTGACAAAATACAGCAAACCTCTTTCCTACTTGGTTCATCCAAAGCATGGTGCAACTAGGGAATGGCATCATTAAAAACCATGGGGAAAAAATTTCCAGGTGAAGTTTCTATAAAGGGAAAAATGGACATCTATCAAACACTTGTTCCTTGATGAAACTCACCTTCTCCCATAGACTGAGCATAAATGACTAAATTTGAAAAGGCGGCCATAGTTGATCTTCTACTGGATCTTTAAGACTATTTGACAAGAACCCTGGGATAAATTCACTCTCATATGCACAACAGAGTTTCATGGCCTTGTGGATATGGAAAAAAATCAGCAGGAGGGTTTTTGCACATGTTCTTAACAAATGTAATCTGAGAGGTAATTTAAAAAGAGAAAAAATATTAGAAATAATAATAAAGGAATAAAGTTCTTTATATCATTTGAGGAGTCCTGAAGCACTGGTATACAATATTCCATACATAATATATATATACACATATATCACCATGTTGTTGTCAGGTGCCATCAAATTGGGTCCACCTCATAGCAACCCAACATACAGCAGAACAAAACACTTCCTGACACTACGCCAGGCATGTGATCATTTTTTATGTTTAAACCCATTGTTGCAGCCAATGTGTCAATCCATCAAGTTGAAGGTTTTCTTTTTTTTTTTCATTGACCCGCCACTCTCTTGAACACCATGTCCTTCTCCAGAGATTGGTTCCTCCTGATAACATGTCCAAAATACATACAACAGAGTCTAGACATTCTTGCTTCCAAGGAGCACTTTGGTTGCACTTATTCTAAGACAGCTCTGTTGGTTCTTTTGGCAATCCATGGTGTATTCAATATTCATCTTCAGCACCATAATCAAAAACATCAATTCTTCTCCTGTCTCCCTTATTCAATGCGCAGCTTTCATAAACTTTGTTGCTACTGAAAATACCATGGCATAAATCAGGCGCACCTTTGTCTTTGATGTCTTTAGTACTTAACCCTTTAAAGAAGTCTTTTAGAACAGCTTTTCCCAAGGCAATGGATCTTTTGATCTCTTGCCTGCTGCTTCCGTGGGTGTTGATTTTAGAATCAAGTAAAGCAAAATTTGGGACAACCTTAATCTTTTCTCATGATGTTGCTTACTGACCCAGTTGTAAAGATTCTTGTTTTGTTGTTGTTAATGTGCAATCCATACTGAAGGTTGTGTTCTTTGATCTTCATCAGTAAATGTTTCAAATCTCTTCAGTTTCAACAAGCAAAGTTATATAATTTGCATAATTCAGATTGTAAATGAGCCTTCCTCCAACCCTGATGCCATGTTCTTCTTAATAAAGTCCATCTTCTTGAATCATTTGCTCAGCATAGAGATTGAAGAGGTACGGTGAAAGGATACAGTCCTGATGCACACCTTTGCTGACCTTAAACCAGGCAGTGTTTCCTTTTTCTGTTGGAATGACTGCCTCCTGGTCCATCTACGGCACCTAACAACAACATATATCATATATACATATATAATATATATACATATATATCATATTCAGACAAAACTATGACATGAGAATTTCTTTTATAAATGGAAATTTACATCAGGAGAAAAATCATTATAATATAATAATAATAATAATAATAATAATAGTAATAATAATAAATTATAAAATGCTTTACATATTTACTTCCATTATTTTGATAGGTTCATAGGGGAATTCTGGGAACTTCTTCATCTTAACATAAGAACAAAATCCTGTGGATGCTTTTCCAAAAACAGGACACCAGACAAGGGAGTAGGCTTTGGGTCAACCAGAGGTGGGGAAGGGGAACCTGGACACTGAGAGGACAGCTCATTCTCCACTAAGGGAAAAATTCTTCGGTCAGTGCAGTGGAGAAAAGAATCCACTTTGAACTCTCATGAGGAGAACTGTCTATCACCACTGTTGGCCCTTGGACTCTTGGCCAGTACCTGGGTTATCTTTCCTGGTCCTGGTGCTCTGAATTATTGGTTCATTTGGATATTTTGCAAATAGTGGTTCAAAGCAGACCTTTCTCATTTGGCTGCAATTTTCTTAAAGATCTCACTCTCCTCGCCCTGATGATCCAGCCCCAATCACTGTGAGAAACAATTTGCTTTTGCAGGAAAAAAAATTTGCTTTGCCTTAGTTATAAACTCCATTTCCATTTGCAATGTAATTAGACCATATGAGAGAGAGGATTGATAATATAGTCGCTCCCCTTATTCATGCAAGACAGTCCACAGATGCCTGAAACTGTAGGTATTACTGAACTGTATATATTCTACATTTTTTCATATACATATATATATGTATATATATATATGAGATGTGATAAAATTAAATTTACAAATTAGGCACAGTAAGAACTTAACAAGAATAATAATAAAATAGAACCATTATAACAATAAACTGTAATAAAAAATTATTCAAAACATGGACTTTTTTGTTTCTGGAATTTTTCACTTAATATTTTTGGACAAAGATAAACTATAAGTCACAGAAATCATGGAAAGTAAAAACCAAAGATAAAGGCAAAATATTTTTATACATCTAGCTTAATTAAACTGTGCTATTGTTTACAAATTTTCTGCTTAGAAATATGTCCATGGGAACATTTGTATTGAGAAGAGCAAATCTCCTTGTATATATTTAAAACACTTTCAGAAATATCACCTCATGCTCCAATTCTATTTTATCATCTCTAACTTATGACTTATGACTCAGGGGCCATGATTTAGCTCAGTTGGTAGAGCGCCACTCTGCAGTCTCTGAGGTCCCGAGTTTGACTCCCAACACCAGAAAAATGGGAGAAGGAGTTGGCAATCCACTCCCAAGGCAATCCCAAAATAATCAGCCATTGAAAACCCTATAAGGGTCACTATGAGACAGACACGACTTGACGGCACCCAACAATAACAACTTATGACTCATGCTTTTCAAAGTACATTGTGTTGTTGTTGTTAGGTGCCAGCGAGTCGAGTCCGACTCATAGCGACCCTATGTACAGCAGATCGAAACACTTGCTGATTCCGTGCCAGGCAAACGATCTTATTTATGTTTAAGCCCATTGTTGCAGACACTGTGTCAATCCATCTGGTGGACGGATTTCCTCTTTGGCATTGACCTGCCACTCTTCCAAACATGATGTCCTTCTCCAGGGATTGATCTCTCCTGACTACATGTCTGAAATACGTAAGACGCAATCTGGCCATTCTTGCTTCCAAGGAGCACTCTGGTTGCACTTCTTCTAGGACAGATTTGTTGGTTCTTTGGGCAGTCCATGATATATTCAATAGACATCTCCAGCACCACAATTTAGAAGCATCAATTCTTTTTCTGTCTTTCTTGTTCAATGTCCAGCTTTCACAACCATATGATGCTACTGAAAACACCATGGCATAAGTAAGGCACACCTTCATCTTCAATGTGACATCTTTACTTTTCAACACCCTAAAGAGATCTTTTGCCACAGCTTTTCCCAAAGCAATGCATCTTTTGATTTCTTGACTGCTGCTTCCACGGGTGTTGATTATAGAGCCAAACAAAGCAAAATCATGGACAACCTCAATCTTTTCTGCTTTTATTGTGAAGTTGCGTGCTGACCCAGTTGTAAGGATTTATGTTTTGTTGATGTTCAGCCACAATCCATACTGAAGGCTATGATCTTTGATCTTCATCAGTAAATGTTTTAAATCCTCTTCACTTTCAGCAAGCACAGTTGTGTCATCTGCATAATTCAGGTTGTTAATGAGTCTTCCTCCAATCCTGATGCCGCATTCTTCCTCATAAAGTCCAGATTCTTGGACTATTTGCTCAGCATATAAATTGAAGAGATGTGGTGAAAGCATATAGCACTGACACACACCTTTCTCAACTTTAAACCACTCAGTGTTTCCTTATTCTACTCAGACAACTACCTCCTGGTCACATACAGATGAGAACAATTAGGTGCTCTGCTATTCGATTTTCCGAAGTGTTATCCATAATTTGTTATGATCCACACAGTCAAATGTCTTTGCATAGTCAATAAAACATAGATAGACATCTTTCTGATACTCTCTGCTTTTGGCTAATGTCCACCTAACATCAGCAATGATGTCTCTGGTTCCCTACCCTCTTTTGAAACCAGCTTGATTTTCTGGTAATTTCCTGTCTATACACTGCTGCAGTTGTTTTTAAATGATCTTTAATAAAATTTTGCTTGTGTGTGACATTAATGGTATTGTCCAATAGTTTCCACATACAGTTAGATCCCCTTTTGGGGGAATAGGCATAAATACGGATCTCTTCCAATCAGTTGGCCAGGTGGCTTTTTTCCAAATCTTCCAAAACAACTCTAATTGGCTGAAACCATTAAAAAAAATCAACCTGTTTCACCCTTATTGCTAGAGTTCACTGGACATGTAGCCACCAGCTAAACATATTGATGTAAACATAGAGTGAATCTAATTTCCTCCCCAAAACATTCTTCTACAGAGGCAGTACAGATGGAGAAGAAAGGGGAAAGATTTTGGAGACTTGTGTAGTTCCAATTTTCTGATATTATCAGATAAACAAGGGAGAAAATAATAATTTAAATATATCTTTGTGTATACATCTTTCCAACTGAGCTGGTAAAAGAAATCATAAATTTTATGGTAGTCTCAGTTTAAATAATCAGAGTAAGATCCCTGCCTTGATAATTCTTTAACATGATCTTGAAGGGCCTAAATACTATAGGAGGGATTTTTCTCCCTTGGAATTTTTGCCCTATGGCCACAACTATATCTTTTCAAAAACTCTTAAATGTAGTGATTTAGAACTGGTCCAATTCAGATCAGTGGTGAGTATCTGCCTAACATATTAGAAATTAAGTGTACATAAAACCCACCCTTCTAGGGCAAGACTTGAAACCTGTTTATCTCATCAAGTTGAGCCAGGGTTACATGAGGATAGACTTCGAACCTGCAAAGTACTGCTAAAATATTAGAAACTTATACAGAGATTCAATTCAACAATAACATAAGACACAGAAAATACACACACAAAAAGGGTAGTGCTTCTCTGATGTCATCTAATAAGCTGTTTCAATCACCCTGGAAGGTAGCATTGCTTATGTCCTAGCATGAAAAGTTTCAAGATCCATTAACCAAAAAAAGTCCTCTTGGTAAAACATTCTCTGATAACACTTGGTTAATCAGTGTTTTGCTTTTTAATTATAACATGAGTCACATAATTCATGTCCCACTTAGTTCTTACTTTTCACAAATTTAACTTGTTTGTCATTCAGTTAGTGTAAATTAATGAGGCTTAGTTGTAAAGCCTTGTTTAGGAAATCTGTGTTAAACACAGACTTCCATTACCTTCTAGAAAGAATGCCCCTCCCAACATATCTTCTGAATTTATCTTCCTTTTTTTTTTTTGAGACTTCTCAAAACAAGGTAATTGTGTTCTTACTTGATAGCTCAATGCCTTTTGCAGCAAAAAGCATTGCCACATATATTGTAAACATTTTGTTTGATCTTTCATGTTGAGATATTTCATTAGCATATTACCCTGCCAGTCATCCTGCCAGTCATTTGCTTTGCTTGCTATGTCAATATTCAACATGCTTGGAAAAGTGAAACCTCATCTTTCCAACATCTCTTCCAAAACATGTAATTACTTAGAGTGTCTGTGGGATTGGACTAGAAAATTACAGGGGATAGAAGAAAGTGAATTGTCAATTAATAATACTAAAATAATCATTATTATAAACATATTTATGGAGCATGTAATCTAGAAGGAAAGATGATCTATGCAGCAAAACTTTTCATTAATGAAAAACAAGGTATGGTCAGAGAATGAAGTGAGAGAAAGCAATAAATCAGTAGAGAACATGACACTTGAGGAAGGTAAGATGTGAAGTAACCTATGGGTGAGTAGGTTTTAACCAGAATGAAACATTACACTCTTAGATTGGGATTAAGGGAAATAACTAAAGGAACAAATTTTGTTGATGACTTTGAGTATCTGTAGTCTGCAACCCTTTTTAAAGATTTCTTTGTTTAGAGGTAAACTCAATTATGTGAATTATATGGGACACTCCCTTTTTATGTAGTTATAATAGACATTTATTGTTCTGTCTCATTCTAGGCCACCTTTTCCCAGAAAAAGCCCTCATATTCTTCTTTGAGCCTTTCCATCTGTTTGTTGTTGTTGTTAAGTACTGTGGAGTTGGCATCCGACTCATAGCCACCCTACATACAACAGGGGAAACACTATTGTCAGTGCTTCTCTGCTGTTCATAGGGTTTTCAATGGCAGATTGATTTTTGGGAGTGGGTTGCCGGATCTGTCTCCCAAACCTACAGCACCTGGTGGTCCCAAGGCAGTCTCATATCCAAGTACTAACCAGGCCCGACCCTGCTTAGCTTCCGAGATTTGACAGGAGCACATGCCAGAGGGCTACAACTACAGGCTTTCCCTCTCTACATCCCTTTAATTTGGTCATTTATCTTATGTTTTTTTAAACAGACACAATTTATTCAGGAGGCCTTGTCCTCCTGGCCTCATTTGATTGGTCCATAAATGGATGCCTGACCCAAGTTAGACCAATGAATATTTGGCTCTGGATTTTTGGACTAGGAATCAGGAAGAACATTAGGCCTATTGCAGACTAAAGTTGTAAGATGTAAAGCTGGTGAGATCCTGATAGTCACTGTTTTGGCCACCTGGAGAAAGCTACTCCACAGTACAGAAATGGGGATGACATGCACAGAGAGAAACAAACAGAGGAAGTGAGAACATCCTACTGATCTGGTTCCACTGTTATGGAAACCAAATCATACCATTGTTCCTGTGTTCTTGGTCCAACATTTTTTTATGAAAACCGTCAAACATATATGGATATTGAAAGAATTGTATAGCAAACACTCATATCTATCACCTAGACATTAGACCCATAAAGTCATCTTCATTGGTATGCATTTTGACTTCAGCTGAAAACATCATTATAGAACACTCCTGCACAATTAGCCACACATATTATGAACTTGATTTCATTTATAGTTTACTTTATTGAGGTAAAATGTACCTAGTGAGATGCATAAATTTGAAGAGTGACATTCAGTGAGTTTTGACAAATAAGTATACCTATATAACTCAAATATTTATCAAGATACCTAGCATTTTCTTTAAATAAGTTTCATTTTCTGCTTGTTGTTGTTGTTAGGTGGTGTAGAGTCAAGTCTGACTCATAGTGACCCTATCTGACCCCATAGTGACAGCAGATCAAAACACTTCCTGATTCTGTGCCAGGCACATGATCTTATTTATGTTTAAACCCATTGTTGCAGACACTGTGTCAATCCATCTGGTGGAGGGTTTCCCTTTTTTTCACTGACCTACCACTCTCCCAAACATGATGTCTTTCCCCAGAGACTGGTCTTTCTGATTACACGTCCAAAACATGTAAGAAATAGTCTGGCCATTCTTGCTTCCAAGGAGCACTCTGGTTGCACTTCTTCTAGGACAGATCTATTGGTTCTTTTGGCAGTCCATGGTATATTCAATAGAAGTCTCTAGCATCATAATTCAATAGCTAGTTGTTCTGGGAGTGGTTTGCCAGTGCCTGTGGTGAACCACTCCCTAGCCTGTCTTAATCTGGAAGCTCAGCTGAAAACTGTCTGCCATGAGTGACCCTGCTGGTATCTGAGATATCAGTGACATAACTTTCAGACTCATCGCAACACATAAGCCCCCACTGTGCAGCAAACTGACAGATGTGTGGGGGATTTTCTGCTTAGTATAGGTCTAACCTTTTGTTGCCACCTACAAAGAGGTCACAGGTATACTTCAGCAAATTCACAGCTGAATTGAGAATTGGACCCCACATCTGGAACCATATGATACACATTTTCAAATTAGGACTCCTGCTTTGACCTAATGAAGTCTCATCATAGTCTGAGGAATATCCAATCAGCCCCTGATAAGTACTCTCTACAGTAAATATCCACAGGGATACCTGGGAATCCTATAAAGACCATGGACCCTCAGTCTGAGGCATAATCCCTTCTTCAACTTTAATACTTCTTTCCATCACTTCCTACACATCATCTTTTTGTTGTAGTTTTGTCACTTCCTAAAGCATCCTGGGGTGCTCACCAAGGAAAGCTGTCCCTCCAGATCTCTGTAATAACCCACAGAGAGAAGTTTTTTCAGGTGGGGTGATACTATGTGTGGGAATGTTTGTAGGAATGAAATAGTATGTGCCTGCTTGTTTATCTCAAATCATCAGAGCAAGAAAAGATCAGTTGGTGACTAAATCATAAATACATTTTTTATTACATTATACCCACAAAAACAGAAGGACACAGCAATCCAATCCCAGAGAAATCCAGAAACAATCAGCCATTGAAAACCTGAAGGTCGCTGTGAGTCAGACCCAACTTGATGGTACTTAACAATAACAAGACTTAGATGCCAAACATTCTCTAGGATGCTGCAAATTTTTACTGACTCATTATATTGAACCACCGAGGAAGTTATAATGCTATCAAAATGCAGCAGCAGTGAAAGTTATGTCTGGGCAAGTTTGCTGGTGCCATCTCATAAAGATTTGAGTAACTCCCAGTTTCCTTCTTATTGGTCTTTTGAGGAATCTGGCTAAGGACCCACCTGCTCACCAAGAGTAAGCAAATGGTGACAGTCCCAGACCCCAATCCTGTGTCTTAGCTGTGAGAGTAGATGGAGTCATGGTGATTTTCTCACATGCATCTCTCAGCAAATTCAAGCTACAGCCATCTGAGCTCTACACTTGCACATTCATTTCTTCAATCCTCACACTTGCCCCAAAGTAGCCATGACTATTTCTATTTTGTAGGTAAGTCTCTGTCAGGTTAAGTGATTTACCAAGATCTAGAAAACCCATTTGTCTAATGTCACAGCTTAAGCTCTTTTGATCAGACTCTATATACCTTCCTCTAGTCTTTGTACATATAGATTGCCCTTGAGTTTCTTAGATAATGTCATATCAGATTTGCCCTGTTGAATTCTAGGCCTTTTTTTATGTCAGTATTTTGAAGGACAAATGTTGACCTTTAGGACAAGAGGACATGAGGACAGAGTAGTATGATGGGGCAATGAGACAGCTGGTGGGTGGCCATTGTCTCTTAAAGATGAACAAGAGCATCACCTAAAAGTGGCTGCATGATTGGTAGATACAAATTCATTAGAAAGATCTCTTTTAAGTCCATATTTTGTTGTCCATCATTCAGTCACTTGTAGTTCCACATCTAAATTGTTTTTAAGTCTAGTCTCAATAGCCTTAAAAGGCTAGTATGGGATATCTGGATATCAAGCAAAAACCAGAAGCAAATAAAGCTCCAATTTTTCAAGTAAGGGAGAAAAAATCCCTCATGAGTTGAAATCTACTTTCAAATGAACTGTAGGCAAGATTTTTTAAATTGTACCAAAAAGGTGAGCACAAGTCTGACTGTGACATGCCTCAAACTTTATTGTCTTTATCAATCCTCCTCCATCTTTTCTCTGTTTCTAAATCCCTCTTTTTCACATGTTAATGTATGTTAATTGTACAAAGTAACAGGTTTCATTATGATGTTTTCGTACATAAACGTACTTTGATAATCTTCAGCCCCTTTATTACCCTCTTTTATTCCCTCCACTTCTCCTTTTCCTCTTCCACATATCTAATTGTTTCCCTTTCACCTTCATGTTTTGTTTTTGGGTTTTGGGGGTTTTTTTCTCCTCTCTCTCTCCCTCTCTCTCTCTCTCTCTCTTTTTCTCAATTTCACATATGAGAGGAAATATGCTATATTGTCTTTGTGAATCTGGCTTATTTCGCTTAACATAATGCTCTCTAGTTCTGTCCATTTTCCTGAAATTGACATAATTTCATTCTTCTTTATAGCTGAATAAAACTCCACGTGTATATATGCCACAATTTCTTTTTTTGTTTGTTTGTTTGTTTGTTTAGTGAGGGGCAAGTTCTCACTATGTCTCCCAGGCTAGCCTCAAATTCAATCCAAGCTACTGAGATTATTAGTGTGGGCCACTATACCCAGCTCACATTTTCTTTATCCATTCATCAATTAATGGGCACCTAGGCCGATTCCATAACTTGGCTATTATAAATAGTATTCCAAAGAACATGAGTAAATATTTTTATATGCTGACTTTTGTTCTTTGGGGTATATACCTAGAAGTGCTACAGCTGGGTCACATGGTATTTCTATTATTTTATTTTTTGAAGATGCTCTATACTGATAGTGGTTGCACTCATTTACATCACCACCAACAGTGTACAAGTTTTCTTTTCTCCCTGCATCCCCACTAGAATTCATTGTTGTTTGTTTTCTTGATGATAGCCATTCTGACTGGGGTGAGGTGGAATCTCAACGTCCTTTTGATGGCTAAAGATGTTGAACATTTTTTCTTGTGTTTATTGTCCATTTGTATTTCTTCATTTGAAATGCATTTATTGAGTTCATTTGCTCATTTACTTATTGGATTATTTGTTCTTTTAAGTTTTTGTATTCTTTATACATTCTTGTTATTAATCCCTGTTGAATGAACAACTGGCAAAGATTTTTTTCTTATTCAGCAGCTGGCTCTTCACTTCATTAACTGTTTTTGGTTTGTTTGTTTGTTTGTTTGTTTTTGCTGTGCAGGTGCTTTTTAATTTGATGCAATACCATTTGTCAATTCTTGCTATTATTTCCTGAACTGTTGGAGGTCTATTCAGAAAGTCATTGTCTACACCTATATCTTGAAGTGTTTTCCATATATTTTCCTCTAGTAGATACAAAGTTTCAAATCTTTCATTAAGATGTTTATCCATTTTGAGTTGATTTTTGTACAGGGTAAGTGACAGAGATCAAGTTTCAGTCTTCTATATGTGGATATTCAGTTTTCCAAGCACCGTTTGTTAAAGAGACAGTCTTTTTTTTCCCAGTATATGTTTTGGGCATCTTTGTTGAGAATCAGATGTCTGTAGCTGCATGGGCTTATTTCTGGATCCTATTACATTTATCTATCTATTTTTGTGCCAATTCCATGCTGCTTTTGTTACTATGATTCTATAATATAATTTAAAGTCATGTATTGTGATACCTCCAGCATTCCTCTTTTTGCTTAGTATTGTTTTAGCTATTCAGGGACAAAGCTCTTCTTATATACCATTACCATGATATTTATTAAATTTTAGAGTATTACTTGATCATAGAGTCTCTTTCTGAGTGAACACAGGGAACCACGTTGCATTCATCTCTGAAGACCTAGTGCCTTTCACAATCCTAAGAACAGTATAAGTGCTTAAATATGAATTGGATGAATGAATAATTTATAAAGCAGATAAATGTATTTAAAAGATAATTATCAAAAATGGAAGTGTGTACCTCAGAGCCTAACAGTACTGTAGAGGCTAAGAGGAAAGAGAGACCACTGTGTGCCAGAACATCAAGGATGACTTCCTGGATTAGGCAAGATGAGCTGAGCCTTAAACAATGGATAGGTTTAGGAAAGGCCAAGGACCCTTTAAGTGACAATGGTACATTGTACATCCACCCACATACATAGTCCCTAGAATTTTTAAATTGATTATTCTCAATTAATTAGGATGAGGCTGGATGGAAGGTCATGGGTAAGCATAAAATATGATAAAAGAAAAACTGTCAAAATAGATTACAAAATAGACTTAAAGCAGATATATTTAGTTATGACTGCTCCACATATTTAGGAAAATACATATGTCTGTTACAGAGCAATCTTTGTTTCTGCATGATCTACAAGGAAAGCCAGTGATCAAATGTAATACTAGCCTATGTTAGTACAAACCACCTGCTGAAATAAATCCCAAAATATAATTGGTTAGACTCAGTGACAATATTTCTTGCTTATATAACAAGCCATGGATTGGTGGTTGACTTCTCTCTGTGTTCGGCAATTCAAGGACTCAGAATCTTTCCATCTGATGACTCTATCATTCCCTGAGTCTCATTGCACCTCATCATTTAAGGGAAAATAACATGGAGAGCACACATTGAAGGACTTTCATAGGTCAGGCCTAAGCTTCAGGCATGTATCTTCTGCTCAGACTCTGGAAGCAAAGGTTCAGTCCTCTGGCCACACCTAACCTGCAAGGAGACTGGAAACGTTTCTGTCTACCTCTGGGCCAAGATGACACTGGTTTTGCTGAGCCACCCTTGGAGTTAGCCATAGGAGCATCTGGTTTTGCCATGAGTGTTTCTCCCTCACTCACTTGTCTGTTTTTCTCCGTTCCTCCAAGTGATACAAGGTCATCAGCAACAAAAGTCTAAAATTCTAGTTTGTATTTTTCCTACTCTTGTAGATTATGTGATTTCCATTAACATTTTTCCCAAGAGTAATACAGCAACCAAAGTCTAAAACTCTAACTTATATTCTTCCCACTCTACTGTTGTTGTTGTTGTTGTTAGATGCCATAGAATTGGTATCCAACTCATAGCGACCCTACATACAACAAGGGAAACACTATTGTCAGACTTTCTCTGCTGTTCATAGGGTTTTCAATGGTGGGTTGATTTTTGGGAGTAGGTTGCTGGGTCCCTCTCCCAAGCCTACAGCACTTGGTGTTCCCAGGCACTCTCCCATCCAAGGACTAACCAGGCCCGACCCTGCTTAGCTTCTGAGATCTGACAGGATCGCATGCCACAGGGCCATCGCGGCAGGCTCCCACTCTATTAGACTATGTGATTTCAGTTAACATTTTCCCCCAAGAGTAATATAGATGGGGTTTATCTCAGTTGGTAGAATGCCATACTACACTCTCAGAGGACCGGGTTCAATCCCCAGCACCACGAAAAAGGGAGAAGGACATGGCAATCCACTCCAGAAGCAATCCCAAAGCAATCAGACATTGAAAGGGTTGCTATGAGTTGGACCCTATCAGGGCTGCTATGAGTTGGACCCAATGCAACGGCACCTAACCACAACAACAATAATAAATACAGCCTGCATGTGTTAACATTGTAAGCAGTCAGTTCAGAGCTGAGCTCTCCCATATTTCAAAGGATAGATGCCAACCAAGTGCAGTGACACATCCCTGTAATCCTAGCAACTCAGGAGGCAGAGGCAGAAGGACTGCAAGTTTGAGGCCAGAGAAAGCTTGTGTAATTTAGCAAGGTCCTATAACAAGATAAAAGATTAAAAATGTGCTGGGGGTGCAGTTCAGTGATAGGGTTCTTGTAAAGTATGCTCAAGGCCCTAGGTTCAGTCCCCCAACAAGCAGAAAAATAGAGAGAGAGAGAGAAAGAGAGAGAGAGAAAGAGAGATGCCAACCAGTCTACAAGTATATTAACTGATTTGCATATATACACAAATACAATATTTCTTCACATTGTTTGCCATTATTAACATATACTTGGCCAGGAGTGGTGGAGCACGCCATTAATCCCAGCAATTTAGGAGGCAGAGGGGGAAGTATTGCACATTTTAGGCCAGAGGCAGCCTGTGTAACTTAGCAAGATCCTGGCTCAAAAACACAAAGTGATAAATGGGCTGGGGGCATAGCTCAGTGGATGAGCACTTGCAAAAAGCATGTGTGAGGCCCTGGGTTCACCTGCCCAGTACCACAAAAAAATAAATAAATAAAATAAAATAAAATGTGTGTGTGTGTGTGTGTGTACCTGAATAATCAATCAGCATTTGACTGTAATAACTATTTATTGAGTGTATATTTTCTTGCAGGTTGGATACAGGCTGTATTGCATCTTAAAACCATGATTCAGAGGTTATTAGTAAGAATGCTGACATGCAGTATTTAATGATTGGTTCAAGGGCTCTTACCTAGTAGTTGTCCGAGCTGATATCTGATGTCAGTTTGGTTTACCTTTAAGTCCTGCATTATTTATTCTATATAATCTTTCCTCCATTAATAGCATATCATAGGCTGCCAGTGAAATGATTGCAGTGGGAGTTCAAGCTTCCTTGGCCCCACTCAGAATGAATACACTTCCATTTCATCATGGGAGAAGTGAGATAATCCAGTTTTTCATGAAAAATAAATATTATGGTTTTGCATACTTATCATTCTTGCTTTTGGGAAGTGATATCAATGATTTATAATGAGAATATTAACTTAATAGCAGGATGGTCAAAGTTGACATTCACATAACTAGATCAATGAAGAGTTAAAACAGAATTAGTTAGGGGCTTATAGCTAAGTTAAGGCTTTAACTCTTCATGATGGCAGCAGAAATTTCTTTAAGAAATCAAAAGGCATGGTTCAAGACCTATCATGAAAAGAAGAGAGCTTCTGAAGAGCTTAATTTCATTTCTGATGCAACATCATAATAAGATGCATTTTGTTATAGAGATATCTTGAAATAAGTGAAAAAAGATATATAGTAAATACTTTTATACTCATGGACTGCATGATTTATAGTACACTGCCAAATGTTAAATTTATTAGCCATTTATGTTAAGTGCATCAATTTTAAAAATATGAATATCTAAAATATACCATACTTTTCTAAGTCCTCTGGGACATTTCTCCTATCTTTTCATATACTGGTATCCACAGAAAAGACCAAGTTCCCCTCAACTTCTGAAAAGCATGGTTCTATTAGGTAAGGCTCCAGCATTTCTTAGGGTTGTATAGGTTTCTGAGTGTGATTATATTGTGAAAAGTTGTCTAATTTTGGTGTAGTCTGGGTGCCCTGAAGAACACTGTGATTACGTGCTTGTGATTTTCCTATGATCTGGGCACCATAAAGGTATATAGCGTGTGTATGGAAGACACAGGCTCTTAGGGTTGATGGCTATTTCAAGTCATGCATCATGTATGCACAATGTTGTAGGGGCAAGGAAAAATACTACATATAATTCAAATACTTTGAAATTTATTGGCACTTATCTTATAGGCCAGATACAGTATATCTTGGCAAATGTTTTGTGTATGCTTTAAGAGAACATAGATATTGCTAAGTGGACTCTTCATTGTTCATTGTTTATCAATTGTATGAAGTAAGTTAATAGCACTGTTCAAATGTCTATATCCTTCTTGATGTTTTGCCTACTTTTTCTAAGAATTATTGAGGGAAGAATGTTAAAATTCCAGCTATCATTACTAGTTTGCTTATTTGTATAATTCTAATAGGTTTTGCTTCATGTATTTTGAATCTTTGTTATTAGCTGCACAAATACTTAAAATTGCTGTGTCTTCTTGACAAATTGACCCTAATTATAAATGAACATTTTTATCCTTAATGATATTCTGTGCTCTGAAATCTATTTTCTCTGATATTAATATAGCTATTTTAACTTTCTTTTGATTCATTAAATGAAAAGCTACAGACTAAAAGAAAGTATTGGCAAAGCATATGTCTGGTAAAGGATCCATATCTATAATTTTTTTTAATTCTCAAAATTCAACATTCAGAATGCAAACAATCTAATTTTTTAAATGGGCAAAAGTTTTAAACAGATACATTACTGAAAAAAAGGTTATATAGGTGACAAATATGCACATGAAAAGATACCCATTATCATTGACATTAGCAAAGTGCAAGTTAAGACCACCATACCACCTTACGAAGTTCAACATAACACCTACTATACAACCCAAGCATTCCATTTGAGAATTCATTTAAGAGAGAAAAAAGTATATTTCATACAAATGTGAATATTCAAAGCACCTTCATGTGGAAACAGATGAATGGATAAATAAACTGAAGAACGGGCAGGCAATACAATGTTAATCATCAAAAAAGAATAAGCTTTTGATACATGCTACAGTGTGAATAAACTGTAAAATAATTATGCTGAGTGAATGAATTCAGACCAAAAAAAATGAGTATATGCTCTATGGTTTAACTGATATAAAATCTAAAAAAATGAAAAGTAATCAATAGCAAGAGAAAGAAAGTCAGTGCCTATCTGAGGATGCAAGGTGGTGTAACAATACGCAAGATTGTAAAGTAGCACAAGAAAGTGTTTGAGGGTGAAGAAGATGTTCTTTGCTTGATTGCAGTGATAGTTTGGCAGGTGTATAATTACTAAAAACATACCAAATTATACACTTTAAATATGTGAGGTTTACTGTATGAAAATGTCCATCAACTAGTGAATGGATAGACAAAACACAGTATATTTACACAATAGAACACCATTCAACAATAAAATTACAAATATGTGTTACAACATGGGTGAGTCTCAAAATATTATACTCAGTGAAAGAAATCAGACATATCATCCCACATATGGTAGGATCTCATGTCTACGAAATATCTACCAAAGGCAAAGCTATTGGGGCAGAAAGTAGAATTATGTTTACCTAAGGAAATGGAGTTGGGAGAAGGACCTGGCAACCGCCTCCCAAAAATCAATCTGCCATTGAAAACCCTATGAACAGCAGAGAAGCACTGACAATAGTGTTTCCCCTGTTGTACAGAGGGTTGTTACGAGCCGGATACCAACTCAACGGCACCTAACAACAACAATAACAAGGAAATGGAGTAGTAAATGGACATTAGCAACCTTTTTGGGTGATAAAAGTGTTCTGCATTGATTCATGGTGATGGTTGAACAATGTGGTAAGTTTACTAAAACAAATAGTTTCAAATTCTGGCCCACTTCATCTCGGTTCTCTTCAGCTCATGGTGAACTCTCAGAATGGGTCTGCATAGCAGGAAGCAAAAATTGAGGAAATTTAGAGTGAGCTGTATCAGCTAAGACAATGCCCTATGAACTAATCAATAGCTCCTCTGGATAATGCAAGGCAATATCAATGCTACCTTCAAAATGTGATCTAGGAAGATAAGACGTTTGAACAGGCACATTGTAAGAATATAGCCATGAAAATGAACTATAGCCATTTCTAAAAACAGGAGGAGAAAACAAGCATCCCTATGGCTCAATATGCTAGGTTAACATCTACTAGGGAATGATGCAATCATCTTAGTATATTAATGAGGGAAAATTCTGAGAAATCATATACGCAATGAAAGCAGGGTAGTTGTAGAACAACCTAACCTTAAGTTTTATGTATGCCATGAGGACAGGATAAAAGGAAAGGAAGAAAACAGAAATATTTACTTTGTTCCGGAACTTTTTCTTCTGTGATGCTGAATATAAATTTCACTTCTAAAATGGAAGGTCTGGAAATAGCAATATACTTGTGCAATCTTTTGTGTAGTCCAGTAGGAAATTTTATAGATAGGCAAGAACAACTTCATATCTTTCTATGATTTCTGTTTCTCAGAAAAATTGTAATATATTTATATGCAAAGAATTGGAGCTCCTTTGAGAGACAGACTCAGTGAGTGAGGGGGTATAGGGCCTGAAGTATGATGGTTGAAGATATCTTCAGCACAGCCTTGCTATCCAATGACATTATTTCCTCGTGTCTCTTTATACATAAGCCAGAATTCAATCATCAGCATTACATCTGGACAATGTTTCCTTGAAAGAAATGAAATTGATTGAGATGTTTTACTTAAAGAGACACCATCATTGCCAAGGAGAAATCTGTTAGAGACAAGCCTACAGGGTCTCAGAAATAATGTTCTCTGCTTATCAGGATCTCTAGGACCTTCTGTATTATGACTAGTGCTGACTTTCAAATCTAAGGTGGTTTATATTTCTTTGCCCCAGAAAAAAAAAATGCATCTCCAGAATGAGTAAAAATGACACTAAATATGCAGGAGTTGGTGAATGCATTGAATATACTTTGAAAGAGATCCTCATCAATGCAACAGGAGCTTCTGAAATGTAGAGAGACACCAGAAGTATTTCGGTTTATAGATTTCTTAGAGTGCTAAAAGTGGTTCCTAACAAAGAGATAGAACAGATGCAGTCATATCCATCATAAGTACTTTGTTTTTATAATCTGGAGCTGATCAATTTGAGTTACTTTCAACAGTTTGAATTAAAAACCAATTAGCCTCTTCAACATTGGCCTAAGGCTTTCAAAAAGGTAGCAGCTAGAGATGAAACAGTTGCTAATATCTATATAAGGGTAGAACATTCAATAAATTGACAAATTGAGGAAGAAGAAACACTGAGTAAATTAATGAATAATTAATGTTTTGACTTTTGCCATGAAGGGTAATTCACTCATCTTATGTTTGGGCTAATTATAGAAATATAATCTAAATAGAATCCTGCTGTGAAATGATAAAATGTATGAAGTTAATACACAACTTTAGGAATGCCCATACATTTTAATTTGATAATAGACACTTACAGCTTTAATTAAGGCACATTATCTCACTAATATTAAAGGATTGGCTTTGACAGATAAAAGTGTGGCTAATGAATTTGCTCATTAATCTTCTTTGCTCTTGATTTAAGAGAGCCATTGGTCTCTGGCTGTGGCACTCATTTATGATACATTTGTCACTGTTTTTTGTGTTTGAAATGGTGTGATTGATAGTGCTGCCATCTGTGTCAGCAGAGGCAGCTTCAACACCTGCTAGTTGTTCACCTGCTCTTTTCATTCATTTCATTCTCTGTGGCCAGAGCTGCTGCTAAAGAGGTTGTTGTAACTGCCTTTGACATTTGGATTCCTGGTGAGCCCATTCTTCTATTCTCATATTATATTGCCCTGATTATTGCACTTATTTACCACTTGCCTCCAGCTTAGCATCCATGTTACAGACAAGGTGATACCTAGAAGGCATTGCTTCTCTTTTGACTGCTGATCATACTATGGCTATTTTGATAGAAATGCAAGCATCAGACAATCATATTTCATTCTAATGGACTATAGGCATTTCAGCAGAACATTAGAGAGGAAAGGAAATATCACAATATTGTATTGTAGAATCCACATTCTACAATGATAAAGCAAGTCATTGCCTTTGGAATCTGGCTGGAAGAAGGCTGATAATTAAATTTGTAGTTCAAATATCACAAGTAGGAATCTTTGTGTCAGTCCTCCCAGGAGTGAGGTGACGTGTTAAATAAATTCTCTGAGTCAAAATGTTTTGGTTTATAGGAGAATTAAGTGAGATGATCACATATTAAATACTATATTCACATTTGGCACACAATAAACACCCATCAAATATTTCCTTTTATGTTTATTGTTATTAATTCCTATGTCTTTGTACTAAATAAAATTACTTTCAATTCTAGAAATCAGGACAACTTTTTTTAGCTAAGGGACGATCCTAAAAGGAATAAAATACACAATAGTTGAAATGGGTTGTGCCCAAGTATCTCTCCCTAGTGGGAGGTCCTGGGTAGTACGGAACATCAGGTGCAAGAAGTACAGCAAAGGGAATGACGAGAGCAATGAAAGGAAAGAGAAAAAGTGGGGCAAAAGGAAGATGTTCCCCTATTTTAATTTTTCTAGAAAGAACCAACATCAGTATGAGTATAGCACTATGTTAGGGGGAGAAGCCTACATGAGAAAATGAATACCTTTCCTCAGATAGGGCATAGTACTAGAATGTAATCCATAAAGGTAAGGGAAAGAAGATCCAGATATTCTTGGAAATAAATTGTGATTCTTACTACTCCTGACCCTGTAAATCCACAACTCTGACTCTCACAGAGCTGCACTGGTTTCTCTAAGGTGAACTGTTTGAGGGAGGTGAAAACCAAATTGATCCGTAGAGGTGATTAGGCCTATTGGCTCTATCTGTTCCAAAGATCTCTTGTGAGCAGGACTATCTCCATATACAGCAGAGAGGGAGTTGTCAAATCCTTTTCAAACTCAAATGTCATCCTCCTACACATGGGATTACTGGCTGACCTCCAGCCAACATCATTGGTTCCTAGACATTGCTATGGGTCTTCGATCCTAGATGCAAGCCATATGAATAGTTGCCTCCTACAAGTTTCCTGATGAAGTTCAGTCTCCTTTTTAAAAATTGATTCCAGATTTCTGATCTAAGAAGGCAGATTAGAGGCAGCCTCCATGTGACACAATAAAAACAAAGGGGTCAAAAGAGGAAGGAATAGACTCTGTTCCAAAGAAAGACCAGAAAATCACAGAAATCACAAAAGAGATTATAGGATGGTCTCAGAGTGAAGAATAGAGCTGAGAAACAGGAGGGAGTGGGCAGAACACATCTCCAACACCAACTCCCCAGTGGAGGAAGGGATCTTGAGCCCTCATCCAAAAAGCTAAGCAGAACAGCCCTGGCAGGCACACTGGCAGTCCCACCAGACAAGACCATAATCCTTAAACTCCTTAGATCCATTCAGGGGATCTGGTAAAACAGTGGCTCTTTTTGACTGGCAGGGTGGGAGGATCAGTTTGGGAAAACAGATTCATTATCCATGTCTTGCAGGGCCATAATCAGATGCCATCTTGAGAAGGAACTCATTGTGTGAGAGTGGGCTACTCCAGGCCCCTGAAAACAAAGAGCAATCAGTGGTCAGGGAGCCTGGGAGTAACCTGCCACAACCCCAGGGTGTGACACAGCTGTGGAAAGCCATTACAGTGAGGGGGAATGTAGGCTACCTACATGATCTGAGGTTTGGACAGCAGGAAGCTTGGGCATGATAGAGCTTATTCCCAACCCTCCAGGGAGAGGAAATGACTCCATCTCCTGAGCAGAGCTTTATAGCCTGGTAACTCTGAGTTGAGGTCAGATTAAAGACTATCTTCAACTGTCCACCACCTTAACCTAACAGACTCCAATGTTAGAGGACACAGAAAGAAGCCACCTTAGTGTTTGTCTATGTGTGTGTGCTGTGCTGGGGATAGGACCCAGGACTTTGCATGGCAGAAGGACTGTACCACTATGCAGTATCCTCCAGCTCTTTTCTTACTTTTGTTTTGAGACAGGGTCTCATTGAGTTGTGAAAGCTGCCTCTGGCCTAGGGGTCAGGATTGTCTTGCCTCGGCCTCCCAAAATGATGAGAATCCAGGTGCACAGCATAACATCTCGCTTTTACTTTTATTTTATTTTATTTTCCCCTTCTTTTCATTGTTAATTTTGCTGTCCTCATTTCTTCTTTTAAATGTAATTTTTACTTTTTATCTTTTCTTTTTTGGTTTTACTTTTTATCTTTTGTTGCTTGTGTATCTCTCTATTTACTATACTTTCAGTCTCATATTTATTTTATTTTTTTAGAAAAGAAATCTCTTAGGCTTTTACTTTTTTATGGTACTGAGGGGCTGAACCTAGGGCCTCAAACATGCTTTTGCAAGTGCTCTGCTACTGAACCGCACCTACAATCCCTTTTTACTTTTTAAATTGAGATAGGGTCTTACTAAGTTATTCAAGATGCCTCTGGCCTCAGACTTGCAATCTTCCTGCCTCTGCCTCCTGAGTCACTGGAATTAAAGCCATGCACCACCTTGCCCAGCCTGACTTCTCATTTATTTTGTTCTTCTTATATTTACCTAATTTTGTTTATGCTTTCTTATGGTACAATTGGGTTTTTTAATTGTTTTTTAATCTATTTCTCTTTTCTCTCCGTCTTCCTAATATTAATTTCCCTTTCTAGGTCTTCTCTTTTCCTTTTTTTACTTAACCTTTACTATATCTTTCTTTCTCCCCTTTCTGTGTACCCCTTTTTTATTCTATTCAAATACCATTTTTACTTTTACCCTAAATAATTAGTAATTTGATAGCTTATTCTATATTATTATCACCATTTTCTCTTCTATGTGCATTGGTAATGTAGTAGTTGGTATTAACTGATTTTAAATGTATTTCTATATCTGATATGGTAGAATGTTGTACCTGTTATAATGGTTTGTCTTTTACTCTGAGAGTGGTGCTAGGGATTGAGATCTCAAAAGAAAGCCACACATTAAGAAGATCCCCAAATAAAATGGAAAGAGAAATTCATCTCAACAGATCCACAAATCATAAAACAGAAAGACAAGGAGTATGGAAAAGTTGGGCAACATGTCTCCTCCAAAAACTATAATTCTTTAAATTCTTTAAATACTGATATGCTTTAAATGGCAGACAAAGAATTCAAAATTCTATTTGTAAAAATGATCAATGACTTCAAATAAGACCCAAACAAACAGACAAATGAAGGAAGGAAATCAACACAGGACATAGGACAAAAAGCCACAAATAAAAAAGACAAAGTCAACAACATGTATGAGAAATTCAGTAAGAAAAATTGAGTTTTTTTTAAATGTTGGAAGTGAAGAGCTCAATAAATCAAACAAGAAACAGTGTGGAAAGCATCACCAATATACTAGATCAGGCAGAAGAAAGAATATCAGGGATGAAAGAAAAGGTTGAAGATATACTATATTCAGATTTCAAAAAAGAAAAAAGAAATAAAAGAACATGACTACAACTCAGGAACATGATCAAGTGATCATACCCAAGAATCTAAGGGGTAGAAGAAGTAGCTGAGATAAAAAAAAAAAAAAAAAAAAAAGGCAAGAAAACCTGTTCAATGAAATTATAGCAGAAAATTTCCCAAATCTAGGGGGAAAAACAGACATCCAACCACAAGAAGCATTTGAAACACAAAATAGATATGATGAGAAGTTAACCTCCCCGTGATACATTATAAATCAAATACCAAGATTATAGGACAAAGAAACAATATTAAAAGTTGCAAGTGAAAAATGTCATTCACTTACAAGAGCAAACCCATCAGAATAACATCAAACTTCTCTACAAAAACCCTAAAACCCAAAAAGCATGAAATGACATATTTCAAGCCCTGAAAGTAAGTAACTGCTAACCAAGATGATTATATCCACCAAAGCTATCATTTTTAAGTGATGGAGAAATAAAGACCTTCCAAGACAAGCACACACTAAAGCAATTCATGACCACCAAGCCAGCACTTCAAAATATACTCAAAGAATTTCTATGCACACAGAACAAATCATGATAGTAAAGAAAAGAATAGACTTTATGAGAGGAGCAGCTGAACAAAGGAGAATTATGTGAGCCATGTCTCACTCTATAAACCAGTAAACCCTAAAGATGAAAAGGAGAAAGAAAAAAAGCAAATAATATGTGAATCAACCAGGAAAACACCCAACATAATTACAAGAATCAGCAAGCACCTCTCAGTAACAACCCTAAAAATAATTGGTCTTAAATTCCAAATTAAAAGACACAGAATAGTAGATTGGATTGAAAAATAAGATCCAACACTTTTTTGTCTGCAAGAAACACATCTCACTGGCAAGGACACTCACAGACTGAAAATGAAAGGATGAAAATTGACATACCAAGTAAGTGGAAGCAAAAAAAAAAAAAAAGAGGTGTAGCCATTCTTATATCAAAGTTGACTTCAAGTTAAAATTAGTAAGAAGAGATAAAGAGTATCACTATATATTAATAAAAGTAATAATAGATCAAGAAGATATAAGAATTATAAATAAATATGCAACAAACAGTACATCCAATTTCATTTAAAAAAAAACACTACTAGACATAAAGGGACAGATAGGTCTAGATACAATAATAGTAGATGAGTTCAGTACCTCATTTTCACCAAAAGATACAACATCCAAACAAAAAATCAACAAGGAAACTTCAGGGTTAAACACCACAATAGATCAAATGGACTTAACAGACACCCACAAAGTATTCCATCCAAAAGCTACAGAATACACATTTTTCTCATCAGACCATGGAACTTTCTCTAAAATACACCACATTTTAAGCTATAAATCAACCCTTAACAACTACAGAAAAATTGAAATAATTTCATGTATCTTATTGGACTGTAATGAATTAAAACTAGAAATCAAAAGCAAGAGAAATTGCAGAAACTATACAAACACATGGATATTGAACAATATATTCTGAAATGATCAATGGGTCCTTGAACAAATCAGGGAGGAAATCAAAAAAATTCCTTGAATCAAATGAAAATTAAAACACAACCTACTATAGCCTTTAGGGTACAGCAAAAGCAGTTCTAAGTGTGAACTTTAGAGGTATGAGTGGCTACACTAACCATTTGTCTACCAACTTCAAATAAAAATATATGACAATAAGTATTTATTTTCATAAACTCAAATTACAATGGACAAAACAAGAATATAATTAACAAAATAATTGGAATGCTACAACTTTCTTAACTTTCTGTCAAATTCATACACACTTACTTTTTTATATGTTTGTCCCAATGATAGTTAAAGAGTGAAAATTTCTGAAAAAGCCAGGAATAGTGCTGCATGCTTATAATCCCAGTGAGTTAGGATGTGAAGGCAGAAGGATAACAAGTTTGAGGCCAGAAGCAGTCTATATAACTTAGTAAGGCATTGTCTCCAACTAAAAAGTAAAAAATGAGATGGGAGTGTAGCTCAGTGGTAAAGCACTTGCAGAAACTTGTGTGATGCCCAGTACTGAAAAAAAATGAGAGAAATCAAATAAATAACTTAGTGATATATCTCAATGTCTTAGTAAAGCAAAAACAAGTAAAATCCAAAATCATTAGAGGGAAAGAAGTAATAAAGATCAGAGCAGAAATTAATGAAATGGAGATTAAAAGAATAATAGAAAGAATTGATGAAACAAACAGTTGGTTCTTTGAAAAGATAAGCAAACTGACAAATGCTTAGCCAAACTAACCAAAAGAAAGAAAAAAGACTCAAATTAATAGAATTAGAGATGAAAACAGGGAACATTACAAGATAACAATAAAATCCAGGGAATCGTAAAGAAATACTTTTAAAATTTGTATTTTAAAACACTGGAAAACTTACATAAGATGGATAAATTGCTAGATACATATGACCTATCAAAATTAAATCAAGAGCATATAAACAAGTTAAACAGACTTTTAATAAGCAGTGAGACTGAAGCAGTAATAAATGATCTTCCAATAAAGAAAAGCAGAGGATCAGATGGATTCACTGCTGAATTCCACAAGAACTTTAAAGAAGACTTAACACCAATGCTCCTCAAACTATTCCATAAAACACAAATGGAAGGAATATCACCAAATTGATTCTATGAATCCAATATTACCCTGATACCAAAACCAGATAAGGATATAACAAATAAGGAAAACTACAGAGCAATTTCCCTAATGAACATAGATGCAAAAATCCTTAATAAAATATTGGCAAACCAAATTCAACAACACATTTAAAAGATCATATACTATGATCAAGTTGGTTTCATTCCAGGAATGCAAGTCTGGTTCAATATATGCAAGACAATAAATGTAATACAGCAATAATTAGACACAGAAACAAATCACATAACCCTCTTTTTTTTCTGTACTGGGGGTTGAACTCAGGGTCTCATGCTTGTATGCTTTGCAAGTACTGTACTACTGAGGTGCACCCCCAGTCCATTTTTTTACTTTTCAAGACAGGGTCTTGCTAAATTATGCACACTGCTTCTGGTCTGGAACTTGTAATCCTGCTGCCTCTGCCTCCCAAATTGCTGGGATTATAGGCATGCACCACCATGCCTGGCACATAATCCTCTCAATAAATGCAAAAAAAAAAAAAACAGGCTTTTGACAAAGTTCAACATTCTTTCATGATAAAAGCCCTGGAGAAACTAGGAACAGAAGGAACATACATAATGAGCACTGGGGTTTATCTCACTTGGTAGAGTACTTCATCTGTACTTTCTAAGGATCCAGGTTCAATCCCCAGTACCACAAAAATGGGAGAAGGATGGGGCAGTCCATTCCCAAAAATAATCCCAAAACAATCAGCCATTATAAACCCTATGAGGGTCATTATGAGTTGGACCTGATTCAATGGCACCTAACAACAACAACCTCAACATAATAAAGGCAATATATGAAAAACTTACAGCCAACATCATACTAAATAGGGAAAACTGAAAGCATTTCCTCTAAAATCAGGAACAAGACAAGGGGGTACATTCTCTCAATAGTTATTAAATATAGTAATTGAACTCAACCACAGCAATAACAAGAAAGAAATAAAAAGGATATAAATAGGCAAGGAAGAAGTCAAATTATCCCTGTTTGCAGATGATAGGATCCTATAGTTAAAAGACTTGGATGGGAAACTTAGATGGAAAGGGGGGAAGGGGGGGAAACATAGGGGAGGGTAAGGGGTAACCTATATAAATAATGTTTACCAAATTGCATATATGAAAATTGTCACAATGAAAAGCATGTCAAAATGAATCACATTATGATGTACATTAAAATTTTCTAATAAAAAAAAATCCTAAAAATTCTACCAAAAAACCTTGAGACCTGATAAAGACAAAATCAACATACAAAAATGAGTAGCTTTTCTATATACACAATAACAACCAGGAGGAGAAAGAAATCAGGAAAACAATCCCATTCCTAATAGCTTCAAAAAGATTAAAGTAACTAGGGGGCCGGGCGTGGTGGTGCACACCTGTAATCCCAGCTGCTCGAGAGGCAGAGGCGGGAGGATTGCAAGTTCGAGACCAGAGGCAGTTTGCGTAATTTAGCGAGACCCTGTCTCAAAAAGTAAAAAAAATGGGCTGAGGTACAGCTCAGTGGTCCAGCACTTGCAGAGCATGCAGGCGCGAGGCCCTGGGTTCAACCCCCAGTACCACAAAAAAAAAAAAAAAAAAAAAAAAAAAAAAAAAAAAAAAAAAAAAAAAAAAAAAGATTAAAGTAACTAGGAATAAATTTAACTAAGGAATTGAGAGACTTCTAAATGAAAATTCTAAAACATTGAAGGAAGAAATTGAAGAAGACATGAGAAGATGAGAATACCTCTGGTGCTCATGGATCAGAAGAATTAATACTTTGAAAATGGCCCTATTACTGAAAACAACCTAAAGTTTAATGCAATCTTTATCAAAATCCCAATAACATTCTGCACAGAAATAGAAAAAAACAATCCTCAAATTCATATGAAAGGGCAAAAGACCTCAAATCACTAAAACAAAAACAGACATGTAAATCAATGGAAGAGAATAGAGGATCCCTAAATAAACCCCTGTAGCCACAGCCACTTGATGTTCAAAAAAGATGTCTAAAATACAAATTGGAAAAAACAACACCCTCTTCAATAAATGGGGTACAAAGAACTGGATGTCCTCATGTAAAAGATTGAAATTAGTTCCCTCTCTCTTACCATGTACAAAAATTAGTTGAAAATGGATCAAAAACCTTAACGTAAGACCTGAAACTTTGAAACTGCTGGAGGAAAACATACTGAAAACACATCAAGGCATAGGCAAGGACTTTCTGAAAAGGACTCTAATAGCACAGGAAATAGCAGCCAGAATTGACAAATGGAATTGCATGAAAGTAAAAAGGTTTTGCACAGCAAAGTAGATGATTATTACAGTGAAGAGACAGCCTACAGAATAAGAGTAAATCTTTTCCAGCTATATATCAGACTGGGGACTGGTATCTAGAATATATAAAGAGTTCAAAAAAATAAACACCAAAAATCTAATTATCCAGTGAAAAAAAATGACCAAATAAATTGAACAGTTCTCAAAAGAAGAAATACAAATGGCCAATAAACTTACGAAAAAAATGTTTGACATCCTTAGGCATCAGGGAAATGCAAGTCAAAACTACATTGAGATATCATCTCACCCCAGTCAAAATGGCTATCATCAACAAAACAACAAATGCTAGTGAGGATGCAGGAGGAAAGGAACCCTTGCACACTGGTGGTTGGAATGTTGACTGGTACATCTACTATGAAAATCAGTATGCAGTTTCCTCAAAAAAACTAAAAATAGAACTACCACATGACCCAGCTATACCACTCCTGGGTATATATCTGAAGGAATATAAGTCAAAATACAATAGAGATACCTGCTCAGTCATGTTTAATGCAGCATTATTCATAATACCCAAGATATGATCAATCTAGGTGTTCATCAAGAGATGAGTAAATAAAGAAAATATGATATATGTACCATAAAGAAGGAGAAAATGATGGCATTTGCTAGAAAATGGATGAAATTAGAGATCTTCATTTTAAGAAAAATAAGCCAGATCCAGAAATATAAATATTACATATTTCTCTCATATGTGGATGCTAGATTTAAATATATTCAATATTTTAATTTATAGGTAATGAAAGTAGAAGGAGACTACGTAGGGGGAGAAAAAGGACTAAGAAGGGGGCAATATTAAAAGGGAATGGGGGAAAGAAGAGAAATAGCACATGTTTTTCCCTCAAGGCAAAATATAGATGTATGTGTGTGTATATATGCATGTAAACATATATATACATATACATATCAGATAAATATATTAAAAGATATGCACACAAAAAAGATATGCAAGTAGAAGGGGACCATTGGTGAGGACAAGGGGGATTGAGAGGGGAATAAGGGGGTCATGAGAGGGTAATGGGGGAGGTAAATATAAGCAACATAAAATGATATGAATATATGGAAATGTCATAATGAAACCCATTAAGTTGTATACTAATTAAAAAGTTGCTAATAAAAAGTAATACTATTGAAAACATTGATTCCAAAACTCCTTTGAGAGGTTTATAATGAATCACATATAAAAGAAATGTGCTTACCACTACTTAATACTAACAATAATAACAATAAACATTTACTGAGCCCTGTCAAATGGCAAGCCCTGCACTAAGCCCTTCCAGGATTTATCCCATGTAATTCTCATAATTATCCTCTCTAATCTTTCTGAAGGGCTGGGATTTAGCTCAGTGGGTAGAGCGCTGCGCTGTAGTCTCTGAGGACCAGAGTTCAATTCCCAGCACCGCAAAAAATGGGAGAAGGGCCTGGCAATCCACTCCCAAGGCAATCCCGAAGCACTCAGCCACTGAAAACCCTATGAGGGTCGCTATGAGTCGGATACGACTCAACGGCACCTAACAACAACAACAACAACAATCTTTCTGAAAGTGAATTACAGAAAACCATTCTTTAAGAGTGCATGCCTAAAACACCAATGTTCCCCAACCCAAGTACTTGACATGACTGTTTTCTCCATTTTCCTGGGAACACTTTCATTGCTTTCTAACTGCAAGAGGAATAGTTCACAATGCAGACACTCCACATAAGGTCAAGAAATCCACAAGACCTGAAATGCAAAGCTATGGGGAAACTAGAAGGCTTCAAGGCATCCAAACCAGATTTCAACACTGTAATTATAGATTTCCCGAAATTGGAAAGAGGAGAGGAATGAGAAAACAATGAAGTAGGCTATGGTCTACATCACCCAAAATGAAAATAGGGCTCGTGAAATTAGTATGTGGAGAAACTCAACTTGCTTCTTTGACTCACCTCTATTTATATTTCTATCTCTATTTCTATCTCTATTTCTGTTTCTGTTTCTAAGGACCAGGCAAGTATATCTTCATCTGATAAATGTTTCTTACATTTCTTTCTGTAAATTCTCAACAACCCTATTGTGAAAGACCATTTAACAGAATACCAACATTAACTTTGGAGTTTGCAAATTTAAAAGTAACAATTAAGAATTGCTATAATTCGCAAAAATATATAATAAGAGATTTTGAGTAAGACTGAAAAATAGAAAATCTGTGCTATCAGCAGGCACAATATTCCTGATATCTTTAATAATGAAATATAAGACCTTCGTAAGGCAAAACTGAAACCCATTTTGGATGTTAAAAATTTTTTGTTGTTAGGTGTCATCAAGTAGGGTCCAACTCATAGCAAGCCTCATGGGGTTTTGAATGGCTGATTTGCAGGGGGGATTGTTTTTGGGAGTGCACTGCCACATCCTTCTCTCAAAGGCTCTAATTTCTTTAGGTCTCTTTGTTAGGCTTTACAGTTCTTATTGGAATATTTGAGAATATGAAAAGAATGAATAATTCTCAATAGTTGAGGGAAGGTGTGGAAGAGGGAGACAATATTCTTATCAAACCAGAGAAAGTACAAAATCTGTATGCAAGAAATAGTTCCTTCCTTTTCTTCATGAATTCAGGATTCTTAAGCAAAAAATAAACAATGTATAGGCCTGCTTGACTTTATAATATGTAATATCCTGGCAGTGCAGATATTAAAGGGTATAGTTTGATTGTCATCCTAACTGATTGTTGTGTTGTTGTTAGGTGTCATCGAATCATGATGGACTCATGGCGACCCTTATAGGGTTTTCAATGACTGATTGTTTCAGGATTGCCATGTCCTTGTCCCATTTTTGTGGTGGCACTGGGAATCAAACTTGGGACCTCAGAGACTGCAGAGCAGTGCTCTACCAGCTGAGCTAAGTTCCAGCCCTAACTCACATTAGAAAGGAGAAAAAAAGGAAGGAAATGAATATTTTTAGTTTTTAAAATGAAATATGATCATTGTCTTCATATTCCCAATGGAGTTGTACTATGGAAGATGGGTTAGACTTATAGTGTGCTCAGTGAGTGGTATTTATCAGCATGAGAGTTCAATAAGGAAGGACACTGCATGGCAGTTGCTGGTTTCTTTTTATCTAAAACTCAATTCTAAAATCCTTAGAATTGAGATTCTATGTCTTTTGTTCACTTCTATGTTCCTATGGCCTAGTAAAGTTGTTGTTGTTGTTGTTGTTAGGTGTTGTCGAGTTGTTTCCGACTCATAGTGACCCTCATAGGGTTTTCAATGGCAGATTGTTTCGGGATTGCCTTGGGAGTGGGTTGCCATGTCCTTCTCCTGTAGGCTTTACTAAATATTCAAGTAGAGGCATAATTGAATAATGGTTAGAGCTGTTCAGTCATGAAAAGTGACCTCTCCATGCACAAAGCATTCCATCAGTGCTCACACATGTGGCTTTGTGGCAGAAATCCAGTTCTGAGGTAGGGGTTGGACTAAACAGCATGTGATATCTGATCAAATTCTGATTTCTCAAGATTCAGAAATATAATCCTAGCTTCAGAGACCTCAGAATTGAGTATTAAAAAAATGCAACGAGTAGCTACAACATGGATTAGTCTGTTCTCCATAAAGTGGGAGAGTTTAAATGAAAAGAAGTTTATTTGGCTTATGGTTCTGGAGGTCCAAAGTCAAGGGACCACATAGGTGATGGCCTTCTCATTGCCAGATCCCCAGCAAGTGCAGGTCATCACATACCAAGACATAGCCTGCATATGTCTGTGTATGTCGTCTGGTCTCTTTTCTTATAAAGCCACCAGTTTTCAGTCATGGAGACTCCATCCTATTGACCTTAACTAATCCTAGTCACCTCCCAAAGATCTTCCCTCTAAACATCATAGCTAGATTAAGTTTTCACCCTTCTAATACTTCACAACGTGGTTTAAATTTCTACATGCAAACCGCTAAGTGACACACTCAAACCATATCCAGACCACAGCAAGTATAATTTAGAATATCTGGTTTGGCTCTATGTAACCATGCCTCTCCACACTATTTGGGAGGAGAAATTCCTATGTGCAAAACATTCTTCAAGAAATGAGTGATAGGAGGCAGAGGCAGGAAGATCAAAAGTTTGAAGCCAGGGGCAGCCTGTGTAACTTAGGGAGACCCTGTCTCAAGATAAAAAAAAATTTTAAATGGGCTGGGGGTGCAGCCCAATGGTAAAGCACTTGAAAAGTATGTGCAAGGTTCTGAAAAAAAAAAAAAAGGAAGGAAGGAAGGAAGAAAAGGAGGGAGGGAAGGAGGAGGGGGAGGGAGAGAATAAAAGAAAAGAAAAGAAAAGAATCATAATTCTATGGCCCACAGTAAGGATGGGAAGCCATGAGGATTTCCTACAGTCTTGCCATTTCAAGGAACTCCAATGGCCTTCTCCTCTACTCCTTCTACCCCATTGCCTTCTTGATGAAGCCTTCCTCTCTTATCTGCATTTCAGAAGGGGAGGTGGTTGAGGGCAATGTTGAAAGATTCACTCCTAGGGGGAGAACTTCCTTTTTAAATGGTAGCTGATTATGGGCCTGCTGTATGAAATTCATAGTAGAAGTTGGGCCACAGGCAATAGATTCACGTCACCAAATGTTTCTTCTTGTTGCTCTTAGAGGCCATCTGAGCACTAGATCTTGCTGTGATTGTGTGTATGAGCTGCTTCTCACATGGGTCAGCAGTCAAAAGAAAGCACTAAAGGCAGCGCCCTCTATGCCTGCTGGGCTGCCAGATCTTCTTCTTGAGGGGTAAAATCACACAATTAATAATTTCTTTTACTTAGCAGAAATACTTTGGGTATTGGGAGACATTCCCAGAGCAACCACTTAGTATTATCTACCTCACCAAGAGCCACTTCAGATTTTAACTTTTTTATCAGTAATTTTTAATGTACAACTTAATGAGTCTCATTATTACACTTCTATACAAGCATTTCATTGTACATTGCTCACATCAACTTTCCCTCTACCCTCTCATGGCCCGCTTCAGATTCTTAATCTACCTGGAAGTGATTGTGTGTCATTTTGGGTGTTCACTTGCTCAATTCATCTCCCATCTACATGTTGATTGAGAGAAGTACAATATTTACTGTTTTCATTTATTCTTAATTTAAAATTTTCTTGGCTTTTGGGAGCAAACAGAAATAACAATTTACAGGAGACACTGAGTACAGAATAGTCAACATCTGCAAAGAGGGTAGAAACATACAAGGCATCAGAAGAGAACCTCTATTGACATAAGGAAATGGAGTAAGTTCACAAAGAGGCTCCTAAAACTGCAGACAAAATTGCACAATCTAAGAAGGGAAAGGGGGAGGGAATATATATTCATTTACCCATTTAACAATTATTTCTTTGGACATATTTCAGTCAGGAATTAAATTATTCTGATTTGACAGAGAAACTGAGGTACTGTATAATCAAGTAACTTGCTCGGTTGCAAGATATGATACTCTAATAACATAGATTAGTGACTGGGCTAAGGCCATTTATTTCCTAAGCTTCTTTGGGCTATAGAAATGATTAAGAATCCTGGGAAATGTTTTCTCTCCAATATATGATGATGGTGTAGTAAGATACTGTGGTTCATTTCGGAGGATTCCCAACCTCTGAATGTCCTGGACTCTGTGTTAAGGACCTTTTCTTGTTTGAGGATAATTTCTCAGTCTCTTAACTCTGTGTAGATTTTGGCACAATGTGGAGGATGAAAATTGAGGTACTTTGTAAATGCATTGATGAATATCCTTAAAATGATTGGCACACTTATGCACATGATCAAATATGTCCAGAAGTTAAGCTTATGAGATGGATTAAAAACTTCTCTGTCACTGAAGTCTTGGAGCTAGAATTCCCAGGTCTAGGTCTATGGGCCACAGTTAGCCTTTGATCAGTGTTTCACCAGCCCATAGTACAATAAAAAAAAGATAAGAACAAGTGAATTTTTCATAAAAATAACTCTGTTTTTGTGTTGTTACTTATATGCCATCAAATTGGGTCTGACTCATAGCAACCCTACATACAACAGAATGAAATACTCCCCAATTCTGTGCTAGGCATACTATCTTCTTTACTTTTAATCCCATTGTGACAGCTACTATGTCAATCCATCTAGTTGAAGGTCTTCTTTTTCGATTGTTGAACTGCCACTCTCCCAAACATGATGTCATTCTCCAGGGATTGGTTCCTCCTGACAACATGTCCAAAATACATAAGACACAGTCTAGCCATCCTTGCTCCCAAGGAGTAATCTGGTTGTATTTCTTCTAGGACAAATTTGTTGATTCTTTTGGCAGTCCATTGTATATACAATACTCATCTACAGCACCATAATTCAAAAGCATAAATTCTTCTCCTATCTCCCTCATTCAATGTCCAGGTTTCACAACCATATGATGCAAGTGAAAATACCATGGTCTGCACCAAGTGCACCTTCATCTTCAATGTAACATATTTACTTTTCAACACTTTATAAAAGATCTTTTGCAACAGCTTTTCCCAATGCAATATGTCTTTTGATTTCTTGACTGCTACCACTATCAGTTTGGGAGAAGGACCTGGCAACCCCCTCCCAAAAATCAATCTGCCATTGAAAACCCTATGCACAGCAGAGAAGCACTGACAATAGTGTTTCCCCTGTTGTACAGGGGGTCGCTATGAGTTGGATACCGACTCAACGGCACCTAACAACAACAACAACAAACCACTATCAGTGTTGATTATAGAATCAAGTAAAGCAAAATCTTGGGTAACCTCAATCTCTTCTCCATTTACCATGAAGTTGCTTACTGACTCAGTTGTAGGATCTTTGTTTTGTTGATGTTGAGTCCAAATCCATACCGAAGGCTGTGTTCTTTGAACTTCATCAGTAAATATTTCAAATCCGCTTCACTTTCAGCAAGTAGAGTTGTTTCATCTACATAACGCAGATTGTTAAGGAGTCTTCTTCCAGCCATCATGCCCTGTTCTTTTTAAGTCCCGTTTCTTGAATTGTTTCCTCAGCATAGAAATTTAAGCTGTATGGTGAAAGGATACAAACCTGATGCACACCTTCTTGACTTTAAACTAGGCAGTATTGCCTGGTTCTGTTCAAAGGACTACCTCCTGGTCCATGTGCAGATTCCTTATGAGTACAATTAAGTGCTCTAGTATTCCCATTTTCCCACATGTGTGTCGGTTTATCCTACTGTGTAGGTTTGCATGTTGCTATGATGCTGAAAACTATGCCACCAGTCACCCATGGTGGACATGTTTTAGCTGAGCTTCCAGACTAAGACAGACCGGGGAGAAGGACCTGACTAACCAACTCCTGAAAGAATTAGTTATTTAAAACCCTGTGAAAGGAAGGATAACTCTAGCATTTCTGAAAGTATACCTTTCCTATATTTTTGTAATGAATGGGGGGTTTTATTTTTGTTTTAAAGGAAATGATAGTGTTGAGAGTCCAGATATTGAGTGGTCAGAAGTCTGATCTGGCATGAGACTCCCTGGGCTTGGAAACCACCTCTGTCCCCCACCAGCAGATCAGGTAATCTACTTAGCCTTTTTAATTGTCTATAAAATAGAGATATTAACAGCACCTACATCATAAGTATGGGCTGGGATTTAGCTCAGTTGGTAGAGCGCTGCGCTGCAGTCTCTGAGGTCCTGAGTTCAATTCCCGGCACCGTAAAAATGGGAGAAGGGCCTGGCAATCCACTCCCAAGGCAATCTCGAAGTAGTCAGCCACTGAAAACCCTATGAGGGTCTCTATGAGTGGGATATGAACTCGATGGCACCTAACAACAACAACAACATCATAAGTATTGTACAGATTGGAATTTTAAGAGTCATTCACATATTAAGCACTCAAATGCTTAAATAGTAATATTTACTTGTAATCTATATGAGATATATATATATAACAACTATGTGGGGGGTGGGCTGGGATTTAGCTCAGTTGGTAGAGTGCTGTGCTGCAGTCTCTGAGGTCCTGAGTTCAATTCCCAGCACTGCAAAAATTGGAGAAGGACCTAGCAATCCACTCCCAAGGCAATCCCAAAACAGTCAGCCATTGAAAACCCTATGAGGGTCGCTATGAGTTGGATACGGACTCGATGGCACCTAACAACAACAACAATGTGGGGGGTATGCACATACACATAAAGGCACAGCAAAAAAGTTGGAAATTCTACTTAGGGCCCCTAAAATTATTGCTTTTTTAATTTTACTGATTTAAAATCCAATTAACTAGGAATCATTTTTCTAATATGTGGGAGGAAAGGTGATGCTAAGAAATGAAAAAAAAAATGATCAGATGAGTTCTTTCCTGTAAAACACCTTGCTTGCCTAGAGAGGTGGGAGAGGCAAGATCCAATGATTTCAGTTGTATTCAGCCTCCTTTTATTGGCGGTCCTCAGGTTTAGTCTCCCTTGTTTCTGTTTCCACTCTGTCTGGAACATCAGCCTTTATGGCAACAGTGACCTTATCTGGTTTGATCACTGCTCTATCTAATTTCACCACAGTGTAGACAATTATATTCACTGAATGAATGAAATGAGCGTTAATAAGTCCATTAGTGCCAAACACCTTCAGTATGAAATTGTCTTAATTCTGCAAGAACTCTGTTCTTCCTTTGTGTCCTTCAGCTGGTAGCCTCTACCCAGTTCAGTCCAAGAGTCATCACTGGCAAAGGCAACTTGAATCTTCCTATAGCATGTTCTATAACAGAATACAACCCCTACACCCATACCTCTCCCTCTCTCTCTCTCTCTCTCTCTCTCTCTCTCTCTCTCTCTCTCTCTCTTTCTCCCTCCCTCCCTCCCTCTCTCCCCCTTCCAACCTCCCACCTTCCCTCCCTCTCCATTCCTTCCCTGTTCTTTCTATAAACCTTAATGTACCATTTCAGCACCTAAGATCACTTACACCACTAGCGTATCAGCTCCAGAAAACTGATTACAATTGGTTTTTAATGTAGGGTTGCTGGAAATTTTAAGATTAAAAGATGTTTGTTTTTATCTAAGTGGAGGGACCCGCTTCATCTAGGATGAAGTATAATGGTGACATGAGAGACAAGGCTATCAGTTGCGGTTTAGAGTAGCAGTATTTGTGGATAAGAATAAGGCCATGCTGCCTTCAAGAACTGAACTTCCCTTTAATAGGGAGTGTACTGGGGGTAGAAGGAGCAATTACATTTCTTTTATCACATATTACAGAGAGTGATCAAATGTCAACACATTAAGGCAACATTGAAGGCAAAAACAACCATCCTACTACCATAGACACGAATGACTCTGACAATGGTCAGGTGTCATTGGATCAAAGTCCATCTAACCTAAGCTGTCATACCCTTCCTACTGGCTTCCAAGTACTTTTCAAAGCCATGGAATTTAAGCCTGTTACATTCACACTTGACTCAGATTGATTTTTACATAGCTAAGACATGGCCCAAAACAAGAGGGGGAAATAAACTAGACAGTAACCTCAATCCAACAAAATATAGAACTTTTAACAATAATTACTAGACACAGTCCATCGTGAATTAATATATTCTTCTATGAATATTTGCATGGTTGAAGAGAGGGAATAGCAGGTTTCTACTTTATTTATCTAATAAACTGACACGGAGGGCATTAGTTGAAGGGATGAATTTAGTAACTCCAGTGGTTTGCCTGGGCTGGGATTTAGCTCAGTTGGTAGAGCATCTCTCTGAAGTCTCTGAGGTCCCAGGTTCGATTCCCAGTACCACAAAAATGAGAGAAGGATGTGGCAATCTACTCTCAAGGCAACCCCAAAAAACAATCAGCCATTGAAAACCCTATGAAGTTCCTTATAAGTTGGACAGGACTTGACAGCAACTAACAACAACAACAATTCTTTGTCTATAAAATGATTTAGATTTCTAAATATTATTAATATCTTATTTGCAAGTAATTTGATTAGTAATTCCCCTCCTGTCTCTATGAAATAACATCTGAAATCAACAGAGACTAAAAAGGAAGGATATTAAAATGAGAATCTAGCTCAGGCATGGTGGCAGGTGCCTATAATCCCATCACTTGGGCTGCTGAAGCAGGAGGATCAACACAAGTTCCAAGCCAACCTGGTCTACATAGCAAGTACCAGACCAGCCTGGGCTAGACAGCAAGATCCTGCCTCAAAAAAAAAAAAAAAAAAAAAAAAAAAAAAAAAAAAAAAAAGGAAAGAAAATGTATATATCATGACTGCAAGAGAGGTACATATAAATAGATTTAGAGAGAGACCCTAACTCTTCCTTAGGGAGGCCATCTAACATCTATTTCATAGATGCTCAACTCCTTTACCACAGAGAGGGGAGGGGGCAGCAGATGAGCTGGGGTGGCATGGAATAATGCAGTCAAACACTTTCTCTCAATTAGAGTGCAGTTTCTCCAGTGACAGCTAAGTTGAAATTAAAAGCATTTATCATAACTAAGTACCGATGCACTTTTTAAACCTAAACCTTTCAGCAAGTATTATTAGTATACTTCCCAGGATTCTGTGTGTGTGTGTGTGTGTGTGTGTGTGTGTGTATGCAAGTCTCTTCTAAAATATATATATAGTGTGTATATATATATATATTCTTCTAAATTATATATATTTTTTCTTCTAAATTATATATATATGTATGTATATATATACATATATATGTGTGTGTGTGTGTATATATATATATATATACACACACACACACATACATATTAGGTATTAAGAGATGTTCATTGAAAAGTAGTTTCCAACATCAGCTAAATTGGTTTAACCGACAGCCTCTCAAAGGATGTCCCACAGAGATGGAATATTGTTGTTTAAACAAAAATGAAACTAAACTTCCTCAAGTACTATGAAATAATGGGTGGAAAAGCATGACTCCAACTAATAAAAGTGATAGCCGATTATAAAGTCCTCACTGTTAGCCAGGAAGTGTGTTATCTCCATAAACAAGTTATGCTGTTGCTTAATTCCCCTAATGATTCTATGATGAAGACAGTAGGATTATTCCCTATCTATCACAGCTGATGGGTTGGGATTTAGCTCAGTTGGTAGAGCACCGCTCTGCAGTCTCTGAGATCCCTGACTTGATTCACAGCACTGCAAAACTGGGAGAAAGATATGGTAATCCACTCCTTAGGCAATCCCAAAACAATCAGCCATTGAAAACATTATGAGGGTTGCTATGAGTCGGACACGACTCAACTGCACCTAACAACAACAACATCACAGCTGACAAAGCTGGAGCTCCCGGAGGTTAAATCACATGTCTTACAGATTTGACCCCAGTTGGCCTGACCCCAAGATGCATACATGGAACCCATCCCTGTGTTGCCATCAGAAGTTAGGAATTCTGACTTGGGCTTGAGGCCTCAGGCAAAAGCTGAACCCAGTTTCCCTTTGTTTTTCCATTTGTGAGTTTAAAAAGGAGCATGACAGTGGATGGTGTTTAGGTTCTTCCGAAATTGTACAGCTAAGTCTCTATGCATGACATTTTCCTTGTTTTTCTCACAAGCGCCAGATAGAACCTTATACAAAGTCTACATGGGATTTTTACTTTTAAGAGACCTGTTTCCCTTGGTTCCCATCTGGTAATTTACTCTCAGCTCTCATTCTTTATGATCCAAGAACTCCTTGATGAAAGAAAAAAGAAGGAATATTGCCAGGAGCTTAATGTTGGTCTGAAGGATTACAAATAATATTTCCTTTTTCTATATTTTTCAATCTTTCTGCCACAACAACAAATTTGCCTTAGTTTTCCAGTTTAAAAACATAAACAAGAGAACGATTCATTGAATAATCCAGTCATTCTAATTTGCCTTCCTGCAAAATCCCTTCCCTACAGTTGGCCTGTTTTTAGTCTGCAGCAACTTATCTTGCTGCTCATTTCCTTATCCGTTAGTTTGGGTCTGACCTGAGCTGAAGGAACACATGAGTCACCTACTCAGTCTGTGCTTTGATTTAAAGTTTGCATAGCCACTCTGATCTTTTGTGACACCCTTGCAGCAACAGAATAAGATTCAAAACATCACTCAAGCCCCTGAGGAAATTCAAGTCTCACTCTAGGCCTGAGAAGTGGCCAGGCAGCCGGATAATGTATATCACAGGCCACAGTGTTTCGTATTTCAGCAGTACTGGGTGCACAGTAGATCCTCAAGCAATATATACAAATTGGCTGACTGATCAAGCGACTCAGGGGTACAGCCTTAGAAACAGAGGAGAGGTGAGAAAATGCAAGAGAGAAGTGGGGCGGGGGGAACTCTGCTTTCTGTAGTGAAAAATTCATCCTAGTTTCAGCTTTGAAATACCACCAGACTTCATCTCAGAAATTGGCAGTGACTTGCTCTTAGAGTGAAGGTCCCAGGGATGTGTGAGAAGCATCTCTTCAATTATACAGCAGAAGCTGTTCCATGGAGGCCCTTCCAAATTACCATCTTAACATGATGATAGTTTGTTTTTATTTTAATGTGTGCCCTGAACAGATTCTTAAATCTGGAAGCACAGAAGAAACTTAGGAGAGACATGTGTTTGGGTAACAAAAATACTTTCTTGCAAGAGTCTAAATTCCTTTGAGTTCTATTTATTTCATAAACATAGCACAGAATTGGCAGAGATGCTCTGGTTTTGAAGATTGAGCGACCATTTTTTTAAGTACAAAATAGGGCCTTGTCATCTCATTTATTGTCTATTTTCTTGTGTTACATATGAAGTTCCACAAAAGGATCTTTCTTGACCTGTAATTGAAAGGGGCATATGGGATAGAACTGTTACTTAAATTCTACAGTACAAATGGGCATGATTTTGTGTGAGGAAAATATGGCTCTGAATATTTTCTCTCTTCTTTCTGCCCCTAGGTACTAAGCTCCCAAACCCTTCTACAGGGCATTCCAGGCCAGGGTAAAAGCATGACAGCCAGAGCAGGAACCATGGATGGCATGAAGGGAGAGCAACAGAGACTCCGCTAGCTATAACCAAGAGCCACCTGAGCAGAGTGATGAGAGGGGACATTAGCAATGACTGCCAGGGCTCTTCACAATGCTCTATGAGAAATAAGTCAAGTTTTACTCTGCAGAAAATGAAGAACCAGAAAACATACTTGAGCCAGGGAGGTGTCTTGGCTAAGCCCTCTCAGTAGCAGAAGCCAAGAGGAGGACTTGAACTTAAGCAGTTCATTGAGAGGTAATCCTGAGAATCAGAGGGAAAGCAATACAGAGACTAGGATCAAGCCAAAGAAGAAGAGTTTTAGGGTCACACAAATTCCAGATGGATCCCATTAGAGCAGAAGGTCTTACACTTCTGTGGTTCACAAGCAAGGCTCTTTAGTCTCAGTTTTATTCTGCCCCATTATTGGTGGATGAAATCTTAGGAGAAGGGACTCCATAGCAGCAAAGTAAGTGTCCAGAAAGTTCAGAGGAAAGCAAAAGGAGGCTTTTCAGCTGACATCAATCAGTATAGTTAACAGAGGATGAGTCATGAGAGTAAATTAAAGTGTGTGCATTGGAGCCACAGGAGACATAGGCCTTGGCAGTCTAGGGAAGGGCAGCATAAGCAAGACTAAGACAGGATCTCATTCTTGTAGTACCTGCAGTAGCCACTAGGTTTCCAAAGAACATATTATCAAATTTGAGCTATAAGGTAAAGGCCTACTTGAAAACAGAGCCAAGTTCTTAGGTTGGGGGGAAAAAATGTTCCTTGTCAAAGCTGATGGTCAGGCCTACATTCATGATCTCAAAAGAGCCACGAATCCGGGACTTTCAAATTCCTTCTAAGGAAAGTCAGTAATGGTCTAGGAAGCTGGTTGCAATCTGGTACCAGTCAAGTCACGACCGTAGGGGTAGGAGGAGCTGTGGGAGACTCAGCCCATCCAGATAGATGAGGAGTGATTTTAGAAGGATCATGCAGAGCACTGGGTATGTCTGCTCAACTCTGTGCCTGCAAAATGACCATTCACTGTGGGGAAACTTGCTCAAACTAACAACCCTTGTGTCTTTTTTTGTTTGAATTTGTGAGGTTTTTGTTGTTTATTTGCAAGAATGCTTGTTGAGAGAGAGAAGAAAATAACAACAGTGAGATGTTGAAATTTTTAATATGGCTTTCCATCATATACTTAAGAAGAAAATGGAACTGTTTTGTTATAAGATTTGTTTGTTTTTCCCCCAAGATAGGAAATACAGAATATAAAACTTTCACAACTGCTGAGTCAGATACAATAGCAGAAGATGTGCACTGAGAGGGGGTAAATCTGCTTCAATTCTTGGACTGGTTGTTATCATCAGAAGGGCCAGTGGGAGACAAGGTTCAGGACCAAGCTTGGCACCAGGTCTCTACGCAACAACAGTAGATGCAGAGAGCAGAGAGGAAAAAGACAAGCTCAAGTTGTAAAATCATAATCTTTAGCTAAACCTTGAAGTATTTTTTTCTTTTTCTCTATATAAACCAATGCAATTTCCAAAAATGGAGACAATCACTCTGCCTGCCCCAGAGGCCTATTAGAGGTGAGAAAGACTTGCTCATACATCATTTGCCATCTAGGCTTCAGGGAAGATATCAGAGGCAAACCAAGCATAAAGCAAAGTGCTGGCACTACCAGAATAGCATAAATGTCAACAGTGTAGACTGTCACAAGGAATGACAAATGGCCGTGATCCGGTTGGAACCAAACAGAGTCATCTGTATTGATTGGCATGGAGAGATGCTTACTCCACATATTGTTAATTGATAAGATAATAAGTGAAAAATTAAATAAACAGTATTGTGGGCATTGCATTAGTTTAAACTAGGCATGACCAATCCTCGGTCCACAGGCTGCGTGCAGTCCAGGACAGCTAGTAATGTGGCTCCACAAAATCTTTTAGCATCATGTGTGTTTCAGCATTTATTTTCTTTGTGACTCTTCCTCTTACTGTGATGAATGTGTACTAACTGTATTACATAATTTATGTGCAGCCCAAGACAACTCCTCTTTACTAGATGCAGCCCAGGGAAGCCAAAAGGTTGGACAACCTTGGTTTTAATTGTGCAATGCGTATTCTAAAAGTCTGAAAAGGAAAACAACTATTAGTAATTTTTATCTCTGTGATTATCATACAGCAATCTTTTACAATCTGTAACATATTTTTAACAATAAAAGTAGATTTTTGTGTAATTAAACAAAGCATGATCAGGAACATCTCATTTTTCAGTATTAGGGGTTGAATCCAAGGCCTCATGGATGCTAAACAATTGCTCCACCACTGAGCTATGCCCCTGTTGTTGTTGTTGCTGCTGCTGCTGCTGTCATTGTTGTAAGGTGCCATCAAGTCAGATCCAACTCATAGCAACCCTGTGTACAATAAAATGAAACACTCTCCAACACTGTGCCGTGCCCAGCACTATATCAGTGCTTCTGTGCTATTCAGAGGGTTTTCAATGGCTGATTGTTTCGAGATGGTTTGAAGAGTGAGTTGCCAGGTCTGTCTCCCATTGTTGTGGTGCTAGAGATTGAACCCAGGGCTTCTGCACAAAGCAGCACTCTACCAACTGCACTAAATCCCAGCCTTGGCTCCACCCTTAGCCCCTTTTTTATTTTTGATCTTGAAACAGGGTCTCACTAAGTTGTGTAGACTCCCTCTGGCCTCAAATTCACAATCCTCCTTCCTCCACCTCCCGAGTCACTGGAATTACAAGTGTATGCCACTAAGCTTGGCTAGTAGTGCTATTTTTAAAAAATATCATCCTTCCTCCCAAAGTGTTGTGAGTATTGTTTTGGTCAAGGAAATGAAGAAAAGCCAAAGATTCCTGAGAAAAAAAAGGGTTAAAATTTAAATTCTTAACAAATGAAAAAAAATCAGTTTTTTTCTGCAATGACATATGCTATCTCATGGTAACATAATTATAGCTAGTCATAGGAGAAAATTGGTACAGTCATATTTAATTGGCTTCAGAGCTTATTATCTATTTCAATTTTTACCTCTAAATCTTTTTTTTTTTTTTTTTTGGTGGTGTTACCTGGGGCTTCACACATGCTTTTTGCAAGTGCTCAACCACTGAGCCATACCCTAAGCCCACTTTTTTTATTGGAAATTTTTAATCTACAACTTAATGTGTTTCATTCTGACATGCACTTCATTGTGACATTTCCATATATGCATTTTGCTGTACATTACACAGATAAGTTCCCCCTTACCCTCTTGTGCACTTCTTCCACATCCCCCCCCAAAAGACCTCTCTTCCATTTGCATGTCTTTTTGTAGTAATATTTTTCTATATATCCTTGGATCCCAATTATATTTAAGATGGAAACTTTTTCTGTAGTGAACTATCTTTTTACTTTGTCAGTACTATTACCTGAATTTTCTAGCCCATCCCTACTATTGCCATTCTTTGATATTATTGATGTAATTATAATTATTTCCAGAACTATTAAAGTTGGGCTGTTTACCCTGAGGTCACCCCCTCCCCCATTCCTCACTCCTCCTTGTTCTTCCTCTACCCCCTCTCCTCTCCCAGGATTTCCTCTTTTTCCTCAGCCCACTTTGTATTTTGAGACAGAGTCTCACTAAGTTATGCAGGCTGCTTCTGGCTTCATACTTGCAATCCTCCTGACTCTGCCCCCTGAGTCACTGGAATTAAAGGCATGTGCCACCATGCCCACCTACCTCTAAATCATATTAGCACGGAGATGTAACCTGTGTGTGTATTTTTTTTGTCATCTTATCAGGAATTGTTACAAGTATAATAGATTATTGTTCGACCTATATTATGACCTATTTTCTGCTGTATCTATAAAATACAAAGAGAAATCTCAACAGTATTGTTATAAAATGGAAGTTATTAATAAGAATTCATCATACTCAGATTTAAATACATTAAAAAGATCAACAATATGTTAAATGTTGACAAAATTACACTGTAAGGCCCAGGAATTTCTCTACAGAGGTTTATTAGGGAGTAATTAGTATTAAAACAGGCTAACTGTTGTTAAATACTATGGATAGTGAAGAAAATAGAGAGGCGCATGACAGGAACCAGATGGATCATCTAATTATTTTTCAATTACAGGTGGCACATTAAATATGAAAATCAGCAAGTCACCCAGTCATCCCTTTTACAGCTGTGTTTCTTATAATAAATAAATGAATTATTTCATTAGGACAGTCTTTTTATAAAAACAAAAAAAAATTAAAACATACCTACACACAATGTATATGTCCTAAGTGGAAGGCCAGGATAAAGAACATTGGCCCAACTAAGGGTTGCTAAGGGATGAGCCTGTGTGGGCGGGGGCTGCAGGTACCAAGAGGAGGGCACAACAGAGGACAGTTACACTTAGGAGCTAGTAATGGCTGGGAGGATTTCTTTCTCAGATAGATAAAGCCAGACTTAGTAATCTATGTGTTTCCCAGTAACTCAATCATATAGCAAACTACTACCCAAGTTGCAGATGTATAATAAAGTTTACTATATCCTATTTTCAACTGTGCAACTCACAGTTGAAGGAGAGATACCTGAGCCAATCTCCAGTGCTGTAATTAAAGACTTTTTAACTGAAATTTTTATTGAATAATTATATATTCACATTGTAGTTGTAGGAAGTAGTGAAGAGAGATCCCTGTATACTTAGCCTTGTATTCCCAGTGGTAACGTTGTGCAAAACCATAGTATAATATCACAACCAACATATTGGCATTGATCTTATTTGTAGAATTGTACAATCTTGTGCATGTGTTTAAATTATTAAGTCTTCACTGTATTATAAGAGTGGTCTTTATTAGCAAGTAAATAGCTAGACTGTTATAAAGCCTTGTAAGTGCCCCTGTTAGAGCAGGACCAAATGGGGGTAGGTAGAGATAAACTTGAATCATTTTGTAGAAGATCATATACTTACTGACTGCCAACTATTTTCTGAGCTGAGTCTTGGGAATTCACCCTATCTGTATCTTGTGCTGACAAAATTTATAGAGCGCTGTGCTTCTTGATTTCTAAACAGTGTCTGTATCCCGTGTCTGCCACACACATACTCTGTACTTCCCTTGGCAATTGTATCCTTCACTATCTGTCAGTCTCCTATATTCTAAGCTCTTTGGAAAACCCAGAATAAATGGAATTTTATGCACATTGTTAAGAGCTTTGTTTCTGGACTGAAATAGATCTAGGTTCAAATCTTAGTTCATTAAGCTGCCTGGCCTCGGGCAATTTATCTAAACTATCTAGGAATCAGCTGCTATATCTGAAACATGCAGCTAATAAGAGTCTCTATCTCATAGCATTATGATAGCGAATTAAACACTTCCTGAAAAGTGATTACCAAGGAACTTGACACATGATATATAATAAAGTTCCTTCATATTATATTAACATTATATGGCTATATAATCACATGATTGTATTATATATTATGATATGATCCCTAATAAATACAAGAAATTTTTGAGGAGCAAACAGCAAATTCTTTTGTTGAGAGCAAAAAATTTTGTGTCACTTAAATAAGCTACCGTGTTAGCATTGGTAGTTTGAGATTGAAGTTTTCCTTACCATAGGCCATTTGCACTCGTACTTTGTGGGTAGGGAAAGGAACAATATGCCCATGATTCACATATCTCCAGCAAAGCATGCAACATAATTTTCTTCAGGGCATGAGGAGAAAGGTACACAGATGTTAGAGCCCACTATATGAGGACTCAGGCTTCTGTGGGATTGTATCAGTAGGACAAAGTGATAGGTAAATTCAGTGACAATACTTTTGGTATCAAGCAGGAGGTTTTGTGATGTGGAAAATGATTTAGAGGTTTTTCTAAGACATAACAAGCAATGTAGGGGGTATGTGTCGGGGCCCAGACGGGTGAAGGGGAGAGCCAAGCATGAAGGAGACGAAGAGGCCAAGACTGGTGGTCTTGAGCTAAACTTTATTCTCTATATTCATGCTTATATAGCGACTCAAGGAGATACTAAAAATAGCTCACAAAGGTAACTGCAGTGCAATGGACTTTGTAACAGTCATAAAGTTTACAATCAATTTAGTTAGCTTTCTAGTAACAGATTAATCCTAAAGATACAATCAAGGAACAAAGTTCAGATCTATACTCATGTTAAAATAGTAGCTAAAGAGACAACAAAGTTCAGCAAAGCCTCTGATGTGTTGTTTCCTCATTCCACAGGTAGCAGAGCTTCCTGCTATGGTCACATCTGTCACGTAGCCATTTATGCAGGCATTACCTTAGCTCATGTCGGGCCTATGGCTCCCGACAGGTGTGGCCTGGACATCAGCATATCATTATTTGGGAACCATTCTATGATTTCTGAGGATAATTAGCAGTCTGCTGGTAGTTTCCTGCACCAACACCTCCAAATCCAAGATTTTCAGTTGGGGCATGTTGCTTTATGGTTACCATGTTCTCTTCTCAAAAGCCTTCATGTGGACCATCTGGTACTCAGAAAGAAGAGAATGTTGTTTGTAAACAAAAGGAAAAGGAAAAGAAAATAGCACTGGCTGAGATATCAAATTAAGAATGAATAGGAAACCTGAGTCTATCATATCTGCTTTTGATCTCTTTCAAACAGAAAAACAAGAGAAGGTTAGCAAGCCAGGAGTGGTGGCTCAGATTTATAATCCCAGCAACTTGGGAGGCAGAGGCAGGAGGATCACAGGTTCAAGACCAGAAGCAGCCTGTTTAACTTAGCGAGACTTTATCTCAAGATAAAAAATTTAAAATGGGCTGGAGGTGCAGCCTAGTGATAGAGCACTTGTAATGTCTGTGAGGCCCCTGTGTTCAACCCCTAAATAAAGAGAGAGAGAGAGAGAGAGAGAGAGAAGAGAAAGAGAGAGAGAGGGAGGGAAAGAAGAGAGGGGGGAAGAGAGTGTTAGCATAACAGAATGATAGGTTTGGGGGTATGAAACTAAAACTTATTTTGCTGATAAATGAAGTGCTATATGTGAAGGGCAAGACAACAGAAAAATAATATCCATTCCCAATGCCTTAGCAAAGTCAGGGGCTCATGTTTATGCTGGTTCCTTTGTAGCATAAACTATGTTTGCAAAAGCCACTATTTAATTAGCACTTTTCATGTGCTAAGCACTGGGAGAAGGACCTGGCAACCACCTCCCAAAAATCAATCTGCCATTGAAAACCCTATGAATAGCAGAGAAGCACTGACAATAGTGTTTCCCCTGTTGTACAGAGGGTCGCTATGAGTCGACTCGACAGCACCTAACAACAACAACATGTGCTAAGCACAGTGTTAAGTGATTCCAATGGGTAGCATTGGCCTCATTGTACAAAAAAAAAAAAAAAAAAAGAGAGTTTGCCATTTACCTGAAACCACTTGTTGAGTAACTTATAGACTGATGCCGAACCTTGGTAAGCCATTTTTGAGCTCAAATCCCTAGATTTCAGTAGCTAAGAATGACGTTGTGTGCATTTGAGTCTTCCCCGGGAAATCTGCAGATTGCTCTCTGTGCCTGCCCTATAGTCATATATCCCCATTATGTCTCTATGTCTGAAGTAAAGCAGTCAGTTTTAGCAGTGTGTGGCCATTTATCACAAATGGCACTGGTGGTCCTTCGAATGGGAAGCTGCTGTTGCCATTGATTTATATGACTCAGAAGCTGTGATTCATCTGGAACTAAGACCAGGTCTCTGCTGGTGTGTGACAAGGCAATAACACAAGTAGAGACTTGCTGTACTTCTGCTCTGGTGAGTTCGTTCTTCAAGTGGGAAGAAGGCAAGTTGGCAAATCAAGTTTAGAATTATCATAGGGGTTCTGAAGCAACTTCTAACGCCCTCTCCTCAGCATGCTGGTATAAAAAACAGAGGACGATGTTATTATCTAACAATAGGCAATAGGATTCCATTTAGGAGAGGAAATACATAGGTGGAAAAATCAAGTGTTTGGTGCAAAGGTGGGGACCCAAGGACCTAGAATTACATGGCCCTCGGGCTTTGGAGAAAAGCCTTGCGTCACTTCTGGCTCTAGGAAGGCAAAAGATGAACAGGGGAAGAAATGGGATTGATCAGAAGAGAGAAGAGATTTGGGGCTGGATCCTGAGTGATGAGCTTGTCAAAAAATTCTTCAGAGAGGAAAAGTAGGCCATTTTGTTGGGTCTGTGGTGTGTGAGGTGTCACTCCCTCTAGGAAGTCATATATGTTTTATGTAAAGTTGGGAGTACAGGAGCAAGTTTTTTAGAAATCAATGAAGAGACTGAATTTTATATCTAAGACAGCATGAAGAATAACAAAAACCTTGAATGGGGAATATGGAGCCCCAAAATAGCAGTTCCCTCAGAATTCCCAGAAATATTGACAAGGGTATTGGACTCCCATAAGCCATGGGATTTTATGTATGTTTTCTAGGAGAGAGCACCCATCCAAGGTCATTAGCCTAAATCCTAGCAATTGGGCAGCTCTTGACAACCTCTTGTTTGTATTTTTTTTACCTGCTTAGCATTTGATGGTAAGGATGGGCTTTCCAGACAGAGAAGCAAAACTATGGGACAAGAGAAGTGGTTTACATGCAAGCACTGCCTAGGAAAGTGAGTGCTCTAGCTAAGTCCTGCACTCAGGTTTTGTTTGTTTGTTTGTTTGTTTTTCTTTCATCAAGTGATATGCAAAGAAAACAGCTGCTCACACTGAGATTCTCAGAAGTTCAGTCTGTACAAGATCTGGACTCTTGGTCTCTGCAAAGCTCATGTATCTTGAGCTTAGAGTTTAACTTTTGGGCAAATTCACTTTATGACAATTTTATGAAATTCAGGCAAGAAAAGAAATACACAAACCTATGATATATGGCCTTGTTTCCAAGTAGTGTTTTAGTTTATAGTTTTTCTTCATGACATTGCTTTCTCTTTAAAGTACACATTTATCCATTTATTCTAGTCTCTAGGTAGGTGATTGCCAAGGCCAGGGCCTTTGCAAGAAAGAATATTACTGTAAGTGGGAAAAAAATCCATGGAGCTTTTGGATATGCTTCTGAGTTACACAGATCGTGGATTTTCTAAATAAAGAATTGCAATGTCACAGTAATAAACTAGCAATAGAAAAGCACCTTCCTGTCTGTAACTGGAGAATGGTGAACTGAAGGGATTTGGACACAATCTTAATGTGAATCAGTCAATCACTGTAGAAGGAAACGAAGAGAAAGTCCACATTTTTATTAAATGCACATAACAAAAATCTCACTCAGTTCCTGATCATAGGACCTTGTTCTGATCCCTAATTTATTTTCATTACACTTGGTGGTAAAGAAATCCACTTCAATCTTGACAGCTCTGTCAAGACAACTGTGGCTTGCTATATGCATGCAAATGCCTGGCTAAGTTGCTCAGCAAATCCATCACTATTCAGAACCTGTGGGAACAACCCAGAGAGAGGCAGGGAGAGCAGAATCATTGTATTATCCCCTGTCGAGTCAACATACTCAGGAGTCAGACACTGCCTTTAAGTAAAAGCAAGGAACAGAGGAACTCTGAAGTTGGACTGCTGGTATTGGTACCCAGCAGGCAATATAAGTTCCATTTCAGGTCTCCATTTCTCCAGCCCCCTGGTATTGGTACCCAGCAGGCAATATAAGTTCCATTTCAGGTCTCCATTTCTCCAGCCCCACCTCTTCTCATGGCCACATACTCATCTAAAAAGAAAAGGTCTCAACTACATGTCAGCTTTCTTAGTGGTACAGACAAAACATAATTTTTTGAAAGGAGTCTTGTTTTTGTTTTGCCCTTCAGCTAATATCTAACCCCATCAATGGACATCAACTGTATACCAGGTGCATTGTGAATTGAGATTGCACCACAGTATCCAGGAGCTCCACAACAAACACAGGCAACATCGTCCCGGTCAACTGAAATCCTATCTGTCCTTTAAGAGTACATCTGTTCCATGTAGACTCCTCAGAATACCATACAAAATAATAGTGCCTTTATTCAGACACATCTGACTTTGCCTTGTACTACTGTCACCACTTAATGTGTGTATATGTATTTGTCTTATCAGGGCATATATTTGTGATAGCATCTTAATTAAACTACAACTTCCTTAAAGACAGGAATTTTCATTAAAAATTATTTGGTGAGCACAGTGACTCATGCCTATAATCCCAATGACTCAGGAGGCAGAGGCAGGGGAATCAAAAGTTCAAGGCCAGAGGCAGCCTTTGTAATTTAGCAAGATCTTCTCAAGATTAAAAAAAAAAAAATTTAAGGTGTTGGGGCGCAGCTCAGTGGTAGAGCGCTTACAAAGTATACATAAGGGCTTCAGTTCAGCCCCCCCATTACCACAAAAAAGATAAATAAATAAATAAATAAATAAATAAATAAATAAATGCCATCTATATAGTGTTTTATATTCCCCAAAGCCACATGTCATTGGTCTCCATCCCCACAAAATTCCATAAGCAAATGTATTATCTTCACTCACTCCAATGAAAAACTTTAAGAAGTCTTTCAGAAAAGGAAACTATGAAATAGATTCAATCATAATCTGTCCATGGAGAAGCTCAAATGTACACTTATAAATCTCCCCATGCTCCCAACATGAAAGAACATTTTGTCTGTTTCACTTCAAATGCTCTCATTCACTTTAATATCCTTCCGAGAAAATGGAAGGCCTGTGGGGTTTGTGGAGTTGGGCTTTCGTAATATACAATTTTTCATGCTCCATGTAAAAATGTCACTAAATTGATTCACACTTACTTTTACAGGGAAGAGTACTGAAATTCAGTGAAGGGGTATACATGTGTTAATTCACTAAAGAGTTTAGCTGGCTCCCTTTAGAAAAGACCAAATAAAAATCTCAGTATCTGAATGTTAAAAACTTTCCTCTAGGAGTTCTTTGCAGAGAAGTCATTATATTTTATAAACCTTTAGAGTGCCACAATCATCTGGGCATGCCCGGGAATAAAACATTTTGCTTCCTACCTGACTCTTAGAGTGATTTTAAAATCTTGTTTTTAAGTAGAGTTGAATGGTTCTGTATCAGGAACATTCTGTTTTCAGTGCAAAACAGTACCATCCACTATCACCTGAATTTGTTCTGATCAGAGACATTAATGATATCCCTCCAGGAAAATAAAAAGGGACCACAAACTTACCATCATTAACCATGCAAATGATTGATTTTTAGCTCATACACAACTAGCAATCTGTCTACAAATGATAAGAAAATGCCCTAGGGTGTTGATTTAATTCCAAACAAAGGGGAAATGCCTTTGTAATTTATAAATTCATTTATAATTCTAATAATAATTGGTAATAAATTCATTCTTACCAATTCCCTAAAATTTTACTGAAAGGACTCAGCTTTTTCCTGCATTTTGATAGAATTTCTTTCAAGCCCTAGTGAAATCAGACTCTTGAAAGAAAAACAAGCACATACTGTGCTGTGGAGAAAGGATCAAGAGGGTCAGATCTTCTGTGGTATACTTGTCTGCAATTGTAGAAGCAAAGAACATAGGTCAGATATAGTTGCAATTATTTCAGTAGTTCCTACAAGAACTCAGTGCTCTCCAACCTTTACCCAGACCCAGAGTCCATACTACTTACCAACAAGGCCATTTTTATCTAATTATCTGGCAAATTCTTTGGGTTGGTATTGGGCCAATCTTCAAGACAGGAGAATGGCCATCATAAGCTTTTGGCCATTCACTACTATCAGGAGCTCTACCAAGCATTTTGTATGAATTATTTAATTTTATCTTGCAATGATTACCGTGGTGCACCACACCAGGGCCTTCCTAAGTCGGAGGGGGATTCCAGTTAGCTTGCCTTAAAAGAAGGTCCTAGTTGCAAAAATCCTTACAGAACCAGGCAAGTATTCTGTTGTAATTACATTATAGTTTGATTTCTTCTTCTACCCAATCTTGCTTTACTCACCTCTCCAAAAAGTTTCTCCTGGAAGCATTTCCCAATAATATTACTGCAAAAAATCTGAGTTTTGTTTTGAAATCTATATCTTAGCTACTATTGTTGAAACCAGAAATGATCCAAGGAAGCAAACTGAAAGGAAATGTTGTGGCTGGATGAGCAACAGCAGGGTAGCAATGATGACCTCATCACTGGCATGCTGAAACAAGGAGAGCCTTTGGCCTTTAGGTGGACCAATATTGTGAGGCTTGCACCAGTGAGGAATGAAATCAAGCTTGAAAAGCATGTACCCCAGGCACACTATCTCATGCATTTGAAAGCTTCACTCAAAATGATAATCATAAGGACTTTGGGTTTAGAGAGCTGTTAATGGGGACCATGGATGTATGGAGAAAAACAACGTAAGACAAAAGGAAATGTGGAAGCCAAAGGGCCTTCTTGGCAACACAGAAAAAAACTCTCATCTACTGCAACCAGAGAACAGATAAAGAAATTGATCAGTCATTATACTTAATTATAAGACTATCAGAGCTTCAAACAGTGAAAAAGACCAGGTACAAGCCTCTTAAGCTCTACCAGCATTGTTAGGTGTCATTAAGTTGGGTCCAACTCACAGTAACCTCATATACAAGAGAACAAAACACTCCCCAACACATGCCATGCCCAGCAATATATCAGTGCTTCTCTGTTATTCATAAAGTTTCAGTGGCAGATTTCTTAGGGATTGTACTGGGAGTGGGCTCCCAGGTCTTTTTCCTGTTTTTGTGATGGTGGGAAGTGAACCCAGGGCCTCAGAGAATGTATAGCAGCACTCTACCAATGAAGTTAAACCCCAGCCCACTATCACCCCAGCCAAAATAGTACACCAAATCACTGTCCTTGATATTACACCTGCCACTGACAATGGACTACCACAAACTAAACCAATAATAGCTCATGTTACAGGTGTTTTAGCAGGTATGATATCTTTATTAGTGTAAACTAACACAGCCCCTGTTACATGGTATGTGCTCGTTAATCTAGTGAATGCATTCATCTCTATAGATATTGAGAAGGATCATACATTCCTTAGTACCAGTATAGTGCCCAGTACCCAGCTGATGTTTCCAGGCGTCCAGTCAAACCCTCATTCTCTGTACTACTTGCTAGACAATATAATAGTCATTGATCTTCCATTCCTCTTTCAAACTAAGAGACCATGCCCTAGAAGAACTAATGGAATGGCTCTTTTACTTTTCTTTGGCTCTTGTCCTTAGTTGTTATTACCACAGCATATTTATAAATGTCTCCTGTTATCCTGTGGGCATAATGAGGAGGAAGTACAAATCATGGTTAGAGCAGGGGCTCTGAGTCAGACAGACCAGGGTTTGATTCCCTGCTCAGATTTTTAATTTCTAGTTTCATTGTGAAATTTGTTTAACCTTTCTTAGCAAGTTTCCGATTCCATAAAGTGGTCATAAATTTGTCATTTTCTAAAATTGTCTGAGGATCATTTGACAGAATATATAGGAAAGTGATTATCACAGAGCCAAGCAAGCATTTCTAAATAAAGTGAACATATTAATACTATGATTGTGTTTATGAATTTACTATCATAAAGGATTCTTTGAGTTTCTATCCCTTGATGTGTATAGACTACTGGGTGGATTTTAACTGTAGATATTGAATGATTTAGAAAACCTCATATGAATTGTCTTTGAATAAGGATTAAGAAGCCCAAGTCATGTGATTATATAGTATATTTCCCAAATAAAAATGGAGCATATGATTTAAACAATAATATTTTTCTAATTGTTAATATGTCAATGTGTAATGGCTTGTTGTCATTAGGTGCCCTTGAGTTGTGTCCAACTCATAGCCACCCTCATAGGGTTTTCAGTGACTGATTGTTTTGGGATTGCCTTGGGAGTGGATTGCCTCATCCTTCTCCCATTTTTGTGGTGCTGGGAATCAAACTTGGGACCACAGAGACTGCAGAGCAGCACTCTACCAATTGAGCTAAATCCCAACCCCCCATGTAATGGCTTACCAACCATTAAAAATGAAAATAGGTAGAGCTTTTAACAGTAATTTTTCTTCATAATTGTTTTTATACAATTATTATTTTAAAAAAGAATAAACTCCACACAACAGGGCCTGTTTGGTCCCCACAGCGCTTTCTGTATAAAGCATAGCATCTGTAAGGGAGGAAATAACCCTGGAATCAAAGACATTCAAATTCCACTTCCTGTGCAATATATTCCTCTTTGTCTCAAATGTAGAGCCACTCTCCTTTTCTCCCTCATCCTTCCATTCTTAACTAATACTTCGTTTGCCAACAACATTGTTGTATTTCTGGATCAGTCGTTTCAGTGGATGACAGAGATTTTCATGCCAGGACCTTACTTATCACCTCTCCACCTGCAGTTACACCATGTTGTTGTTGGTGGTGGTGGCGGTGGTGGTGGTGGTAGTGGTAGTGGTGCCGTGAAGTCGGTTTCCAACTCAGTGACCCTATGTACAACAGACAAAACACTATTGTCAGTGCTTCTCTGCTATTCATAGAGTTTTCAATGACAGATTAGTTTTGGGGAGTGTTCTTCTCCTAAGCCTACAGCACTTGGTGTTTCCAGGCGGTCTCCCATCCAAGTACTAACCAGGCCTGACCCTGCTTAGCCTCTGAGATCTGACAGGATCGGATGCCACAGTATGGCTACAGGCATGATTGTTCCATAGGAGTTATAAATTTGGATTCTTTTGGAATAATTTTCATCAGTGCTTCTATACTGAAGGCACTTGTTTCTGAGGCAATATGGAATAGTTTGAACTAGCTAGGGCTTTTTACATAAGCGTCTCTATGAAAATTAACAATTCTCTGGCTGTTTGGCATTTAAAACTTGGCTTCCCACTTCTCAGCCTTTTGGTTTTGATCAGCTCATCCTTCTGAACCCCAATATATTCATCTGTGAATTGATAATAAAATAAAAATGCCTGCTTCATAGGACCACTGTGAAGATTAAGTGTGTTGACCTATAAGGAGCACTATATCTGGCACTTGGTATGCAATATAAGTTAGCTTTTGCTATCTGGTTTATCTGTATAGATCTAACTTGCCTCTTTTAAATATTGTCAAGGTTATTTTTTCTTGTCTTGCACTGTGAGCAGTAATGCAATGAAAATTTCTTCGGATAGATATTTCTCTTTATGCTTATCCAATCTTTTCTTTTTATATGTCCCCCAAACTGGATTTTCTGAATCAAAGGATATGTATTTTCCTCAATGTATTTAAAATCATTACTAAAGTCTAAGAGAATTAGATTATATAACTTTTCACATTCAGAATGTTAAAAATCTAGAAAAGACTGAAACTCAAATCAAATTGATCTGGATATAGAAAGTCTACACTTTGATAGAAGATGTTGACAGTCTCAGAAGAAAGCTCAGCAGACATGCTGTTTTCATGGTTTCCAGGCCTGACTCTGGTGACGTGAGATCTACTCAGTAGCACTGCCCATGCCAGAGCACAGAGAAAACAAGCTGGCTGGTGTTCTACTCCCCAGTGGAGAGTGAAATGAGGTCATACTAAATGCTTTTCTAAGCACTGTTATAGAACTCCCTGGATTTCCTCATTTCTTTTTTTTTTTTTTTTTTTTATTTATTTATTTTTTTTTTTTTATTAGAAATTTTTAATGTACATCATAATGTGATTCATTTTGACATGCTTTTCGTTGTGACAATTTTCATATATGCAATTTGATAAGCATTATTCATATAGGTTACCCCTTACGCTCCTCTATGTTTCCCCCCTCCCCCCTTCCTATCTAAGTTTCCCATCCAAGTCTTCTCTAAAAGCAGACATTTGAGGATTCTGTGTTCACTTAAAAGTGTTCTGCATTGCTCCAGTGGATGTGTGAATCTGTCAGCATATGGATAATTGCCTGATCTAAGGCAGATAAACATGAAGGAGGGACCTAATGTTCAATTTATCTGATGCAGCCCAGATCCTATGGGTCATGAGCCAAGAGGCACAAGGTGCCAGGAGCTTCAGGGGAAGTGGGGATGGGAAGCTCCCAGGGAACATGTCTTTGAGCTAATATTCTCCTAGCACACAATATTAAGTTCTGACAAATTCTGGAGAACACAGGACTGGCATGGACTGTATAGCAGGAAAGGGCTTTTTTTCCCATTGTTTAAAAACTATATTCAAAATGTCTGGTCTATGAGTACACAAAAGGTATCAGTGCCCTCCATTATGAATAAAAATAATAGCTACATTCATATTCTCAATAAAGCATCTTGCAATTATAAATTCATTCAGTCCTGAGTATAATCCTATAAAGTGCAGAGGATTATTATAAATTTGCAGAAACTAAATTTGCAGGAACTAAATCAGCCATGGCCTACAGCCACAGCACGCTGGCATCCAATCCCGTGTGATCTCAGAAGCTAAGCAGGGTTGGCCTGGCTAAATGGGAGAACGCCTGTGAATACCAGGTACTGTAGGCTAGGGAGAAGGACCTGGCAACCCATTCCCAAAACAATGTGCCATTGAAAAGCCTATGAATAACAGAGAAGCACTGACAATAGTGCCAGGCATGGCAGAGTGTCGAGGAGGGTTTCATCTGTTGTTACAGGGTCACTGTGAGTCAGACCCCACTCAACAGCACCTGACAACAACAAAAGCACAGAAAGGTTTAGTGACTTGCCTAAAGGTATACATCTAGTAGGTGGTAAAGTGAGATGTGACTGAGACTGTATATTTTTATATAACAACCATGACTTCATTAGAGTCTTTCAAGATTCTGTGAGTCTGGCTGACCCCAAAAGACTGCCCATATATCCTTGAAATGGGGTCTTGGCATGATGAATAACAAGCATTTGTAAGAACCTACCAAGTCCCATGCCGTAGAGATTTTGTTTTACAACTACCCTTCAAGGCAGGTCCTATGTACATTCACATTTCAGAAATGAAAGGGCCGAGTCTCAGGCAGGTTACATTTCCTTGTTTAACATCATACCACCAGGAAGAGGCACAGCTGGCCTTAATGTCTATGTCCTCAAAACCTAAGATATTAACTACTACCCTGTATTGTTTTAAATATAAGTGTTGGGAAGAAAATGAGCCTGGGATTTAATAGGTTTGGGGTAATTTTAGCCCAGACCTCCTGTCCTACTTTAAAATGAATGCTATCAAAAACAATGTCAGCAACGGCGAAGCCCCACATTTGAGTCAGGCAGTGGTTTTCCTATGGACAGCTGCCTGTGTGGGCTGTGAGTGAAGAGTATGAGGGATGGAAAGCACTGCTTTCCATCTGTGGCTCTCTAAGGTCTGGAACACTGCCAGGATGTTCACTTTCACCGTTCTTATTCAACATAGTACTGGAAGTCTCAACAAGAGCAATTAGGCAAGAGAAAGAAAAAAAGGGCATCCAAATTGGAAAGGAGGCAGTCAAATCATCCATGTTCGCAGATGACATGACTTTATGTATAGAAAAACTTCAGCCAGGCATGGTGGCACATGCGGCTGGGGAGGCAGACGCAGGAGGATCGCAAGTTGGAGATCAGGGGCAGTCTGCATAATTTAGTGAAACCCTGTCTCAAAAAAAAAAAAAAATGGGCTGGGGCTGCAGCTCAGTGGTACAGCACTTATAAAGCATGCAAGCATAAGGCCCTGGGTTCAACACCTAGTACCACAAAAAAAAAAAAAAAAGGAATAAAAGAATAAAAGAAAAATATTTAGAACTGTTAAATTCAGAAAAGTTGAAGGATACAAAATTAACCTAAAAAGTTGTTGTTGTTGTTAGGTGCCATCGAGTCGGTATCCGACTCATAGCGACCCTCATAGGGTTTTCAATAGCTGACCGTTTAGGGATTGCCTTGGGAGTGGATTGCCAGGTCCTTCTCCCATTTTTGTGGTGCTGGGAATTGAACTGGGACATCAGAGACTGCAGTGCAGCGCTGTACCAACTGAGCTAAATCCCAGCCCTAACCTAAAAAGTAGCATTTTTATATGCCAGCAATTAATCAAGGTACAAAAAGGTAAAGAAAATAGTTAGAAATAAAGTTAACCAAGGAAGAGAAAGATCTCTACAATGAAAATTGTAAAACATTTATAAAAGAAATAGAGGACACAAAAAATGGAAAGATAGCCTATGTTTGTAATTAGAATAATTAATATTTATTGTAAAAATGTCCATACTATCAAAAGCTACCTATAGATTCAAAAGACCTGGGATAACCAAAGTGGTCCTGATGGGTCAGGGAAGAAAAAGCTGGAAGCCTTATAATACCTGATTTCAACAAAGCTATGTTGTTGTTGTTGTTGTTGTTGTTGTTGTTGTTGTTGTTAGGTGCCATCAAGTGGGATCTGATTCACAGTGATGCACCTAGGAATCTCAATGGCCGATTGTTTCAGGATTGCTTTAGGAGTGGATTGCCATGTCTTTCTCCCATTTTTGATTGAACCCAGGGCCTTACACAGCACAAAGCAGCACTCTACCAACTGATCTAAACCCCAGCCCCATCAATAAAGCTATAGTAATCAAAGCTAGAGTAATTTTTAAAAGCACAATGTTATCATAAAAACTGAAACACAGGCAAAACAGAATAAAGAATATAGAAAATAATCCATTATATTTTAATCCAACTACTTTTTGATAATGGCAACAATAACATATATTAGAGAAAGGACAGTTTAACAAATGGTGGTCACAAAACCAGATACACATATGCAGAAGAATGAAACTAGATCCCTATCTCACACTATGCAAAAAAATCAACTCAAAATTTGTCAAAAGCCTAAATGTAAGACCTGAAGTTATTAAATTATTACAACTACATGTAGGGGAAATATTTAAGACATTGGTGAAGGCAACGAATTTTTGAACAGGACCTCAAAAGCACAGGCAACAAAAGCAAAAATAGACAAATGGAAGTTTATCAAAATACAAGCTTCTGCAAGCAAAAGAAACAACCCACAAAGTGAAGTGATATCTTACTGAAAGAGAGAAAATATTTGCAGAGTATCTGACAATGGATTATTATTGTGAATATATAAAGAATTCAATTAAAACAAAAAAATTCTCATTAAAGAAATGGGCAAAATATCTGAATAGACATTTCTCATAACAGGACACAAATGACCAACAAAATCTTTTTAAAATCGCAACATCACTAATCATTAGGTAAATGCAAACCAAAATCACAATGAGATATAACCTCAATCTAGTTAGAATGACTACTGCCAAAAAGACAAAAAATAAATGCTGATGAAGATGCAGAGAAAGGGAAACTTTTATATACTGTTTGTGGGAATGCAAATTAGTATACCCATTATAGAAAATGCTGGGGTTTAGCCCAGTTAGTAGAGTGCTGATCTGCACTTTCTGAAGATGCAGGTTTGATCCCAAGTACCACAAGAATGGGAGAAGGATGTGGCAGTCCACTCATGAAAACAATCCTGAAACAGTCAGCTATTGAAAACCCTATGAGGGTCACTATAAGTCTGACATGACTCAATGGCACTGAACAACAAACATTACATAAAATAGCATTGTGACTTTTTTAAAAACTAAGAGTAGAACTACAACATGATCTGACAATCCCACTACTAGGTATATATTTAAAGGAAATAAAATCATTATACTAAATAGATGCCTGTGTTGTTGTTTCTGTTAGGTGCCACGGAGTTGGGCCTGACTCATAGTGACCCTGTGTACAACAGGCAAAACTCTACCCAATACTGTGTCATGCCTGGCACTATTGTCAGTGCTTTTCTGCTATTCATAGGGCTTTCAATGGCTGATTGTTTTGGGAATGGGCTGCCAGGTCCTTCTCCCTAGCCTACCACATCTGATATTCCCAGGTGTTCTCCCATCCAAGGACTAACCAGGCCCAACCCTGAATAGCTTCTTAGATCTGACAGGATCAGATGCCAGGGTGGTACAACTTTAGGCAAGATACCTGTACTCCCATGTTTATGCCAGCACTATTCCCAAGAGCCAAGATATAACCCTAAGGAAATAGATTGGAGGACATTATGTTAAGTGAAATAAGACCAGACACAAAGACAAATACTACATGTTCTCATTGATTTGTGGACATTAAAATGTTGATCTATTAGAAGAATGGAATGGAATAGTAGTCATTAGAGACTGGGAAATGTAAGGTAGAAGATAGAAGAAATTAATTCTGTTTTTCTATAACAGTGAGGCAACTGTTGTTCAAAACCATCTCTAAGGTATTCAAAATAACAAGAAGAGTATGAAAGTTATAGACACATTTTTGTTGTTGGGTACTATAAAGTCAGATCCAACTCATAGTGACCCTATGAACAACAGAAAAAAGTACTACCCAATATTGTACCATGCACAGGACCTTTTTATGTTTGAACCCATTTTGCAGCCACTACATTTCTTCTCATTTTGAGTCACGTTACATCAGCAAAAGGAGGTACCAGGGACTTTTCTCTATTCTTGTCATTAAGGTTGACTGCTTTGAGGAGGCAACTCTTCCCCAGTCATCTTTTAAATGCCTCTCAGTGTGGGGGCTAATTTCCCAGCACTATATTTGACAGTGGTCTGGGATTTAGCTCAGTTGGTAGAGCGCTGCGCTGCAGTCTCTGAGGTCCCAAGTTCAATTCCCAGCACCGCAAAAATGGGAGAAGGACCTGGCAATCCACTCCCAATGCAATCCCGAAACACTCAGCCATTGAAAACCCTATGAGGGTCGCTATGAGTCGGATACCGACTCGACGGCACCTAACAATAACAACAACAACATATTTGACAGTGCTTCTTTCCTATTCATAGGCTTTTCAATGGCTATTTGTTTCAGGAATGGGCTGCAGGCTCCTTCTCCCTAGTCTGTTTTAGTCTGGAACCTCAGCTGAAACCTGTCCAACATGGGTGGCCCTACTGGTATCTGAAACCCTGATGTCATAGCTCTCAGCATCACACCAACACACAAGCCCTAACAGCACAACAAGATAAAAGACATGTGGAGGTCCTGATATATAGAAATAATCAATATTTGAGAAGGTAGAACTCTTTATTACCCTGATTTAATCATTATACGTTGTATATATGTATCAAATTACATCATAGTTCATAAATTTATACAAATATTATATCTCAACTTGAAAAGTACAATGAAAAACTTATCTTCTTCAAAATAAATTCAGAAACAATACCATGACACTAGTTGCTGCATAAGAAATCTGTCTTTTAAAATGACACATCAGTTTGTCATGTGTCACTATGAGCAGATGTTCAGTTTGTGGGAGAATTCGTGTTTTTAATTTCCTCATTTGTGTCACTTCTCTGTCCCCATTATCCATCTGGAACTTTTCTGTGAATCCCCTAGATATCATGGTACACTTTCAGAGACCCATAGTTAGGATCATTAGATTGACAACTTTTCAAAACAGAAGACAATTTCCTTTAGTAAAACATTATGTAAAAATATAAAAGATTGTTTTTCTGAGAATGTAGAAAAATGAGAGGCAAAGCAGTGGAATGTGGAAGGGGGTTGTTCTCCACAGACGTGTGAGCATCCCAGTGGCTCAGTGCTAGTCTTGCTGGCACCCCTATCACTTGTCAGATGTGCAACAAAGACAAGTCACATTCATGTTTGAGAAACAAGCAACTTGTTACAAATACCTTCCTCTTAATTAATGAAGACAGGTCAATTTGTTTCAAATATTATATTGGATTTTTTTCTTAAAATGTTGATGAATTTTAAAGGCAAAGAGAGAATTTATAATCTGGTATAATTTTAAAATTAAGGTGCATTTGTTGTATGGTTTTGCTAGTGTGGACATTATAAAGTTAGCATTTTTAAAATGCTCATTCCCTCATTAACAAATGGCGAAAACAAAGTCTAAATGCTGAAATTACATAGAAAGTATTCAAATGGTTGAATGTCTTCTTCCCAGGAAATGTTACGAGAGATGAAATGTCAGTGTAAGATACTGGACTTGAGGGTATTCTGGAAAGGAGGAGTTGTGAAACAAGGCATGTTTTTCTATATCCATTAGTAATTTGAGAACAAACTGAAACTATTTCTGACATGAATGATAATGAAGGGTTTCCAACATAGAATCCCAAAGGATTCAATTCAATATATATCTACCATGGATGCTCTACATTCACGAAAATTCCTCTGCCTCCTTCCAAAATACTGCCACTAAGTTCAGGTTGGAGAACATTTTTGCCAGCCTTTTGAGGCATCATTGATAAAAACAAACCATATATATTCAAGATGTACAGTACTTTGATACATGTACACATTGTAAAATAATTAGCACAATCAATCTAAAATATCTATCACCTAACTTAATTATTTTTGTCATAAGAACACTTAAGATCTACTCTCTTCGCATATTTACAGTATACCATATATTATTAACTATGTTGTTGTTGTTGTTAGGTGCCGTCAAGTCGGCATCCAACTCATAGCAACCCTCATAGGGTTTTCAACGGCAGACTGTTTCAGGATTGACTTGGGAGTGGATTGCCAGGTCCTTCTCCCATTTTTGCGGTGCTGGGAATTGAACTTGGGACCTCAGAGACTGCAGCGCAGCGCTCTACCAACTGAGCTAAATCCCAGCCCCTATTATTAACTATAGTCACCTATATATTATGTCTCCAAAACTTGTAACTGCAATTTATACCCTTTGACCAAAATTTCTCCACTTCCCCCACTCCTGACTCTTGGTAACAACACTTATACACTGTATCGATGACTTTTTTAGATTCTACATACAAGTGAGATCACATAGTATTTGTCTTTCTGTCTGGTATATTTCACTGAAGGATAATATCCTTCAGACCCATCTATGTTGTCACAAATAGCAAGACTTCCTTCTTTTTTAAGACTGAATAATATTCCATTATGTATATATGCCACATTTTCTTTTTCCATTCACCCACTGATGGACACTTAGGATTCCAAAAATTGACTATTGTGACTATGCTGAAATTATCATGGGGGTTCAGATATTCCTTTGACATATTGCTTTCATTCCTCTGGATGATACTCAATAATGAGATTGTTGGGTTATATTTGAGTTCTATTTTTTGAGGAAACTCCAGATGGCTTTCCACAATACCTATATTAAGTTACATTTTCAACTATAAATGAGAATTCCCCTTACATCCTCACTAACACTTGTTATCTCTTGTATTTTTCACAAATGCCAACCTAGCAGCTGTGAGGTGATAATTCATTATAGCTCCATGTGCATTTCCCTGATGATTACTGATATTGAGCACCTTTGCATTTACCTGTTGCCCATTTATAAATTCATTCATTCATTCATTCATTCATTTTTTCCATTTTAATCTAATGTGAGTTTCTTGTAGATAGCATGTTGCTGCTCTTAGTTGTCATCAAGTTGGGTCCAACTCATAGCAATCCTACATACCACAGAACGAAGCACTTCCCTACGCTCTGCCATCCCCAGCACTATGTCAGTTTTTCTCCACTATTTATAGGGTTTCCAATGACTGATTGTTTGGGGATTGTATTGGGAGTGGGCTGCCAGGTCCTTCTCTCATTTTTGCAGTGCTGAGGATGGAACCCAGGGCCTCAGAGAGTGCAAAGCAGCACTCTACCTACTGAGCTAAACCTCAACCCATAATTGTATTTTTTTACCCTGTAAGCCATTCTTGCATCTTTTTTATCAGGCAAGTTGATCCATTTAAACTAATAATTGATAAGGACTTATTTATTGCCATTTGGATCAGTTTTTTATGTTTGTTTTTTATTGTCCCCCTTTTTTTTCCTCTAGCTATCTTTTTTTATGTCTCATTATTTTTCTTTTATATTGATAGGTTTTTATTCTTTTTTCTATCATGTAACTCCTACAGGGATTTTTGTGTGTATGGTTACCAAAGGGTTTCCACAGAGATCTTACAGTTAAATAGTATTTTTTAAGCTAATAGCAATTTAACTTCCCTTGCATACAAGAATTCTCATCACATTACATAATACTAATATCACAATTTACATCTATGTTATTTATATTATATATCCACTCACATAACTGAATTATAAGGGTGGTGTTTTTGTTTATTTGTTTCTTGCAGTACTGGGAGTTGAACCCATAGCCTTATACATGCTAGGCAAGTATTCTGCAACTGAGCTACACCTCCATCCCTATTTTTGTATTTTGGGGAGTTAAGGGGGGTTTTGTTTGTTTGTATATTTTCTTGAGAATGGGTCTCACTAAAAGCTGCTTATGGCCTCAAACTCATGATTCTCCTAGCGCAGCCTCCCAAGTAACTCAGTGTCTGGTCCTATAGTTGTTTTAAACAATCTTATCTTTTAACTTTTACAGTAGAATTAAAAATTATTTACCCACCACCATTATAGTGATACATTATCCTATTTTTGTCTATATATTTACCTTTAATGACAACTTTCATGCATCCTTATGCTCTTGTATTGCCGTTTAGTATCCTTTCATTTAACTCTACAAGACAATAGTGAAACAAATTTTTAAAGTGAGTCTAGTGGTGATAAATTCCTTGCATTTTTGCTTGTCTGAGAAAGTACTTTTGAAAGACAAATTTACCTGGTGTGGCATACCTCATTGCAGATTTTAGGGATTTTTTGTTTGTTTGTTTGGGGGGGAGAGTTTACTTCTGGCACTTCAAAAATACCATTCCACTCCCTTCTGGCCAACAAACTTTGTGCTAAAAAATCCACTGAGAGTTTTATGAGAGATCTCCTTGAATGTCAGAAATTGCTTTTCTTTTACTACTTTCAAAATTCTATCTCCAGTTTTTGACAATATAATTACAATGCGTCTCATTGTGGGTCTCTTTGGATTCATCTTAGTTGGTGTTAGTGGGATTCATTTCTATTTCCTAGCCCAGACTGGGGAAATTTTAGGACATTACATCTTTGAATAAGCTTTCTGTTCCTTTCTAGCTGTCTCTTCTCCTTAAAATTTGATAATGTATGTATTGGTCCATTTGATGGTGTCCACAAGTCCCCTAAGCTATCTTCACTCTTTTTCATTCCTTTTGCTTCTCTGATTAAATGATCTTCAATAACTCATCTTCAAATTCACTGACCCTTTCTTCCAGATGATCTAGTTTGCTATTGAACCCCTCTATTGAATGTTCACTTGCAGGCTAAAGTTGAGCCACAAGCAGCAGCTGCAAAAGTCAGGACATGAGGCATACAGTCAGTCAAACCCCTTCCAGGGATAAACTCAGAGCTGAAGGTTTCTACCTGTTTGCTCTGTGCTAAGCCCAGGAGGTAGATGGATGGCTGTTGAAATACTTGAACTCCCATTTAAAACTATCTCTTTGTTCTCTGTGGTCCTGGAGGACTTTGAAATCAAGAGCTCTGTCAACATGTAGAGTTAGGTGATTTAGAAGTCAAACCCTTGAGTGGCAACCATAAACCAAAAACTCCTCAGGTAGAAACTGGGAGTTGGGAATTCCCTCCCAATGATAAGGCACTGTACCTGGGATGGAGTGTATGGTCTATGTCTCAGCTTTTCCTACTCATTCTGATGTGGATATTTCCTCAGTTGTCCAATATGTAGGAATCTATCAGCTAGTTTGTGGATTTATTTAAGAAGGAATTGATCCATCTCTACCTAATAATCTGGTGGGCCCAAAGAAGAAAAATCATGAGCTGATATTCCATCATCTTGCTGATGTCCAGCATAAATACTTGTAATTGAAGGAGAAAAATACCTAGTATTTACTCAGGGTCCCTGATGTAAGAGGTTCTTAAAGTGCATTATTTTCAGTCCTCTCAATAATGTCATAAAGAAGCTTTTCTTAACCCCATTAGTTGAAAAGTGAAGTCCAAGGAATTTGCTGAATTTTACCTTCTAAAAGTACTAGGTTCAAATGCAGGACTGTCTTATTCCATACCCATGATTCTAACCAGTATGTGTTCCTATGTATACAAACTACATATACACACATTGATACCACAAACATGCACAGCACACACTTATAAACACATGTACTCATGCTCTCTCTCTCTCTCTCTCTGTCTCTCTCTCTCTCTGTCTCTCTCCCTCCCCCTCTCCTTCTTCCTCTCTCTCTCTCTCACATATAAAGTATAAGACAATAGCATTATTCAGCCCAAGTACTCTGGGACCATGGAGAAGGGGAGATGAACTCTAAGGAAATAACCTGGGTTGTATAAGTTGACTTTTACAAAATACAATTTTGAGATAAGAGAAATAATGAATAAAAGCCACTATATTATGACAAATATGTTGTGACCAGAGAAATGTATATAGAAACAAACTGTAAATGTTCACTTCAGACAAACCTAGGATATTTATCTTTTTTAGTTATAGAATATTCATTTACTTATTATTTTTAAAAGTCACATTTAACTAGTATCTGTGCATTATATTTTCTGTTGTATTTCAGAATTTATGTGGAAAAGCCTATGTTATAACATGCAAAATCTTATGAAGTTTCAAAATTCAAACACCTAAAATAATATGGTCTGATTTTATCCTAAAAGAATAATTAAACAAAACTGACAACTAAGTTGGGGAATGAACTGACTTTCATTTGGTTTAAAAGGAAGATTATAAAAATAAATATGACTTTAGCAGTAAACACTTATAATAGTGCCTATCACATAGTAAATACTTAAGTATTTGATTAAAATTGACTAAATGACAAATGCAGTATATCAACCTACTGTTGTATTGTATGTGGAACATCCTTAAGGTTCTAAATTTTGTTGGATATAAGCAAAATTTCATTATCTTATAATATGATTTAAAACCAAATGACAATGGAGTTTCTATAAAGCATCCAGAAAATAATACTGCAATTATCCCCATCGGGTTGTTCCAATTTAGTCAGTTTGTGCACACACAAAAAAAGAAAAATCAGAAGTTCCTTCAAGAAAAGACACTACTGTCTATTCATGAAGCAAATTTACATGCCTAGAAATAATGCTTCCCTCTTAAGTTGTTTTTCATAACACTTACCTTACAAAATTCTTATAGAAAAGAATATTCTTGCTATCCCTGTGCTCTAGGATTAAGTGGACTACTTAAATGACTAAGTAGTTCCATGTGGACAACATCTTAAACTGAATGTAAAAGGGTGCTGTGATTTCATTAACAATGATTTTTTTTTAAGTTTCAGAAATTGTTTTAGTTTATAATTACTGCTCAGTGATTTATATTAAATCACTTTTGTTTTGGAACAGGAAGTACTTAATAGGCAATAAAGTTGAACTTGATTTTAAAGTAAGACAGTGCTAGTGCCTACCTGGGAAATAACAGAAGAAAATATTATTGCCCTTTTATTGTATTTCATTTTATTTCATTTCATTTCATTTTTATTTTATTTTGTGATATTTGGGAGTTGAGCCCAGGGCCTCACATATATTTTGCATGTGTTCTACCACTAGGCTGCATCCCCGGTCCATTTTTTAGTTTTATTTTGAGACAGAATCTTGCTAAATTATACAAGCCTCATAATCTCAGTCCTCCTGCGTCTGTCTCCTGAATCACTGGGATTACAGGTGTGCGTCACACAGCTCAGCTATTTTTGATTAATCTAGTTTTCTTTTTTACATTTGTTAACGTTTGTTTCAGAGAAGGGGGAAATCAAAGCCTTACTTTTATAACCAGCCATCTGGTAAAAAAACAAAGTTATCTTGCCTCAATATATTTTACTTGTAACAGGTAGATTACAATCCAAATAAACAATTTTATTTCTCATTTTATAATTGTTTTTAATGAATATGTGGAAAAGATATTAAATAACATTCTTTCCTTTTTATTTGCAATTCCCAAATCACCAAAGTTCTTGCTGGACAAGTCAGAATTCATTAAAGAAGCTACATTCTAGTCCATTTGCCTCATGCTTTACAACAGCTATTCACTGAGAACCTACAAATTCAAAGTGAAATACAGGCTGAGATTTGGAGAGATGGTAAGTTGAATCCTGGTCTTCAAAAGCCTCTAACCTAGCTGGGGAAAGTGAAATATACTTCAAAAGAAAAATAACACCATCAGGTTTTGTGAGCTAAAAGACAAAGCAGAGGTGTGATTATTCTACAGGACCTGCAAGAATATAGCCTTTCCAATTTCTTATTTTACTAGAGTAGGCATTATGCCCCTTGCTCCTCTAATATATTTTAACAATCCCTTTTAGAACTATATTTTGGCATCCTCTTTCTTCCTACATAATCAGAAGTCTGGATATTTACTTCCATGATCCTGGGAATAAATCTTATTGCAGTATATGTAAGGGCAAACTTAGCTCACAACAAGGTACCATCAAGTCGAGTTCAACTCATAGTGACCCTATATAAAACTGGAGAAACACTACTCAACATTTTGCCATGCCCAACACTATGACAGTGCTTCTCTACTATTCACAGGGTTTTCAATGGCTGGTTGTTTCAACAGTAGGCTGCTGGGTCCTTCTCCCATTTTTGGGTGCTGGGGATTGAACCCAGGACCTCAGGGCATATAGATCAAGTGCTCTACAAACTGAGCTAAATGGTAGGTACCCTGAATATGACAAATAATGGTAACAAATTAGAAAAAAAAGTAACCAAAGTGAGATTTCTCAGCCTCAACATTAATGACATTTAGGGCCACCAAATGATTATTTGCTAATGTAGGAGGCTGTGTTTTGCATTGTAAAATATTGAGAAGCATCCCTGGCCTTTACCTGTTAGCGCAGTAGCACCCACCATCAACTGTGACAACCAAAAATAGAACCAGATATTGCCAAATGCTCCGAGGGAGGGAAAGGGACAAAATTATCTGATTGAGAACCACTATGCTACCACCTCAAGAATAGGTTTGATGTGTTATACACCAAATGATTGAAGACTAGATAAGTTGTGGCATGGCATCAAAGACATAATACTTGAGGACAGCAAAAGGTTATGAAAAACACATGAAACAATAAAAAGACCAATTACTTGTCAAAAAAGATTCTGAAACTTGCTCTTGAATGTTGAGTAGCTAAAAAGAAGACATGGCAAAGATAAAGAACTAAACAGATTTCAAAGGGCAGCTGGAGAAGACAAAAATCAAATATTATGATATGTGCAAAAAGCTAGAGACAGAAAACTAAAATGGAAGAACACACTCTGATTTTCTCAAGCTTAGGAATTAAAGAAAAAATTCAAGACTCAAATGGCAATGTTGTTGTTGTTGTTGGGTGCCATTGAGTTGGTGTCCAACTCATAGCAACCCTGCATACAACAGGTGAAACACTTATCAGTATTTCTCAGCTATTCATAGGGTTTTCAATGGCTGATGGGTTTTTGAGAGTGGGTTGCCAGGTCTGTTTCCCAAGCCTACAGTACCTGGTATTCCCAGGCAGTCTCACATCCAAGTACTAACCAGGCTCAACCCTGCTTAACTGCCAAGATCTAAGGGGATCAGATACCACAGTGCTCTGAGCTCAAGTGGCACCAGTGAAGGGTAAATATTAAACAATGCAAGAAACATCAAAAGAAAATGAAAGGAATACAGAGAGTCATTATACCAACAATGAATTAGTGATGTCCAACCATTTCAAGAGGTTGTGTATGATCAGGAACCAACAATATTGAAGAGCAAATAGGAAGCTACCCTGTAGGTATTGGTGAAGGACACCAGGAATTAATGGAATATCAATAGACATGTTTTAAGAAACAGATGCAGCACTGGAGGTACTCACTTGTTTATGCTCAGAGATTTGGAAAACAGCTACTTGGCCAACTGACTGGAAAAGATCCATATTTGTGCCTATTCCCAAGAAAAGGCACACAACTGAATGTAGAAAATATTTAATGATATCATTAATAACACAGATAAGCAAAATTTTGCTAAAGATCATTCAAAAGTGACTGCAGCAGTATATAGATAGGGAACTGCTCTAAAATCAAGCTGGATTCTGAAGAAGGCATGGAACAAGGGACATCATTGCTGATGTCAGATGGATATTAGACAAAAACAGAGAAATCCAAAAAGATGTTTATCAGTTTTATTGACTATGCAAAGGCATTTGACTGTGTAGATCTTAACAAATTATGGATAACATTGTGAAGAATAGGAATACCAGAGCATTTAATTGTAGTCTTGAGAAATATTTACATTGACAAGGAGGCAGTCCTTTGAATAGAAGGACTGGCTTAAAGTCAACAGATGTGTACATCAGGATTGTATCCTTTCATCATACCTTTTTAATCTCTATACTGAGCAAATAAGCTGAGAAGCTGGACTTTATGAAGAAAAATGTGGCAGCAGGATTGGAGGAAGACTCATTAACAACCTGTGTTATGCAGATGACATAACTCTGCTTGCTGAAAGTCAAGAGGATTTGAAACATTTACTGATGAAGATCAAAGAACATAAACTTCACTATGGATTGTCATGGTTGCCCAAGATTTTGCTTTACTTGGTTCTGCAATCAACATCTATGGAAGCAGCAGTCAAGAATTCAAAAGATTTAAAAAAAAATAATTCAAAAGATGCATTGCATTGGGAAGCTATTGCAAAAGACCTCTTTAAAGTGCTGAAAAGTAAAGATGTCACATTGAAGATGAAGACGTGCCCAACTTTTGCCATGGTATTTTCAGTTGCATCATATCCTTGTGAAATCTGGGCATTGAATAAAGGAGACAGTAGAAGAACTGGCACTTTTGAATTATGGTGCTGGAGATGATTATTGAATACACCATGGACTGCCAAAGGAACCAAAAGATCTGTCCTAGAAGAAGGGCTACAAGAATGCTCCTTGGAAGCAAGGGTGGCTGGACAGCAGCTTACAAATTTTGGACACATTATCAGGAGAAATCAATCCCTGGAGAAGGACAACATGTTTAGGAAGGTGATGCGTCAATGATAAAGGGAAAGACCCTCAGCTACATGGACTGACACAGTCACTGCAACCATGGGCTTAAACAAAAAAATGATCGTCTGTCTGGCACAGGATTGGGGAGTGTTTCATTCTGTTGTACATGAGATCCCTGTGAGTGGGACTTGAGTCGATGGCATCTAATAACAATGCTAGAATAATTAACTGTAACTCAGAAAATTAGAAATTATATTTATACATACACATAAACACAGTCACATAAGTATCCTATCAGCTTTGCCTGCAGCCGTACCACCCTGGCGTCTAATCATATCAGATCTCAGAAGTTAAGCAGGATCTGGCCTGGTTAGTACTTGAATGGGAGACAGCTTGGCAATACTACATGCTGCAGGCATAAGAGGAGGACATGGCAGCCCACTCCCAATGAACAGCAATTGAAAACCCTATGAATAGCAGAGAAGCATTGACAATAGTGCTGGGCATGGCACAGTATCATGGTAGTGTTTCATGTGTTGTACATAGGGTCCCTGTGAATCGGACCCAGCTCAACAGCATGTAACAACAACAACATCCAGCTTTAGCTCAGTTGGTAGAATGCTACTCGATACTCTCTGAGGACCTGCATTCAATCCCCAGCACCACAAAAATGGGAGAAGGATGTAGCAATCTGCCCCCAAAGCAATCACAAAACAATCAACCATTGAAAACCCTATGAGGGTCACTATGAGTCAGACCCAACTGGATAGCACCTAACAACAACAACAATATCCAGCTTAAGAATGTTTTAAGAAATTTCTGCCACACAAACTATTAAAACTCAAAATGATAGCAATTGCATCTTGTATTAGAATGAGCAACTGCAGTAGTATATACAAGCTTTTTTGTTGTTGTTGTTGTTAGGTGCCATCAAGTTGGTATCCAACTCATAGCGACCCTCCGTACAACAGAGGAAGTACTATTGTCAGTGCTTCTCTGCTGTTCATAGGGTTTTCAATGGCAGATTGATTTTTGGGAGGGGGTTGCCAGGTCCTTCTCCCATGCCTACAGCTTCTGGTGTTCCCAGGCAGTCTCCCATCCAGGTACTAACCAGGCCCAACCCTGCTTAGCTTCGAAGATCTGACGGGATCAGATGCCACAGGGCTACAGCTGTAGGCACAAGCTTTTTTAGATGCATCTATAAGGAAGCTTGTCTACAATCTTTATTAAATCATGCCTGACCCACATATAGGGTAAGCAGTGACCAACAACCACTACATGGCGCAGAGTGACATGACAGACACTGAAATCTGATTTCTAAGTCCCAAGACTGCTCTTTACTTGAGAAATTTCCCTTATCCCACCACTGCCACCACAGAGGAACCTCCTGCCTTATCACTCAGAAGGATTGGGGTTTGAGTTCATTTAAAAAGTGCCAAGATTCTTGTACTTTCAAGTTTTATTTAGAAGGGAAATCTGTGTAGCACTGACAACCAGTTCATAGTAAAAGGCTTCTCCTTAGTTAAATCAATTAACTTTCTTTGCAAAAAACATACAAAAACATTTTTTGAGGGAAAGGAATAAAACCACCTTGTCCTCATATAGCAAGTTATAAACATTAGGCTCAGACATCAGGACATTAGGAAAGTTTCTGGCTGCAAGTAACTGGAAACTAAACACTGTGGCTTAAATATTTGTTGTTAAGTGTCTTTGAGTTGGATCCAATTCATAGTGACCATATGTACAACAGAATAAAACACTACCCAACACTCTGCTATCCATACACAGGATCTTATATCTGAGCCCAGTGTTGCCACTACTATGCTTCTTCTCATTTTAAGTAATGCCACATCAGTAAAAGGAGGTTCCAGGGCTTAACTCCATTCTTATTATTAAGGTCGCCTCTAATTTGAGGACGAGAGAAGGATGATGCGGCAATTCACTCCCGAAGCAATCCCACAAGAAATAATCAACCATTGAAAACTCTATGAGTGTTGCTGTGAGTCAGACCCAATTTGACAGCACCTAAATACAACTACTACTACTCTGAGGAAACTCTTCCCCAGTCCTTCCAGCCAGGGGTGAGTTCATTTTCCAACACCTTATTTGACAGAGCTTCTCTGCTATTCATAGAGTTTTCAGTGGCTAATTGTTTGAGAAAGGGGCTTCCAGGTCCTTCTCCCTAGTTTGTCTTAGTCTTGAAGCTCATTTGAAACCTGCCCACCATGGGTGGCCCTGCTGGTATCTGAAATACTGGTGGCATAGCTTTCAGTATCACAGTAACATGCAAGCCCCCACAGCACAAGCAGACAGACCCATGGGGATTTAAATGTACAGGGGGTCATTTTTCTCACTTTAAAAGTAGCTCAGCTATTTGCTATCCAGCACAGGTGTAACTAATTACCCATAGTTGCCCTTAGGGACCCATCAGCCCACCTGTTCCTATTTTTGCACCTACCATCCTTCATTTATGGGCTTTTGTCCTCTCTGTTATTACCTCATGATAAAAAAAAAAAAAAAAAAAAAAAAAAAAAACCTGCAGTGTGTCAGACCTCACAGCTACATCCTGGCAGGAAAGAGGGGGAAAAGGGAAGAGATGGAAAAAATGCACTTCCACTTATGTCTCATTGGCCAGAACTGTGTCACAGTCTCCTTTTCTATAAGAGTTTTGAAATTTGAGGTTTCATTTTTTCAGAAACTCTATGGTGACCAATGGATATCAGCTCACCCAATCTACAGAACCCAACAGAGTGAAAGTCCATGAAACTCAGGAAGTTCCTCCCCTTTACTATATACTATTTTTAAAACCAACCATGTTGGAGAGTTTTTACTAAGAAACTCAGATTGTCTGAAAACAGTAACTTAGTGGCCAAAGACTGCTAACCTTTGCTTATAGTTTCTCCCATGTTAAAGGAGATGGCACAATGTCACTTCCTCCCTGCCAGGTTGTCATTATTCTGGAAAAAGAAAGGTTGGCTCGGTCAATTTGATAAAAATCAGTACAATTCATAGTGTGCATGCTCATGATCTTTATTTGCTTCTCTAGCAAACTTCCTGATATTGTTCTCCAATTTTCAGCTGGACCGAGGTAGAGAAACAGTTCTTGTGACGTGGCTGGCCTAAAGGTCTGGTGCACTCTGGGAGGACATTTCTTTCTTGCTCATTCACTGCTCTATCTCAACCCTGATTGTATGGCCAACTGTCTTTCCTAACCTTGCTGTGGTGCCACCTCAGGTCTGAGTCCAGTTCATGACTTAACCAGAGTTCCCCCCTTGTTCCCCCCTTGCTTTCCTAACCTTGCATGTGCCTTGCTGTGGTGCCACCTCAGGTCTGAGTCCAGTTCATGACTTAACCAGAGTTCCCCCCTTGCTCTCCTTGGCACAGTGATGTGCCATTCCTGGATCCCTTCCTTAATTTGGTCTCCTCCTCCTCCTTTAGCTTTTTGTTCAGCTCTATAAGCTGCAGAAGGGGTATGGTTGGGAGTGAAACCTTCCCATGGCTGTTCCTGCCTTGGACTGGAACATCATAAGCATCATCTGAAAAAATGAAACCACAGCAGCAGCCACTGCAATTTCAGGGCTCCTTTTGCTGCCTTGGCTCTTTGGAGTAGTTTGGTTTTTCTTGTCCACTAAATACAAACATGAAAGCTTTCCGCTATCTTAAAAACTAAATAAAAGACCATAAAAAAATCAGTCAAAGGCCTTTGTGTGCATTCAAACAGCTAAAAGCTTGTGGCAAAGGCAGCTCTGATGAAAGAGATTTTCCTTTCTAAAGAACAGAATCACAGGTTAACAGCCAGAATAGAATGCTGTTAGCCACAGAGGTACCAGCACATTACAAATAATGACAGAAAAGACAGATCAGCTAAACAAGGTATGGCAAGTGTCAGCTCATGCCCTATGCACAGACTGTCTGTCCATCATCCCACTTCCTGCCGTCCTCCTTCATAGCTTCATCTGCAGAAATTGTGCATTAGAAGACTTTGTGGGCAGATTTGTGTTGTAATCAAGTTTGACTTAAAGCCATGGGTAGTCTACTAAGTGTAAGTTCATAGATGAATAAGAAAAGCATTATAAATAGCAAAGGAGGGAGGTGGCTAAAAAAACAGACAGCTGGAAGTGGTAGCATTAGGGTGGCCAAGAATCTAATCCTAACTCCACCACTGGCTGCTGTGAAACCTTAGACAATTACCAATCTCTATGAGCCTGAGTTTCCTCCACTCTAAAATGGGGAACATGATCTCTTAAGGTAGTTAAATGAATTAAGACACTGTGTACCAACCAGGTAAAACACCTGGTGCACAGTCCATACTTAAGAAGCAGTAGACAGTATTATTAAAAATAAGCCATTAAATTTCACCAACAGCCAGCTCAGGATTCAGATAATCCTGGTTACGTAAGTACCAGAATCAGAAGGACAGGTGTGGTGCTCATTCTCTTTGTTTTATTGCTTTCCATGCAGACTTCCTTACACTATGGGAAGAATCATTTGCTTCTGCCTACATACAAGAGGCTCATCTTCCTTGTTTCCACAAACACCCTGATTTGTAATATTTTTGGTTATTTTGCAACATTTGATGTCTGAATTTTTGTCTTACTTTCTTCAGACTTTTAACCCTTAGTTCCTTGTTAAAACTAAATGATGCTCATTTTATGATTACTTTATTAAACTTTTATACTCATTCTACTATTTTATAGTATTATAGTACATCATCAATACACATCCAAACAGTAAATGTTATACAGCATAAATCTCATCAAGTCATAAACACACATACTCTGTGCTTTTCTCTTTCCACTATTTCTTTCATTGTTCTAACTATATTTAAGGGACATTTTATAACACAGGTGCTGTTAATCCCATTCTATCTGCAACTTGCACAATATCTTTTGGACCTTCTTTGTACAGAGTCTCTCTCTCTCTCTCTCTCTCTCTCTCTCTCTCTCTCTCTGTGTGTGTGTGTGTGTGTGTGTGTGTGTGTGTGTCTATCTGTCTCACCAATACTCTAAATTCATTATTATCTTCTCTAGCCATAGCTACAATGCCTTGTTAGACCTCCCCCAGGACTGGCCTTTTGAATATGGGGTGAATTTTTGTTCTATTATTTCCCCTCTATGGCTTCGCTATCTTAGTCTGATAGCTTGCCTTCTAATTCCAGTTCCAAGTCACTGAAAGGCCTAGTGTCAACTCCCCTATCATTTTTGAGCCTTAAGTTCCTCATATTTAAAATCAAACAATTGTTGTTGTTGCTGTTAGGTGCCGTAGAGTCATGTCCAAATCATAGCGACACTTATAGGGTTTTCAATAGCTGATTGTTTCAGCATTGCCTCAGGAGTGGATTGCCACCTCCTTCTCCCATTTTTGCAGTGCTGGGAATCAAACTACGGGCCTCAGAGACTGCAGAGCAGCACTCTACCAACTGAGCTAAATCCCAGTCCCGTGAAACAATTAGGCTAGATTAAATAAAAATTCCTTACAGTTCTAACTTGTAAGTAAAATCAAAATGAAACTAAACACATCCTTAATCAGTTTCAGGCTAAAATGGTCCATCATCAGAATAGTGTAAATTACAAAAACAAAAAGCTTTCTATTGTTCAACTACTAAAAAACTGCAATAAATATGTGGACCAGTGTTCATTACAAAAGTGAGTGGCTCCTTCTAGGGTTTTTTTTAGTACACAATGTTTTTGAGGTACTTTGCAAGTACACTACCACTGAGCTGCACCCCCAGGCCAGTTTTTCTATTTTTTATTTTGAGACAACATCATGCTAAATTGTGCAGGCTGCCTCTGGCTTTGAACTTGCACTCCTCCTTTCCTCACCTCTGGAGTCACTGGAATTACAGATGTGTGCCACTGTGCATGCTTTTTGGCAGTACTGGAGATTGAACCCAGAATCTCACACATGTTAGGAACTGGGGGTACAGCTCAGGGGTGAAGTCCTTGCCCTTGTTTTGGGACAGGGTCTCACTAAGTTGTACAGGCTCCCTTTGGTCTCAAATTTACAATCCTCCTGCCTCAGCCTCCCAATTTACTGGGATTGCAAGTGTGTACCATGGTGCCCAGAATCAGTACACAGCTTTTACAATCACATGCGGCCTATACTAGATGTCATTTATCAGCTAACAGGTAGACGGGTACTGATGGTCACAGGGTCATCAGTGAGGGAAGAAGGGAAGAAGAGGATGTCACGAAGGTAGGCAACAGTGCTGTTGGGAGATATGGCAAAAGGGAACAGTTGAGAGACAAAAAACCATACCAGTTATTTGAGTGGAGAAGTGAAGTAATTTTTAATTAAATGGAAAGTTGTAGGTAAGTAAACAGGTAAAGAGGCAAGTATCCCCACAGTGGCAATGGTAGGAAGAGCTACTACCCCTCAGGAGAGGCAAGTAAAGGAAAGGGACTGGAATGACTAATACTTAAAAGCTGGAAGAGGGGCCCATGCGGTTGAAATTCAGCCATCTGAGGCGGGTGTTAGCTCAACGGTGCTATTCCTCCAGAGGAAGCCACCATGAGGCTGTCCCTGAGAGGGCTGGAAAAACTGAGAACTGGATTCAGTTGCTACTACAGAAAGGAACTGCTGTTGCTCAGGTGATGCTTACAGAGAAAGAAGGAGGGGAAGCCACAGAAAACAGAAAAGAGAAAGTTGCCAACCTTGGAATATCCCCCTAACCACCATCCAGCTGGTGAAGCAGAAATGAACTTTGAACAGTCCTGGGCCCAGCACCACACAGCAGATCAGAGAGGGCTGCATGTGAAACTGGAGGCTAAAACATCACATAAATTTCATTCTAAGGCAGAGGTTTTTGGGTTTTTTTTTTTTTTTAAGTTTTATCTGTGAGTTCACTCTAGTAATGACAGGATGTTATGTTAAGAGGGATCCTATGCAGAAGAGATTCCCATGGTCATTTAGATTATCTGCCATGGGCAAGAGGAAAAGATGGTGGCATATAGTTACCATATCAGGCCTAAAGAGCCACCTGGCTATTGCTTGTACCCTTTGGACATCCCGTGGAGACAGACATCTGAACTTAGCAGCAGCAAGTGCCCAACCTCACTCCACCTCTCAGAAAGGATACAGGGAGTAGAGTGACTCTGGGGTCCTGATATATAGCTTAATTTTACCTCCCAACACATGGGAGGATCATAGGATGATTGAATTTTAATACTGAATTAGAGCTTACAAGTTCTTGGCAATGGCTGAGCAGCAATAGGGTCAGAGTTTATCATCTGCGTCTTCAAACAGTTCTGATCCCACAAAATCTTAAGAAAGAATGAAGACCAACCTCTGTGTAACCCCTATCCACCGGGCCGTTTTTACCCACTCCAGAAAGACAGAAGTCAACCTCCCTCTCCACAGGTCACCCCTTCAGGCGTTTGAATTCAGCCATCCTATTCCACCGCATCCTTTTTCTCCAACTCTTCCTTACATGGATAGTCCATAGGGATCCCTGCCCCTGTTCTCTGAGCACACTTTGGTATGTCTCAGCCCTTCATCAAAGGTAGCTGGAAATCAGTACTCCAGGTGTGATCAGAATAGTACCAAGGAATAAAGCTAAGAATACAGATAATTCCTTGTAAGATCTCAACATTTCTGATCACATCACACTGCGAACTCCTATGGGGGCTTTTTTGTTTTCATCTAAAATAATCCCCAGCCCTTTTACCTCCCAGATAAACAATTCTAGTTGCTTCAAACTTTCCCGAGGAAAAATATGCTGCAGCAAGTACAAACTACTCAGAAGTTTCCTTGGAAGAAAAAGAAAACAGCTTTGTGAATGCTTGAATAAATTAGAAAATTAAGCTCTTACTTGCTGATGGTGGCTGTCATCAATATATGCTCCAATGAGAATAAATTTAAATCAACTTCAGTGCACTGAGCTACAAATTTTGTTATTGTTCTCCTCACACAATATAGAAGGCATAAACCATGTCTAAGTATGCAGAAGACATTTACTTCCACTAGGTTTTTTGAGTCAGATGAGATTTCATAAGTGGTTCTATTCTACCTTTTAACCCATTTTAATTTAAATTTATTTTAATCATAGCTTAAAAATTACCTTCACTAAGTAACCAAAGTTTAGAATAATGGCATACGGTATTTTAAAAATACATGTGAAACTCTCTTAGGGTCTTTAAATATTCCTCTTGCACTATTTCTCTTAGGTTCATTTAGGCACATGATAATTTTATGGAGTTATAGAGTTATGGGGCATATAATGTGATTGCCAATTATCCCAAACCTGTTTCCAGATACATTAACAGAAGAATCCATGAAATAATGGGGACTCTAATATGAACAGAAGTCTTTAAGACATCACTTAATGGAAATTCCATAGAAACAAACTTCCAAAGGTTCAGGGAAGGGAAGTAAATATAATTAAATACAGAGAAGTCAAAGGTGTGATGTGAAAAAGAACAGGAGGGATTCTGATTTACACAAAGCACACTAGAAGACAGATGATCTTTAAAGACCAAATATCACCCTTGGAATTCTTATATTCAGAGCAAATCCATGCTTCTAATAACTTCATTTTGGAGGACTAGGGACTGTGCCACTGAAGTGAGAGGGAATTATCTTTTGAGTACAAAAAAGATAAATGAAGGGTCACATGCATATCATTCTAAGTGGAAAAAAAAGATGCCCTTAAGCCTCTGTATATTATTTTTTTCATTACTACTAGAACAAAGTACCACAAGTTCTGTGGCTTAAACAATATTTTACCTTGAAGTTCTATAACTCAGAATTCTAACATGGATTCGCTAACCTAAAATCCAAGTGTTGGCAGGACTTCATTTTTCCTTCTGTAGAACCTAGAGATAGGTCCATTTCCTTACTTTTCGGAGCTTCCCAAGGCTGTCTTCATTCTTTAGCTCATGTCCCCTTCCTCCATCATCAATGCCAGCAGGATCAATCTGACCTCTGCTGGGAAAGTCTCCCGCTTTTAAGGCGTCATGTAATTGGGCACACCTGGATATTCCATGATCCTCTCTGCATCTCAAGTTTCCAGTCCCATCTACCATGTCCTTTTTGCAGTGGAAGGTAACATATTTCCTGGTTCTGAACATTAGGACATTGACAATTTGGGGAGTCATTATTCTGCCCACCACACTGTGTTAGGCAGAGAAAACACTCCAGGAAACAAATTGCTCACTGTGGTCTTGCTCTGGCGAAGATGAGTTCCCTCCATCTCACGCACTTCTCCAGGACAAAATTTACAATTTAGTGTGTCCCCAGAAAAGACAAAAGGTCCATCATCTATGAGCGATGGTAAGTGAAGGGATGATGGCTGAGGCCAGATTAGGCCTAGAGAGGATTACCAGGGACTTTTCTAATTACTTTACACACGTGAACAATGTATTTGGATCTCAAAGCAGTCCCACATAGTAGGAATCTTATTACCCTGATTTACAAATGAGGGACCTAAGGTACAATGTACTCAAAGGTGCATAGCTGGTCAGAAAAGGAGCCCCTGCCCCAGAGCCTCCTTTTTAATCCCTAGAATATATGGCCTCTTATTTGTTGATCAATTAAGGGGAGAGTTGCCAGTAATTTGTGATTAACAATGCTTTTACCCAAAAACCACCAGTCATTTACATTTGAGTTAGGCTAACCACTATGACAGCACTCCTGCTATTACCTTCTGATACAGATTTCTGGTTTTGTACATGGTAAAGAGGAATCGGGGGCTGGGATTGAGCTCAGTTGGTAGAGTGCTACTCTGCAGTCTCTGAGGTCCTGAGTTTGATTCCCAGCACCACAAAAATGGGAGAAGGACGTAGCAATCCACTCCCAAGGCAATCCCAAAACAGCCATTGAAAACCCTATGAGGGTCACTATGAGTCAGGCAGGACTCAATGGCACCTCACAACAACATAGAAGGATCAAGTGTTGTTCAATTAATCTAAATCATTTGTTCTCACTGCTGTTCCTTAGGTGTAAGAACCACCTGGAGTACTTTGTTAAAATGCAGATTACTCAGCCCTAACTTTATCTGTAAAACAAACAAATCCCAAATGTTTCTGATAGAGATTGCCCCGGCAAGTCCTATGGGGAAGGTAAGATGCTTGAGAAAACTGATTTTGAATGATTTCCCTGAACCTCCCCATGCCCCAAGTCAGGATAAGACACTCACAAAAACCTGCTCTCATCTCGTCATAGCACTTACTACAGTATATGGCAATTGCCTATTCACTAATCTACCTTTCCCTCCAGACTGCAAGGTCTAGATCAAGGTTGTGTCTCCTTCATTGTGTCATGTCTGTTGTTGACACCCACTCTTCACGGGTGTCAAGACTCACTAGCTATCTATTGTTGAATGCATAAATGAACAAATTAATGATAAAATGGTCTCAGATCAGGCAAAAATATTTTCTGATAGATGACTTTAGGGTCCCAAATGCCTTATCTAATTGAATATCTGCAGGCAGTAGGGGGAAAAGATTGCATAAAGAAACACCAAGATCCAAACTATTAGGACATACAGCAGAAGGATACAAGAGAAGCTCTTAATGGAAAAGGGTCAGCACCTTTGGCATTACGTATGTTTTCTCCTACAGCAAGAGCCTGAGGACAGAGAGAGTGTCCTTGTGCTCATGTGAGCCAGCCATTGTGCCTGACTTTACAAAGCAGTCATGGCTGAGGGACTAGAAAAGAAACCTTTGTGAAATACCATAGCTGGGATATTGGTTCTAAAGGAGTGAGTGTGTCTGAAGGGGGAGGTGGCAGCAGAGGATTTCTCATTGTTTTGAAGTCTTCCTACTGATAAGCCATAATAAAAGCTTCTTTTGGGAGCTTTAAATTTTTCAAGCAAATGTTCAAATAAAAATGTTTATTGATTCATATAATGTTCCTCTAAACACAGCATGACTCAAAATGAGAACATAGTGGCTGTAACAATGGGCTCAAACATAAAAACACTGTGCAAGGCACAGCATGTGGTAGTGTTTTGTTCTGCTATACATGGGGTTGCTATGAGTCAGGCCTGACCGGAGAGCACCTGACAACAACAAAAACATAGCTATGTGCGTGTTGAAGGGTTTGTTCTTTCCATTAGGAAGGAAACTTCAGTGCAATTTTCATGGAAGTGCAGATTATCCTCCTATTGTAGAGCCTGAGCCAAAGGTGTCTGTGTGATTACTTCCACTTACCAACTCCCACTATCTTCCTTTGACCATGTTGGGCCTTGCCTCTTGAGCCTCACCTGTGCCTTTTTAGGGCAGCCTCCTTGCACCTGAAGTGTGGCCTGCCTTGTTTTTCAGCAGCATGCCACCCACGTGTTTCAGGCCTCTCTCACTCTGGCTGAACTGATAAACTCCACCTGCAGCTCTTCTTCGCCTCTGCTGTCTGTGCTTTGTGCTCAGACCCCATGCAATTACTCTGTTAAGAATTTTGCAATCTTATCCTGCATCTGTGTGGCCCATCATCAAAGGACTACTGGGAAAACCTATCCTCTAAAAAACTGTGGGTCATCTACGTCTTTCCTCATGGACTGTGACCCCTTCACAACCCCACTCTCTGATGTCTGCCTCTTTCTATGGGCAGTCTGGCCCCTTCTGCTCCAGCTGAATCACAAAATGGTCCCAAGGGAGTCTGGGCTCACCTGCTGAATTTGTCTTCCCTCTAGGATTGAGGTCATGCTCTGCTTATTGTCACTGCCGGGACATAATTGGCTCATCGTCTGTTGAGTGTCTGTTGACATTGGGTGGAGTCTTCATATTTGATTTTTTCAAACAAGTAGAATAATTTTATGCCAGTTACTTCCTCATGGGCACAAGCAGAAGTAGACTTGTATGTCAAATTAATCTTTTATTTTTAATTAGAAACATTATTGAAGGCTGCTGAAGTTCTCTTTGGTTTATTTGAATTTTGATATTAGCTATCCTCATCTTTATGTCCTACTAGTCACAAAACAAGGAAATAGTTCTTGGCTTTCAACCCCCTCCTGGATATGCCAGCAAGGTGATCCTGGGCCTTAAATGACTGTGAAATTCTGACAATTTTTAGTTGCTTTGTGATATTAAAGGAAAGGTCCCAATGACCCATTGCATTCCTTTTTGCCTAAAAATAGGAGTATTTTACCTTCTCCAAGTTTCATGCAGACACAATCTCCACAGACATACGGGCACACATATGCCTGGACCCCAGACACACCAGAGGGGATCCTAAGTCATCCCACTGCACTGTGGAGAAAGGTGAGGTCTGCCAAGGAGGCTGAGCGCCACGCGGACAGAGTGCTCCTTTCTGGCAGAGTCTTGTGGGACAATTAGACACAATAAGAACAGTTCGAGCACAATCGCAGTGCATGGCAGACCTACTACAGACTCTCCCCGGGAGATTGAATATCATCCCACCCACAAGAGGATTTGGTCCTCCCAAGTGGTCTCCCAAGTGGGCGGAAAGCCCTGCAATAAAAAAAAAAAAAGGAAAGAAAAAATCCACGATAGCAGCCATATTCCCTCCATGCTATAGGCTTTGGGCCAGAAATCTCTGATTTGGGGATTTGGCACCCGAACTATGTGGGACAGGGAGAACCCCACAGGCTCCACTGCTTCTCAAACAATACAATAGACACAGAATATTTCCTGGAACCATCTCTTTGGTCATTTGGGGCAATCTGCCATTTTCTACGTAATCAGCAAAATCTCTATAGACTAAGACAGATTGCACCTGCAGATTGTGTGAAAACACTGCCATCCTGAGTTCTGGAGAGAGCACTGCTTCCTGCAGTACCAACTTCACCCGGTGGAACTGGGTACCCACAGTGCACTTACAAGAACATACGAGGGCTTTTTGTTTTGGTTTGGGTTTTTCTGTATGAGGATTTGAATCCAGGGTCTTGCGCCTGCCTGCTTTGTAGGTGCTGGACCGCCGCGCTGCACCCCCAGCCCATATTTTTTACTTTTTGAGACAGGGGCTTGCTGGGTTGCACAAACTGTCTCTGATCTCGGGCTTGTGGTCCTCCTGTCTCCGCCCCCCAAGCCGCTGGGATTGCAGGCGTGCACCACTGCACCTGACTAGAAGTGTTTTATATGTATGTGCGAGCGTGTATGCATGGTTTTGTTTTTGTTTTTGTTTTGATTTTGTTTGTTTTTTTTGTTTGTTTGTTTGTTTCTTGGGGTTTTTGTTTTGGTTTGGTTTGGTTTGGTTTTTTGTTGTTGTTTGTTTTTGTTGTTTTGTATGGGGGTTTGAAACCAGGGTCTTGCGCCTGCCTGCGTTGTAGGTGCTGGACCGCCGTGCTGTGCCCCCAACCCATATTTTTTTACTTTTTGACACAGGGTCTCGCTGGGTTGCACAGGCTGCCTGTGATCTTGGGCTTGCGATCCTCCTGCCTCCACCCACAAGCTGCTGGGAATGCAGGTGTATACCACTGCACCTGACTATAAGCGATTTTATACGTGGGTGGGAGCGTGTATGTGTGAGGTTTTTTTTTTTTTCCTTCCTTTCTTGTTTTACTCTCTTCCCTCTTTCTATTCTCCTTCTCTTTTTCTTATGCTATATATGCATCCTTGTATTAATTATTTTACTATCAGAGCCCCCACACGTCTGTCAGTTTGCCGTGGGGGCTTGCGTGTTGCGATGAGGCTGAGAGCTCTGCCACTGTAACCTCAGACATGAGCAAGGTTACCCATGATGGATAGGTTTTCAGCTGAGCTTCCAGACTAAGACAGACTAGGGAGTAGGACCTGGCAAGCCACTCCCGAAACAACTAGCCATTGAAAACCCTATGGATAGCAAAGAAACACAGTCAGATATAGTGCCGGAAAATGAGGCCCCCAGGTTGGAAGGCACTCAAAAGACTACTGCGGAAGAGTTGCCTCCTCCAAGGAGAGTCTACCGTGATGACGGAAATGGAGTAAAACCCCAGGGTGCTCAACTTGCTGATGTGGCAAGACTCAAAATGAGGAGAAACAACTGTAAACATCCATTAATAATTGGAACATGGAATGTACATAGTATGAATCTAGACAAATTAGAAATTGTTGAAAGAGAAATGGAGCGCATAAACATTGACATTCTAGGCATCAGTGAGCTAAAATGGACCGGCATAGGCCATTTTGAGTCAGACAATCATCATATGGTCTACTATGCTGGGAATGATAAACTAAAGAGAAATGGGGTTGCATTCATCATGAAAAAAGACATTTCAAGATCTGTCCTAAAATACAATGTTGTCAGTGATAGAATAATATCCATATGCCTACAAGGAAGACCAGTTAATATGACTATTATTCAAATTTATGCACCCACCACTAAGGCCACAAATGAGGAAAGGGAAGACTTCTATCAGCTTCTGCAATCTGAAATAGATCAAACATGCAATCAAGACATACTGATAATCACTGGTGATTGGAACGCAAAGGTTGGAAACAAACAAGAAGGCCCAGTAGTTGTAAAATATGGTCTTGGTGACAGAAACGAAGCTGGAGATCACATGATAGAATTTTGTCAGACCAATGACCTTTTCATTGCAAATACATTTTTTCAATATCATAAATGGAGACTATACACATGGACTTCACCAGATGGAACATACAGGAATCAAATTGACTACAGATGTGCAAAGAGATGATGGAAAAGCTCTGTACAAAATGTCAAAACAAGACCAGGTGCTGACGGTGGATCAGACCATCAACTTCTCATAAGCAAGTTCAAACTGAAGCTGAAGAAAATTAGAACAAGTATAGGAGACCCACGGTATAACCTTGAGTATATCCCACCTGAGTTCAGAGACCACCTCAAAAATAGGTTTAATGCATTAGACACAAATGACAGGAGACCAGAAGAGTTGTGGCATGACATCAAAGATATCATTCAAGAAGGAAGCAAAAAGTTCTTAAAAAGACAAGAAAAAAAGAAAAGACCAAATTACATGTCAAAAGAGACACTGGACCTTACCCTGGAACGTCGAACAGCTAAAGCAAAAGGAAGACATAATAAAGTTAAGGAACTAAACAGAACATTTCAGAAGGCAGCTCGAGAAGACAAAAACAAATATTATAATGACATGTGCAAGGAGCTGGAGGCAGAAAACCAAAAGGGAAGAATACGCTCCGTGTTTCTCAAGCTTAAAGAAGTGAAGAAAAAATTCAAGCCTCGACTGGTAGTAGTGAAAGATTCTACAGGGAAAATATTAATGATGCAGGAAACATCAAAAGAAGATGGGAAGAATACACAGAGTCATTATACAAGAAAGAATTGGTAGATGACCAACCATTCCAAGAGGTTGCATATGAAGAGGAACCAATGGTGTTGAAGGATGAAGTGGAAGCTGCCTTGAAAGAACTGGCAAAACACAAGGCTCCAGGAATTGATGGGATACCAATAGAGATGT